>CM031979.1:10851176-11383676 GCA_018804465.1 Populus tomentosa
AAGGGTTAATTACAAGATAACTAAAATACTAAATGCTAAGCTGAACTTTTATAAATACATCAAGGTTTACACAAAAGTATACTACATAACACGTTAATTCCCTTTTGTTTAAGTTAAATTTTTACATAAGCTTCATAAAGTAAAGTCCTAAACTAATGATCTTCCTGGATGTTTGATGGACCTGTTACATAAATAAACGTACCATTATGCTGATAAAGAATATATGTATGCTCATGTAATGAATACGAATGAAGTATTAACTTTCTATCAAATCCATGAGAATTCTAACAAAGAACTTATATTTTGCTTGTAAATATTTAAATCCAATTAACACTCATTTGTATATTCTTAGTTGAATAATCTTATTTACTTACATACACTGGGTGACCTTGTAAAGTCTAATCTTGTAATTCGTTTCCCGGCAATCCTATCACGGATGCCATTAGCCGAAGCTAATCTTGTAATTCACATCCCGGTAATCCTATCACGGATGTCATTAGCCGAAGCTAATCTTGTAAATCACATCCTGGCAATCCTATCACGGATGCCATTAGCCAAAGCTAATCTTGTATTTACACTAGATTTTATTTACATTGAGCACGATATTTACTGTAATTGCATACACCAAATAAATTTTAAATTATATAAGTGCAAATAGGAGGAAAATCACGCACCTGCTTCACCTGTCTCGCGACCTCCCATAACAAAAGATCCAATCCTGGTTGCTCCTCCTGAATCACAAAGAAGTTTTTTGGTTATGATTCCTTTAAGCCGATATTATAGAGAATTCATATTCATCCATTACTCATATGTTACTTTCTATACATGTTCATTTCCTCATAATAACATTCATACATATCTAATGTATATTTTCAGAGTTAGTATCTCAATGTGTAAGCGTTCGTATGACTCAATTCTTTTATATTCTTATTTATAGTATTCACATGAAAGCCTATTGTTACTGTCCAATTTTCAACTGTTACTGTCTAATTTTGAACTGTTACTATCCAATTTCCAACTGTTATCGTTTGATTTTGAACTGTTATTGTCTGACTTTGAACTGTCACTATCCAATTTTCAATTGTCATTGTCTGACTTTAAACTGTCACTGTCCAATTTTCAATTATCACTGTCTGACTTTGAACCGTTACTGTTTGACTTTGAACTGTCACTGTCTAATTTCCAACTGTCACTGTCTGACTTTGAACTGTTACTGTCTGAACACTCATCAGGTTTTTAACTATATTTAAGGTTCTAAAACTCCATTTTAAGTGAGATTTATCTCGTTAAAAAGCTAAGAAACGAAGCTACCAGTTATCTGAGGAAGGAGAACCTAGTTCTGCCTCCAAGATAGTCAAAATTACTCATCAACTAATTAGTCCTACTGCCCTACATAATCAGTTACGACTCAGTTTCAGTTGGTAACCCATAACTGGAGTTCTACATCTTCAAATTGAGCAAGACTAGTTTTCTTGGTTAGCTAACATTCAAATCTACAATTTCTATGAGGAATCCAATCCTAATTCCCTCATTCTCCTATTCAAAATTTCACCAAAAGTTAAGAGACAAGTCTGTCCAAAGTTGTCTCCCCCTCCCCTTCACACAATACTTTCATAAACTACATACCACACACATAAATTAACTTAATCTCAACAATAAATATTTTTTCCCCAATTTATGTCTAAGAACCCTAACCTATGATTCAATATCAAGGCATCAATTCTTTATCGAATTTAAAAATGATATATTTTTTTTAAAAATCATGTTTAGAATACCTTACCCGGTACAAATTAACATCTTGATTTTCAACTAGTTGAAGATTTTCAACTCCCTCCTTTCTTTTCTTGTTGTTCAATTTCTTGGTAATACTTTGCTCTCAAGTGTTTATCCCGTCTATAAACTCTAAATCTTGGATGGGTTCTTGAAATGATAGTGTTTCTCTCTTGATTTCTCAAGAATGGGTATAAAACTTCCTATCCTCTCTCCTTATGATTCCTACTGATTTTATTTTGGTGAGGAGAGAGTGTTTATACTCTATATTTTCCCTTATTTGCATTTAGGCCTCCTTTTTCCCTTAAGTGTATTATTTTTTTTCTCTTCAATTAAATCTAACCCTCAACAATACCGGGTTCATTATAATATCTCGAATTATTTCACCTGGAAATTCATATTCAAAAATTTTTGAATTCCTATTTTTTTTATTTAACCATATGCATGAATTTCTTCACTTTTATTTATTTATTTTTTCTTGGGGTTTACAATGCTAATGTAAAATAATTTAAACAAAATAAAAAAATAATTATTTTAATATATTTTTTATTAAAAAATACTTTAAAAAACAATCTTCACTACTCTGAAACACTCCCTGAATCCAAGTAAGCAATCAAAACTATCATTCCATTAAACCTTTCAACAACGAAGTTATTATTGTCACTAATTTAGGTGGTGGGGAGAGCAGCTGGCATAGCTACCACATGCCTTGAGACCATGAACTCGTCATGTTTTTTTGAATCCAATTAATGTTGTGTTGCCCCCAAAAAAAAACTACATTAATTGCAACTTCCACTCCTCTACCTTTTTTCTAAAAAATAAATAATCCGTACCGCCCCTTAATATTTTTCAGATCTAGAAATACCCTCCCCCCTGGATGGTTAGAAATCAACCCGGAATCCGATGAAACTCTTGCTACATTTCTTATTTAACAACACAAAAATTGCTGAACTAATAATTTCCTCTTATGTTATCCTTGATTTTTCACTTTAGCCCCTGTGTTATTAATTAGTTTTACTAAACCAATATTATACGAAGTCAAATAAGGCCTCTTAAATCAATTATTAAGATTTTGAGGGACTAATATTTTAGTGAGTCGTGAACTATCTACTTGATCTATCCACGTGTATCTCTAAATCTATTCAATTAACTGATGAGCTAGCATCTAACGAGTCTTAATATTAACTATGCATGCTAATTAAGTAGCATTATTAAATAATCTTCATATATGGGACGACTTTTAATATTTATGTATGATTTATTCCACCAAATAAACTGTCTTGCAAGATATATGAAAATATTTTTTAATAAAAAATTGAGAAAATAAGAATTCCATGAGTAAACCATTTATTTATTTTTATCAATTTGGCTTAGATTTTTTTTTTTTTTTTTTAATATTGATTTCTGCCAATTTTCACTAGAAATATTCAACCATCCTTTATCTTTATGGAACCTCTAAGAAGTGACCTTTTTTAATATTTTAGTTTATTGATCTTTTTTTTTTTTGTTAATAATATGTATAAGATCACAACCTACATGATTTATCTATTGTTAATATGTCCTTGAAACAATTTCTTTGATGATATACGTCCTAAGTACATTGGTTAATCAAGAGGTTCTTTTAATTAATATGAGTGTTCGAATCAACTTGCACGCACCTCAACTAATCCCACGAGTCCTGAAGTTAACGACCATGTAAATCTCCAATAAACTTGATATTTGTGGGACTCAAACTAGAAAGCAAACACATAGCTTGACCAGTTGAGCTAAACTCCTCATGGTTAAATTTATAGCGTGGGTTTCTATTTCAAAAAATGAATAGTATTTATCCAATTAAAAAAATGTTATAAAAAAGGTGTATGTGTATAAGCTATTTTTATTTATTTAATTTATATGAGAGATTCATCACCATAAATGAAAACTAAATTATTTTTATATGAAAATAGAAAATGTGTTTTTAGTATGAAAAAAACTTATTCCTCATTTTGATATGCTGATATCAAAATAATTTTAAAAAAATAAAAATAATATTATTTTAATATATTTTCAAATAAAAAATACTTTAAAAAGTAATTAATACTATATTTTTAAATACCTCATAAAAAGAAAATATACACAATGAGGTGAAGGAATGCAAATTAATTATTAATTGTTAATTATAACAGTTTAATGGTAAAGTAATGCAAATTTCCTCTATAATGGGAGTATGGGACCAACCGAACATCTTTCTCTTATCAAGATCCTAACGAGCTGCAAAGGTCATTGAATTGGTTGAACCAAAACCTGATCCCAATATTACTTCTACTTGGCAATATGTGGGAAGGAGAATGGCCCCCTGAACACTGTCCATGCCCACATGACCTGTTTCAGAACTTGGATGGATGCCCGTGCTTGCTTTTTAGATCAAACTGGAGCCGCATACATCTTACATAATGCTCTCCCTCTGCACACTTATTTCAATTATTTTGTCAGGGCAGGACCGTGCATACAAATAATTGCGTGGTTTTAACCATCTTCTACTAGATAATGTAATAGTAAAAAATTTTAAGTTTGAATCCTGAAATTATTAATATTAATCGCAGTTAAAGATTTATTTAATTGTTAATTTTAAAATGTGTAGATACTAATTAAAATATATATAATCTGATAAAACACTTTACATGAATAATAATAATAATAATAATAATAATAATAATTGTATGGTTTCGCTTTCTTGGAAGATATTGTTTGTTTTTATATAAAATAAAAAAAATATTTTTATATATTTACAAATAAAAAATCATTTCAAAAACAAAGATTACGTGCATGCTAATAGCCTTCAATGATACTAAAGAACATTTTTGGATTTGGATAAGCTGCTGCTGCTCGTTTTAATTAAATTGCAGGAAAGAAGATAGATAGCGTTGCTGTGGTTACACTACGGTTCCGTGGATCTTATTATGATGTGATCTGTCTCGTGGCAATAACTCACATGTTATGTTCATGCCTAAAACCTGAGAATGATGGACCTCACCTCCTCAATAAAAACTTACTTACCGTCGAGTTAGTCTGAATTTGTTTTCTGCTGGCTTTTTATTTACAGTAAAACAAACACAATAAAATATTTAGTATTTAAATTTAACTAACCACAATTAATTATATATTTTTTATTTTTATTTTTCAAACTACAATCATAAAATTTACCTCAAAACAAATTCAGTCTTACTATTTTGTCTTTACAGGAAGGCAACGTTCATGCTTTTACAGTAATATAAAATGAGAGAGAGAGACTATCGAAGTCAAGCTTGCATGTTTAGGAACATAATTATATTTTTTATTTAAAAAACATGTTAATAATATTTTTTATTTTTTAATAATTATTTTTAAAATCAATATATTAAAATAATTTAAAAATATAAAAATATATTAATTTAAAAAAAACTAAAATTTTTAAAAAATACTTTTAATACACACTACCGAACACGCAATTCATCCATGCCAACTAGCAGCCACTACGGTGCATTTACTCCGTTGTATAGCACAATCATCCTGGACTAAACTAACCTTGTATCCTAGCTTACAAGAAAAATTAAGAAAAAATAATGGAAGAGATACTTTCACTACGTGGTGCACCGTCCAACAGATTACACACACGAAAGAATAGGAGGTCAATCCCGTAATTAGGTGCCAACATGAAGCCCATACTCTAGCACCATTCCCTTATAAAATCCATCTGCCATTGTAATAGCATCACTCAGACACTCACGCTCTCTTACACTACTACAGCTAGCCACGTGTAAGAGTTAGAAACAATGTCTCCCCCCCTCTCTCTCTTTAACCTTCTCTTCATCTTCATTTCCTTCTCCACATCTCCTAACTCCGCCGCTGCAAGGTCCCACAATGCACCGCGAGATCTAGTCCGTTCATCCTGCGTCCACGCTAGCTACCCTAACCTCTGCCTCCGCACTCTTTCCTCTTACGCAGGCCCTGCCAACACCCCACGTGACCTGGCCCAAGCAGCTGTCAAGGTAAGCATTGCACGTGCCAGGAAAGTGGCAAACTACCTGAGCACACTCTCGGGTCTTAAGAAAAAGAGAGAGCGAGTTGCACTGAGTGATTGTGTTGAGCAGATATATGACTCGGTGGATGAGCTGAGCAAGACACTGAGAGAGTTGAAGCATTTGAGAGAGGAAACGTTTAGGTGGCAGATGAGTAATGCACAGACATGGGTCAGCGCTGCTTTGACCAACGAGGACACGTGTCTTGATGGGTTTCACGAAGTTGAAAGCAACGCCAAGGATGATGTGAAGAGAAAGATCACTAATGTTGCTAGGGTTACTAGTAATGCTTTGTACATGATTAATCGTCTTGATGAAAGTCGTGGGAGGCCAAAGCTGGGTCATTGAATATGGAAGCTTTTGTGATTTGTAATATATCTTTGTATTTTGTACCCTTTTTTTTTTAAATAGTGTTTTTATATATGGAAGCTGTGTGTAAGATTTCACCTACTTATTAATCCAGTTTGTGCTCGTAATTAAGTGTAAATCATGTCATCGCCCTCTCCCTTTTCACAATTTATTATGAATTTTAGAATCTATCCATCTGAGATACGTGGGGGCAAATAAATATAAGTTACCAACACATGTCATCATCCTCCCTTTTCACAAATTATTATGAATTTTAGAATCTATATGAGATACGTGGGAAAGGAGCAAATACATTAATAATTAGTTACCAACACATTTGCGTGATATTGAAATATTAATTATATTTTTTATATAAAATTAAATTAGTTGAAATTTATTTATTTTTAAATATATCCAATCAAATCTATACCAAGAATAAATCTAGTTTCAATTAATATTTTTATTGTTAAAGAGAAAAACAGAGAATATATATATATATATATATATATATATTATACTCGTATATAGATCTAGCTGAAACACTTGGCACATATTTCTAGTGGTCCAGCAACGACATAAATTTACATTGAAAGTTGAAGGCAAAAGATGGGCTGGGCGGCTGAGATGATAAATAGAATGAAGCTGTATGCTGTCTAGCCACCGACTGCATGGTGTAGTAAATTAATACCATATTTGTTTTTTATTTTAAAAATATTTTAAAAAAATTTAAGTTTTTTTTTTTTTGCTTGAAATTAATATGTTTTATATTTTTAAATTATTTTTGATACATTAATATTTTAAAAAAATAAAAAATAAAAAAATATTTTAATATATTTCATAATAAAAAAATATTTTAAAAAATAATTATAATCACGTTTCCAAATAAATTGAATGCAGAGATATATTTTTTCTATGGTACCTAGTCTGATTTTTTCTACCTGTTACAGATTTTATTCAGGATATAGAGATTTAATTTGACATGCACAAGCCATGCTAGACACCCAACATATTAAAAAAAAAAAAAAAAAAAAAAAAAAAGACAAAGGTCCCAATAATTGCCGGCACACAGGACATGTACGTGTTTTTATCTTTGTCTTCACCAAAAGATTGATTCCGTTAATTTGGTTTAAATCATATTCCTTTCTGCACTAACCTTTAGAAAAATACCTCACTTGTGGTTTGAATTCTGTACCTATTTCATTGAACGGCAGCTATTGTTAGCTGTTCTTCGGATCTAAGTTGGATTTTTCAGTTAATTTCAATTAATAAAACTATCAAGTAATTAAGTGAAACTCGCGTGATTTTTTTTTTTTTTCGTAAAAATCAAATTCTTTGATGTCTCTACTTTTTAATCACATGAAACTCATGTGATAGATGGATTTTATAAGAAATAAAAGCTCCTAGTCGTGTTTTCTTTACCTAATCTGCTCTATTATTTAATCATGCGAATTTTAATAAATTCATGGGTTTTTTAAGAGACAAAAAATCATGTGAATTTAAAGTAATTATTTAACGATTTTAATGTTGAGAATAGATTAATTTGACTTTCGAGTATAAATTTCTAAATATTTATATCTATAGAATCTACATTGGTATTGGTATTATATCAAAGCTCTAAATCATTATATCTCTTTAGTTATTATATTTTTGATATGAAATAGGGATTATCTTGTTCACGATAATATCATTGTAATTAACAAAACAAAACAAAAATTTGAGGGTAGATTTGATTATGAGTTTTTAAATATTTATATCTATAAAGTCTACATCAGTTGGTATTATTTCAAGTCTTTAAATTATTATATCTCTTTAGTTATTATGTATTTGATAGAAATTAATAGTACTAATAATAAATTGTTCGTGAAAATTCATTTTAAATTAATTTTTTATTTTTAAAATCTTTAAATATATTTTTAACATGATTTTATCATATTTATGATTTTTTTTATTTTTCAATCACACATAAAATATGGACTTGCTATTTCAATATTATTTTTTTAACTTACTTTAACAATTATAAAATGTTGTTTTTAAGAGATTCAATTATCACAGATTATGTTCATTAAGATAAATAAAAAATATTTTAATAGAAAAAATTATCTTGATGAAAAACAAGATTCAAAATAACTATGTTGGCCGGTATAATGACAATGGGAAACAATTCATTAAGAACTGAACATTTATTTTAGGTTTGCAAAACTTTTGGCCCCCTGCAGCATAACACTTGTTTATAAACTAGTTACAAACTATAAAAAGGGTGTACATACGGCCTGAATCTTTTTATATAATAATGCTATAAAATTAAGCTTGAAAATATGAGGGGAAGTGTCAAAGTAAAATATAGATGATTGAAAAGTAAAATGCGGAGAAAACACATTACTCCCTCCATATTTCACCTATTTTTTATATATATAATAGTTCGTTTTATTTATTTTTAAATTTTTATGTTTTAGAGAGAAGGAAAAAACTCACTAGAAAATAATGATAAAGAAAAAATGGTAAATTTCGGTGTAAAAGGGCTCCATTAGATGAAAGTAGTTCAATGGTTGTAGTATTTTACTTTTATCTTGTCTGAAAAGGTATATTTACTGAGAGAGTTTTTCTTGTTTTGAATTTGTTTTTTTGGACATTTTAGAGTTTTTAAGCTTGATTAATTGGTTTTAAAACTGATTAATAGATATTTTTATATAAAAATAAACTAAAAATAGATTTTTAGAAGAAAAAACAGCCTTCAAGATCTTCCAGCCACCATTATGGGCAACTAATGATGTGTTGTCCAATTCTTCTTTTGTTTTTTTCTCAAATAAATTAAGAGACAGAAGACAAGTTATTTCCCAAATAAAAAATTAAAAAACAAAAGATGGCCTACGTGTATAGGCCTAGACTGGTTGGCATGTATGTTAAGTCTTTTTTTAAAAGGTAAAGCCGAAAGATCTAGCCTAGTTTTTTTTTTTATCCCATGTCTTTTTTTTTCACTCCATTTTTTTTTATTTTTTTTATTTTATTTTTTAATATTTAATTGATTTCATTTTTTTCATAATTTATTTTAATTTTTTCATGAGGTTATCACAATCTCATGCAAACATTTGAGCTCAATTTTGCAAGCGTATTTATATAACTAGATAAAAAAAACAATTTAATAAAAACAAAGTTATCAAATTGAGTGTAGTCGATGACTCGGGTTGCAGGTTCGGTGGGTTAAGCCATAAAACTCAAATCAATATAATATGCCACCGTTTTAATATTAAAAAAAAATATCATCTTAAAATCTTTTTAAAGGCAAACCAAGTTTTTTGCTTATTGTGCAGGCTGCTTTTGGACCCATTAAGTTAATTGGGTCATATTGGGGTAACTTCCATAAAGTTTGATTTTAAACCCAGACTAGGATCAAACCCAATGGATTTCATGATCTAGGTCATAAGTTGAGTGGATTAAGTCGCAAAACCTAGGTCAATCCAATGTGTTTTTGTTTTGATATTAAAAAAAAAATAAAGATGTCATCTTAAATATTTTTTAAAGCAAACCATGCTTTTCACTTGTCATCAAAGTTGTCTTTTGACCTGCCAAGTAGACTAGGTTATACTAGAACAACTCCCACATAATTTAATTTTAATCTAGGCTATGCAAAAGTCAGGTAAGAAGGTTTCAAGACTGACATGCTAAGTTGATTTTAATAAAAATGCCAAATAAGTCCTTGTAACCTGAACATTTATTTTATGTTTAATTTTTTTATCCGACCTATAGCATAGCACAAGCATATAAACTAGTTAATTTCTAAAAAAAAAATCTCTTAATGTAATGTTTTTTTATGGAAGGACTTTTAAATAATAAAATTTAGAGAAATTATAAATGTGTTCAAAAGTGGGAAACATTTTTTTTATTTTAATTTTCTATTTTATTTTTAGTTTTCATTATGCAATAAAAATTATAGAATATGTTCTTAATATTTTAGATAACTCGCTACACCATTAAATAGTTTTACCCATGGATTCATTCCATTGGTGTGAGGCACGCAAACCGTCGATAACGGAATCCATCTATCAGAATTTTGATCGTCGGTAATTTCCCATTCCGTCGCCAATTATGTCAATAATTAAAAAAACCAAACATCGATGGTATTACAAACAGCGAAGTGCGCCAAAAAAATTCTCGCAAGAATATTACTGATAGAATAATTCCGTTTGTATTTTCAACAGTAATGGCCGACGGATATCCTGTCAGTGATTGTGGCATAGCAGTAAATATTTCAGAACTCTCTGACAAATACCGATGGATATATTCCGTTGATAATAGCAATGGTAAATACCGATGGAATATATCCTTTGATGATTATGGCATGAGTGGTAATTTTTTTGCAACTCTCGGTAAAATACCGACGGTCTGATTCCGTCTGAAAAGCTGTCGGTATTTATTTAAAATATTTTTAAAAAATTATTTATTAACAGTAAAAAAAACTTAATAACCGAATACATTTGTATTAAACATTTAAAATGTAAAAATAATGTTAAATAATATTCATCCAAATATTCATTACAAATTTAATATTTTAAAAAAACAAAATTAAACTAAAATAGCTGCAGAGCTAGAGGAGGAGGATTAGGAGAAGGAGGAGGCTGGTTATTCATGGAACCATATGGCTAAAAAGGAACTGCACATGTATCGTCACCCATCCTTAATCTAATCTCCATGAAAATTTGACAAAGCTTATCATAATCCATCAAGAGGCATTCATATTGTTGTTTTAAGGCTATGAACTCCTCTAACTGGGTGCTCAATACTGATAGAGAGCTCCCAACGGTTGAGACACTACGAGTCGACCGCAAGTTGTTTGCCATAGTGTTGGAGAGCCTGTAGACTCGATTTTTATCGGGTCTACCAAACGATCCGACCTCCATCCATAAATCTGGATGGGTCGAAGGATCGTCCCCATATCTCTCCCTCAACTGGCTATTATAGGTCTCTTGAATTTTTTTTTAAGAAATCATCATATTCAATTCAAGAAAATAATACCTTACAAAATAAAATGATTGAAAGACCATACCATGAAGTGCTGAGCACGGTTGTCCACAAACTGTTGTACCCCTTTTTAGCGATCTTTACTTCGCATGTGCATCTCTACAAATAGCTTCATTGGACTTGGCTCACGTCCAAGAGACATAGCCTGTAAGGAAAAAAAAGTTACAAGTTAAATATATTTAAAAGCAGCAACAAATTAATTAATGATATATTTCATTTAAATTACTCTTACCATCCGCTTCGCATGTGCGTTGAACAGGATGGAGCTGCTGGTGTGCGTAGTCACTGAACCATGAATTTACCGATTTCGGTTGTTGGCACCAGACTGTGAGTGCCGTGAGAATAGCTCGGACATCACGTGCTCAATATATGCCGTCCATATATCTCCCGAGATGAATGGTGGTTTGAATTCTCGGCAAACTGCCACCTCATTACATCCTTCAATACCGTTGTCCCTCGCATATCCTACTCAAAATTGTCCATAGTAACTAATTAGAATTTAGAACATAAAATTATAAATAAAAAATAAATATTATTTTTTATGTTACCTAGTTGTCGCTTGATTCTCTCATACCCTTCTGATAACATTGTTGTCTGCGTTATCCCACTGAAATTTATTTTGTGTATATAAATAATTCATTATAATAAAAATAGTACAAGATATAAAATTATAAAAATTATTTATTAAAAATAAACTAAAAATTAAAAGTTAACACCTACTTGAAATCGCCGAAACCAGGCATCGATAATAGGTCTTCACTCAGGATGTCTGGAGACCTAACTCCATTAAAACAATGGAATCTCCATCGACGATTTAAACACCGATGTTATTGTCATGGCAGCCTCAATGTTTGTGAACCTGAAATTGAATAAAATTGATAAAATATTAATTAATTGTTCATAAATTATGTTATAAGTATATAAAAAAATTTAAAACCTAAACAAACTTACATTGAGAGGTCATCCTTCCATTGTGTCGGGTACTTGCGGGTGAATTGACCCCGCTGTGAAGGCACACAGCCTCTGCCCTGTGAAACCACGTTATAAGAGGCAGCATCACAAATTAGCACAAATGCCTCGTCGTGATCAGCACCTAAAGAGATGTCCTCGTTACTACTAGAAGAACTAACTGTAACCATCTGCTGACAACGTGCTATAGATTTCATTCGACGCATCTACACAAATGTATATGAATAATTAAATTATTAGCTTTGATTATTTAAAAAAATTCAGCAGCATCTCCCCTATACTAGAGACTACCCATAATTTTCAATCCTAAAATCTGTACAATAACCACAATCCAATTGACTCCAACAACATTATATATACAACCTAACATCTATAGAAATTCAATCATTTTAAAAAATTCGACAACACCTCCTCTATATTAAAAACTATTCACAGTTTTCATACATACAAATATTGATAATTACACAAATATTGCAAAATCAACTCTATACAAACTAACATATACAACCTAACATCTATAGAAATTCAACATCTATATATTTTCAACTAACATCAATACAAATTCATAAATAACAATTAAAATTACTCAAAATAATAAAATACATAACAAACAATAATATCCTTAAATTAAGAGAAACTAATTAAATTTAATTCTATATTTCAATTAACATTTAAAACATAAATTCAACAATAACAATTATGGCAATACAAATAATAATATCATAAAATTAAGATAAACTAATTAAATTTAATTCTATATTTCAATTAACATTTTAAACATAAAATCAACAATAACATTTATGGTAATACAAACATTAATATCATAAAATTAAGATAAACTAATTAAATTTAATTCTATATTTCAATTAACATTTTAAACATAAATTCAACAATAACATTTTATATTATGACAATACAAACAATAATATCATAAAATTAATAAATAAAAAGAAAAAAATAAAAAACACTACACAAAACATCCTAAGCACAAAACAAACAATACAAAAAACTAAAGAACACTACATAAATTCAAAATATATTTAGAAATAAAAAATGTTTACCTTAATAGTGTGTTGATTTTATGATTTTATCTATGACACGACCAAAAGCTTGATGTCTTCTCCCAAGTGCAGGACTGTTGAAATAATAAATAACCCGGCAAGACCGGGATCGAACCACAGAGAGGTTAATTGTATAAATTATAAACAACAATACAACAACAACAATAATAATAACAATAATAATAATAATAATAATACTTAGTACGTGGCGTTGTTATATCTGAGAATGATCTAAAAGATCGGGTCACAGGTTTCCAGCCTATATACTGAGTTTATGAAAAGATTAAAGAGATATATTATATAATATAAACAGATTTCTGATGCGAATGAACAAGGTAAGACCAACAATGTCAGGATCCTTAATCAAACACAGAGCATACTTAACGTACATAAAATATGACAATAATGTAAATAATAATAATAATAATAATAATAATAATACTAGTAGTAGTAGTTGTTGTAGTAGTAGTTATAATAATAATAAAAAAAATTAATGAGAACTTTGAGATGGAAGATTACTGTAAGGAATAAACAATGATAAAAATAAATGTCAAAGTTACAGGATCCACTAATGGTACTTCAAATAAGTATAGTATAAACTCTTTTTATTCAACTGGAAACCACACACAAAGGAGGTTCCAATCAGATTATAATTGTTAACATGATTATATTAATTATCTTATTCGAGTAATGCTAATACTTGTAAATATTATCAGGTATTCATAGTGATAACTTATGTTAACAACAAATCAAGTTCCTTTCATAGCACAAGTGAAGGTTATACCATACGGTTAGGCTATGAAAGTGCCAAGCATTTGTTGTACCAAGGGTTGTTCAACACAAATCTAAATTAACCATTTAACAAGAAAGGTATTAAGAGTAAGCAAGATAATAAATATAAAACATGTTAATATTAAGCATTAAAGTCTATGTTGAGTTTATACTATACTTATTCTTACACCATTAGTGTAACCTTTTCACCTTAACATAGTAGATTTAGCTAAACATAATGAAAGAAAGAAACATAAATAAACAAGATAAGAACATAATTATACAAATAAAGGAAAGGAAATGAAGAGCATAAACAAGAGATTAAAATAACATCAAATAAAACTTAAACATTACAAAATACAAAGAAAGAGAGTATAAGCACGATCTTGATTTGAACACCAAGATACCTAAATGTATGGCAAATGCCTCCTTTTATAGGTCAAAATTTGGAACTATTGATTTGATGAATAATTGTTGAGTGAGTGGCCACATCTTGACTTGGTTAAAATCCTTATCTTCTTGTCTGAATAAAACATCATTGCTAACATCAGAACTGGAACCATATGAAATCATGAAAGTTCTAGGAAATTCTCTTAGCTTTATAGGAAAAAAAATTTAAGGTCATTTGGACTTCTAGAACTCAATATATGTGCTGAACACTGAACAGTGTCTGGGCTACAAGACAGATTCGGACTTCTCCGTTGTTGCTATAATTTGCACTTGAAAACGGCCTTCTTAGATCTCGATGTCCATATGAAAGTTGTAGGCCTATGTCTTACCAAATCTGTGTAAAAATTTAAGATCATTTGAACATCTAGAACTCGAGATATGACCCAATTACCGAACAGTGTTCCAGTTTGGACTGCACCAACATCTCTTTTCTAAGCTTCACCCTTCTTTATCTTCAAAATTTCAGTAATTGAATTCATCAATCAATCATTTGATTTATGTGATAAGCCAAAATTTAATATGAACATTTAGCATACATTAAGGCATTTTATAGTATCAGACTTGTTATTATAAAACATGCTTTAGTTAAGGAGTTATTGATACTTCAAGTGCAAAATGACAATATAAAACCTTGATAAACATGCACTTTTAAGTACTAATCAATCAATCTACAAACAATACACAAAACAAAGAACACAAAAAAAAATAAAAAAAAATACAAAGATAAAGAAATAAGAATACATACCTTTTAATATGTTGAAAACTACCACCAAAATAATAAAATCTCTTGCAAAAACTTAATACAAACGGAGAGGAGAAGAGAAATAGAAATGAAAAATCAAGAAAAAATGAACTAGTAAAGGGAGGGGAGGGTTTTATATTACAATGTTTTCGATGGAACATTGAATAATATTTTTTTTGGGTGGTGGCATTAAATTTTATCGATAATTAATTGATATTAGCACCAAAAATTTCAAATATCCCTCCAGATTTTTTGGTTCATCAGGAAATGTGTGTCAAAGCATAGGCGCATTGGATTTGTCACGTTCTTCAACAAATCCGTCGATAACTGTACCGACCGACCAGTTGGTCTGACAGGCATGCACTTTAGGATGTGCATCAACCGTCGGTATATCCGTTAGTGAGTATGACAGGGGCTGTAATTTTTTTGCAACTCTCAGTAAAATACCAATCAACGAGTACCAGTCCGTCGGTATAGCTGTCGGTGATAATGGTAAAATTCTGTAATTTTTTTTAACTCTCTGTAAAATACTGATGAGCACCAGTCCGTCGATATACCCGTCGGTGATTATGGTAAAATGTCGTAATTGTTTTTGAACTCTCGGTATAATACCTATAAGTTCCATGCCGTCAGTATAGCCATCGATAAGACTATCAATATTTTTGCAGCTTCTGTTTGTATGCGTGTTTATCCTCCTTCACAAAATCTTGAATTGAAAACTTACAGCATGCACAATGCTATACAAGAGCTGACAATTAAAGAAGAATAAATATTTCATGTTCCAAAATTAATAAAACCCTGAACCCCGTTACAATAATTCATCCTTCGCAATCCTTAGGGTGAGTCCCGATACATCCATGAACGATCATCCATGACTGTTATCGAACCTTTATAAAATTATGACAACAATATATATTAATTAACTATGTTACATAAATAAACATAACAAAAATATTGGTTCGCCGCGACATTATCCAACAACCTAAAAATATACTTATTTTAAATATTCATTATCAATTATCAACTATCAATGTCCATACAAATTTATACATATATGAATTTATGAAAATCACAACTTTGCAATATAATTGATAAAAATTAAAACAGACCTGTTAAACAAGCTATTATTTATTTCATCACAACACATGTAATTCGGTGTAATTCAAACAAAGTTTCAACAATTTACAAACAAATATAATTTGATAAAATCTAAAACAAACTATAACAACTACAAAATTATACATTCATACTATAAGTTTCTTTGACAAATAACAATCAAACAAGTACATACGTTAACAAAAAAACATATACTAAAAAAAAAATTCACATTTAAATGTTAAAACTAAAAGGGATAAATTTACTTATAAAAAATGATAAAATCCACAAGAACAGATGTTGTGATCACGTACAAAAGTATAAGAAACTTGAGTGTTTGTGTTGAGAAGAGGGGGGTTGGGATGGGTGGTTGACTACAGTTTGGAAGGGGGGAGAAGAAGAAGGGGAAGAAGAAGGAGAAACATCTATTCCGAGGTGGGATGGGGAAGAAAAAGGGGAAGAAGAAGGAGAAATAGAGTGTCGACAGAGTGGGTATATATCAACTGTTACCGATGGAATTACCGACGGAACATGTCTGTTAGCTACCCATTGGTGAGTTCGCCGATGACTGTGCCACGTCACTGTACGGAGATCCCGATTTGAATCCCTCGGTCATTCTGTCGGTAAAATCATATGAAAAAAATTCACGTCATAACACCATTGCAACTTTCCAAAAAAACTATATAATCCGTCGGTGATACGGTTGATATATACTGACCATATCGCCGACAAGTATTTTTTGTCGGTATAGACCGATAGAATTCGAGATGAAATTATTTATGTCGGTAATTAATTTTATAAAGAAAATGTCAGGTTAAAAACAAGTCCTCTGATTTGTCATTAAAATATCTTGATTTTTTCTTGTAGTTTAATTTTTTTTTAATTAATGTGGTTGTCTGAACCAGCTTGCGTGCACCTCGACTAATCTCACGGGCTCTAAAGTTAACGACTATATAAATTTTCAATAGCCCTGAGGGGACTCAAATTCGTGATTATTGGAGAACAAACCCAAGGCCTGACCAATTAAACTAATATCCCTCATGGTTTTTTTTTTTTTAAAAAAAATTCTTATTCACACCACACACACGTTATTTATTCATATCATACAAATTCATATCATACAAATAAATATTAATAAATATAAACTTTTTTAAACAATATATTTGGTCCATGTACCTTTTGAGTTATTTTAATTAAAAACCCGTACTATTTTTTTATTGATGGAGTCCTTATGCTCTTCATTTTATATTGTTATTGTTTCTCCATTATAGAGTTGTTAATTTGTGCATGTGCATGTTATTATCAAAATCTCATCATAAATATGTGGCAAGTGTCACCAATAAAAAAAAGCTCAATCATTATAAAAAAGAGTATTAAATGCTTGTTTGGGCATATAGTTTCGGTTGCTTTTTAAAGTGTTTTTTGTATTAAAATACATCAAAATAATATTTTATTTTTATTTTTAAAAAATTATTTTTGAGATTAGTGTATCAAAACAATCCAAAATATACCAAAAAAAATTTATGTTGGTATATATTTTCAAAGTGCATATTTTTGAAATACATCAAAAAAATTTGAGATTAGCGTATCATACCGATGAAGTAAGTCCGTTGATATATACTGATCATATCACTGATGGGTATTTTTTGTCGGTATATACCAATAGAATTCCAGACAGAATTATTTTAGTAGGTAATTTTTACCAATGAAAAAATTCCATCGATAATTCTTTTGGTTTTCGCTGATTTTCTGATAGTGACTAGAAAATATATTCAAGTTATTGGTATTTTTTGTTTTTTAAAAGATGGAATTTGTTTTCAAAATATCCTTCTTTTCCAACATATTCAATACATTTTTAGATGAACAAACTTATATTTTACTCACATTGAGCATATGCAATATTCATGTTATTGAAAAATCAATAGTAAAATTAAACTTATTCCTGGGATATCATAAAATGGCATGATTCGAACACTCAAAATCATGACAAAAAATACCAAAAGTTGCTCAAAATAGGCAAAAAGATTCAAAGAAAAGATGAAATACCCGTGAAAATTATAACACGCTGAAAATATCCTCTGGCTTGTAGCTATCACATACCACCATTGTGCACGTTGTTAGTGACTTCTCAATGAGTGTGCTGGCGTGAGAACTATGAGTCTCATGATTTTGTCAGCCCATAAATGAAGTTTTTGAGAATCACAGCTAGTCGGTGAGAGAGAGAGAGAATGTCTGGATGATGCCAGTTATAGAACCAGGGATAAAGGATGGGGGGGGGGGCGGGGATTTTCTATTGATTTTCTTTTTTCTTGCTCTCTCATTTTCTTTCTTTTTTCTTGAGCTCTCCTTTTTTATGTTTTTTTTTCTTTTTATTTGTCTTGATTGATGCTCAGGTTTTTCTAATTAAGATGTTTCGATAGGTTTGTTTGCTACACTTAAATGAGATGATGGAATTTAATGAAAAATTAACAAATATTGTCTTCACAAGAAAAATGATTACGTACATATTTTGATTATTTTTCTCATTTTCAATTTATTTTTTATGTTTTTTATTCTTATTTGCTCTTGCTTTGATTCTATAATGATCATTTTAATTTCTCCTTTTCTTTTCTTCTTCATTTCTTTTTTTTCATCTTCTAGATTATTTCTCTTTCTCTTTCTCACTTGAAGATCCTTGAAATAGAAAAACTCATGCAATATTGAAAATGGATAAAATCTTGAAAAATAAAAAAAGTATATAAAAATATATTTTTTGAATTTTAAATTTTTATTGTTGTTTTTGAAAAATTTTATAAAGAAAATGTGATGTTAAAAACAAGTCCTTTGATTTTATCATTAAAATATCTTGATTTTTCTTGTAGTTTAAATAATTTTTTTTTATTAACGTAGTTGTCTGAGCTAACTTGAGTATACCTCAACTAATTTCACGGATTCTAAAGTTAACGATTATATAAGTCTCCAGTAACCCTAAGAGGATTCAAATTTGTGACCATTAAAGAACAAACCTAAGATCTGAATAATTAAACTAATATTCCTCAAGTTTTTTTTTTAAAAAATTCTTATTCACACCACACATCTTATTTATTCATATCATACAAATAAATATTAATAAATATCAACTTCTTTAAATAATATATTTGGTCCATGTACTCTTTGAGTTATTTTGATTAAAAATCCGTACTATTTTTTGTATTGATTGAGTCCCTCCACTCTTCATTTAATATTGTTATCGTTTCTCCATTGTAAAGTTGTTAGTTTGTACCTGTGCATGTTACTATCAAAATCTCATCATAAATATGCAGCAAGTGTCACCAACTAAAAAAAGCTCCATCAATATAAAAAAAATATTAAATGTTTGTTTGGATGTTTGATTGTGATTATTTTTTAAAATATTTTTATATTAAAATATTATTGTTTTTATTTTTAAAAAATTATTATTGAGATTAGTGCATCAAAACAATTTAAATCATATCAAAAAATTATTTTTTTGAAAACATGAGTAAAACCACGTTTCCAGACACTTACTAAACTTCAATCAAAATAATTTGAAGAATATGAGGATCTAATAATAGATAAAAAAAATATATAAAATATAAAAACAAAAATGAAAAATTGTGTTTGCCTTCTTCTAAAGTAATTAATAGTAGATTATGAGCTATTTTATAAGTTTATTTTTTGTGAAATAAATAATTAATTTAATGTTTAGATTTTTATCAAAATAAAAAATATATTGAGCATATTTATCAAGTATAATTATAAATTTAAATATAAATCATATACATGATATTAAATAACATAAATATTATATAAAAAAAATATTTTCACATAAATATTAAATTATGGTAGAAGAATATGTTGCAAATTGAACATACTAAAATATAAAGTATACTGTTTATCAAGTTTTCTTCTCTCAAACTTTCTCAAGATTTTTACGTTTGTGAATATTTATTAAAAAGGAGATAATGAATTATTTATTATAGTATTGTATTTCAAAAGTTTATTAAATCTGTTATCATCATAATTAAGTGGACCAACATTATTTTTTGAATTAAATTTCCAAAATAGTTTTTTCTTTATTTCTAATTAAAATACTTTTCCACATGCATTGCAATAAAAAATAAACCTTACATTCTTTCTTATGTATGTTTTATTTTTAAATAAAGACATTAAAATTTCTTATGACATCATACTGTAAAGAAACGTTGATTTAATTTCTAACTATACTTAATGCATATTCTCAGTGATTATTATTTTTAGGAGCTTTTGTAGTAAATATATAAGACTCTTTAACTCTAACTACTAACTATTAATATACTGAAAGATTATTCAATTTTATGTCCTTAATTTTTATTTTAATGAAATTAAAATTTATTTTATATATTAGAAAGAAAAACAGACTAATTTAATTTTAAATTATTAAGCTTTATGTAAAATTATTAAGATTTTAAATATCAAGAATTTTATGTAATTTTATTTATAATATATTGAATATGAAAAATTGGGTAATTCACGTGCATACAATACGTTTGATTGAATTTCTAATATCTATAATGTGGTCCTTCAGTTAAAGGTGAGACGACTGTCAACAAAATTCAACAAGGAGATGATTGATATGTATCCATTTCTAATAAAAAGTATAAAAATAATTTTAAAATAAAATATATCATTTTCTATTTTTTATAAATGAAAAACAAATTCTTAAAATAAAAAAAATCAATATAAATTTTCATTTATAATTAATATTATAGTGAGTAATAATAGATGTTAACATGGAAAATAAATTTATAATTTTAAAATCATTTTCAAAAAAAATAAATCAAAACTAGTAAATGTCTAAAACTTTTCATATAAAGAAGTTCCTTTTGCCTTATCAAAACAATAAAAAAGAATTAAGAAGAGAAAAAAACAATAAAAAAAATTAACAGTTTTTTATTTATTTATGAGAAGTAATATTACAGGTTGATTTAATAATATTGATTTATTTTATTTATAAAAAAATTAAGAAAATGAAATTTTTAGTTTAAATTATTTTTATTATTACAAATAGACATGTGTCAATCATCTATTAGTTTAATTTTATTATCTAACGGATCAAATCTGATGAAGGGATCTCATCATTAATATTAAATAACATACAAAGACTCAATTAAACTAAAAAAAGCTGTAAAAAGACTCATAAAAAATTCAAAGAGAACAAATAGTAATTATGGATAGAATTTAATATCTAATGATCGATAAAAAAAAAAAAATCAAATTATACACACACACACACAAAACTAAGCTCCATCAGTACTATTCATTGTACACTTTGAAGGATGCTCTTTTCACTCAAACAGTGCATCTTCCTTCTTTTTTTGAAGTACCTAGGAAATTTTACACTTTGGCCCTCAATTTCTTTGTTTTCTTATTTAGTCCTTTTAAAATTGTTTTGATTTGCTATTGGTCTTGGTGATTTGTTTTCCATGCGCGTGTATAGCAATTTCAAGGTGTCGAGGAATTGTTATATTGCTATGTTAATTCTTGGTTTAGCGAAATAAAATTCAAATTAATTGATTTAAAATAATTAGAGTTTCAAGGATTGAATTTAAAGATTTAAGGAATATTCATTCTCCTTTTTTTTTGCTAAATTTCAAGGACTGATTTGCATGGTTAAGTGTAAAGTTCATGTTCCTATTCTAATTTTGATCCCTCAATTGTTTTTTTTTTTTTTTTTGATCCCTTCACAATGACCTCAATACTTGGTTTTGTAAAATAAAATAAATTTTGATAATTTTAAAAAAATTAAGTGTTGATAGACCAAAATTGAAAATAAAAAAAAAATAGAAACTAAGATAAATAAGCAAGACAAAAAAATTGGCACATATGGGAAGCTTCTATTGTCTTCAGATAATGCATGAAATGTCATGCAATGGCCAAAAATTGGTTTCCACATCAAGTTAAAAGCACCCTGTCACACATTTCTAGCAGTCAAGCACATGTATACAGTGGTGCAATGATTAGGCTTTACTAGATTTTTTTTTCTTACCCTTTCCCTTTTCTTTTTTTTCTCCTTAAAAATTATGCTGGATTGCTGAAATTTAAAAGTGTGTTATTATTTATTTGTTGTATCAAATTTAATTTTTATTTTTTTAATTTTTATTTGTTTTGTTTTTAATTTTTTTATTGATTGATTTTGTTTTTTCATTTTATTCTTTATTTTTTTATTTTATTTAATTTTTATATCAAATTTGATCTATATTCTCTTAATTGCTATTTGTTTTTCTTATCATTTTTTTAATTGATTTTTTTATCAATTTCATCCCTTGACATTTGATTTGAGTTTATTTTTATGTCAAATTCAATTTTCATTATTTTGATTACTATTTGTTTTGTTTTGGACTTGTTTTTTTATTGATTGTTTTTTTTTTTCAATTTCATTACCAAGCATTTGGTTAATTGGGAATTTTGCTTTATGTTTTTTTTTTTTGTTTACCTTATATTGGGCTAATCTCAGGCTTATAACCTGGATCATGGGTTTTAAAGATTAACCCAAGCTGATTTTAGTTATTTTTTAGTTTCATTTCAAAATTAATTTTTTTTTCAATTTCATCATTGAATACTTGATTGATCAAGAAGTGTTTTTTATGTTTTTTTTACCTTTCTTTCTATGAGTTCATCCTGAGTTCATGTATTAGGTCACAAGCTTGGTATATTAATTTAAGTCCTTTTTTTTACTTTGCTTTTTTAAAAAAAAAAATTAGTTTCACCTATCAACATGAGATTATTTGATAATTGAGCTTCATAGTTTTATTTAATTTGTCTTCGACAAGGTTACCCCGATATCACAATTAAATTATGAATTTGGCATATTGATCCAAGTTGACTTTTGTTTGTTTTTTAACCTTTTTTAAATTATTTTTTTTTAATTTCTTCCTTCAACATTAATTTTACTAGGAATTGAGCTCTGATTTTTTTTTTCTATTTTACTTTTCATGGGATTATCACATTCTCATTTATTTTTTACTTCATTATTAAATAAGATCATAACAGAATATTGAAAGGATATCTTTACTTGGTATTGACAAACATTTATTTTTTGAGTTGATTATTGTAAAAAAAAATAATTAGTTTATTTATTGTTGTAATTTTTATTCATATTATTAAACTAGTCGAACTTCTTGAACTTAGCCTTTTTACTTCTTTAGGAACATTTATGTCGCCTAATCATCCTTTTTACAATGGGAAAAGATCCTTTTTACAATGGGAAAAGATTCGTTGCAGACCACCAATCTGGTATTCATCAAATTAAGCTATGATTCAATTATTTGAGCATTTTTATTTATTTATCCTTTGTGTATGTTGTTAGAAAATGTTTTTCTATAAAATATTTTTTAACTTTTTCATAGTCAGATGCATATTGAGGAATTATAACAAAATTCACTTTTCAATGTCAATAAAGTGGAAATAAAGTGTTTTTTATTTTAAAAAGTGAAAAATACTTTCCATTAAAGACTCAAAATTCAAAATTAAAATGATATACAATCTCATTATTCATATACATATAAATATAATTCATTACTAAAAAATACTTCTAAAATACTATTAGAAAATAACAAATTACTTATACACACACACGACATATTATATAAATTCTATTATAAAAATAAATATCATAAAAAGAAAGTTATTTTCAATGTTTATCAAAAACTAAACAATGCTTAATAGTATTAATTTTAAAAACTCTACTAGTTGAAAACAAAGTTAAAGACACAAAAATGGCATTAACACTTAATAATAAAATTGAGCTCACTTTTTGTGATATAGATAAATACTAGAAATACAAGGTAATCCATATGTGCTTAGAAACTAATTTGTACACATAAACAATGTGCCCTATAAAAATTTATTTATGGTATCTAAACAAAGTACAAATTAGGCTACTAGATATCTAACTATATAGCATTTGGTTATTATCTTAGGATAGAAAAAATAAAAATAATAGAGATAAAAAAGATAAGACAAAACAAAAAATGACAATAAAATTGTATTTGATAGTGATTTGTGAGATATAGTGAATGTCTTTGTATCATATTTGGTTGATGATGGACACGGCAAAATAAAATATGAAAAAAACAATCTAATTTTACCCGTAACATATATTATAATTGTATAATAACCCTAGTTATAAAACTCAAACCAGCCTAATAAATTAACATAGGACTTTGTAAACCCGATGTTTGGACCATTCCAGGTTTAAGAGAAAATAGAGGAAGGATTGACATGGTTTAACTTGGTCAAAAACTCAACAATCCGATCACCCGGCTATAAAATTCGAGTAAAAAAACTAGTTGACTTTTTTGAATTTTTTTTATCAAAACAACATTATTTTATTTTTTTAAAAAAATTGAGTTAACTCGGGTCAAAGTTGACCGAGGTTGACTTTTTTACCCCATGACACGAGCTTTATCCCGAGTTAGGTTTTAAAATTATAATAATTATTATTTTTATCTTTATATGCGTGAGTTGTACCATTTAGAATTAAAAGTTATCTATAAATACTTTTTTGGATTCAAAATAAAAAATTAACTTCTTAGGAATGTCTTTTCATAGCTTTGTATTTTTTTCCAGTACTAAGTCATGAGTTAAGTCAAATTTTTTCTAACATGAAAAAAGATGTCTAGATGATGATAACCTTAGCCAACCTAGTTTAACTTGACAAACATATGAGATATGAGATCAACACAACCTATAGAATGCAAAACAAAAAAACCCACAAAACTCAAGTTTCAATAACCTAATCTTAAATTATGAAATTGGCAAGAAACCAATTTCAAAAAAAGAATGTTGAAGAAAAAAACATGAGTCAACCCGATTTCACTCTACTAGCTCGCCACCCGCGACATAGGATTAAGATTAATTTTTTTTAAAATGACCTTGAAAAAAGAATGGAAGTTATATAAATAGAAAACATTGAAAAAAAAACTTAAGTCACCTTAGATTAACTTGACAAACTTGCGATTCGAGATAATCTCATAGAAAAGAATAACATAAAAAAACAAAAAAGCTCAGGACTTAATAGCTTAATATCAAATAATATAATAAAAAAAACATTGAAAAAAAAAACCCTGAAACAACCTGGGTTAACTTGACGAATTGAGACTTGAGATAACCCTAGAAAATAAGAAAAGATAAAAAAGAGTAATGAAAAGAATGAGGACCAAAATTAGGTATATAAAAAATTAAAATAAAACGTTGAGGTATGAAATTGAAAAAAAAAACAAATTAAGAAATGGATAAATAAAGAGCAATAAAAAAAATGAGGATCAAATTTTGATAAAAAAAAACAAGTGAAATAAAATATTGAGGGACAAAATTGAAAAAAAAAGCAAATTAAGCAAATGATAAAAAGAAGAGCAATTAAAAGAACACGAACCAAAATTGAATAAAAAAAATAAATAAGATCAAATATTGTAGGACAATTTGAAAAAAATAATCAAGAAAAGGATATAAAAACAACAATAAAGACAGCAAGTGTCATATTTAATATAAAAATTAAATAAAACAAACAAAAAGAGATGAAATTATATAAAAAAACAATCCAAAACAATAAAAACCAATCAAAAGAAGAAGGATCATAATTGAAAGAAAAATAAATGGGAGGATAACTCTAATTTTGGTTGACCCAACACAAATTTTAAGGAGATAAGAGAGAAAAGAGGGGGAGGAGGAAAAAAAAATCTCATGGGTGCTAAATCATTGTGAATTAAACTACATATGCTATCTCATCAGCTATTCCGTCATTGGACACTTTGAAAAACATGGTTGTTGGACCTTTTTTGTAGCAAAAAAATACAATACACACCACCCAAATTCAATTGAAAAGACCATTTAATTTTTGCAATGAAAAATAAAGATGTCACTCAATTATAGCATTTCACAGTGCAATGAACTTAGCCCTACAGTGAAAGAATTTAGCCTTATAATAAAGGAATGATAGAGTTTAAGGTTTACTAGTTATATAACTTGTGCTTCATCGTGGGTTAAATATTTTTATTTTATATAAAAAATATGCAAGTTATTTCAATGCATTTATGTAGTTTAAAAAATTTAAGTTCAAATAAATTTTTTTATGCATACATGTAATCAAATAATTTGAGAACTATGTGTGCGGATAGATAAATAAAAAGTCATTAACGATACCTAAAAATAAAACTTGAAAAATTAAGAGACATGTGTAGATCAAAATATTTAATCTCGAAAGATAATACATTTACTTGGCTGTATTTGCTAAATTTATGTATTAAAATAATAATTTTTATTCAAGCAAACGAGATTAGAAATAGAGATACAAATTAAATTGATTGAATAAAATAAAAAGATAAAAAAACACAATGCAAGGCTGCACATATTAGAAATATTATATGAAAATATTTTTTAATTTTTAAAAATAAAGTTTATTTATATAAAGGATAAAAAAAATATATGAATAAGAAAAACTCTTCAAATTTAAATGCATAATTAAAAAAATATATCGTCATTCAACATAGCTTATCTAAACAGAATGAAAGAGAGAATGAATACTAATTTAAATATAAATTAAAAAAAATTAGAGAAAAAACCATAAAAAAATTTAATTTAAAAAAAAACTAGGAAAAAAAAGCAAATGCTAGGCCTTTAATATTTCTTATTTGCAACATGTCACTTAAGATTTTTTAAAAAGAAATCAAACAACGTATTGTCTGATTTCCCTAGATTTCAGCAATTGTAGTGACAGAAAAATCAAAATTTAAGTGTTTTGATAAAAAAAAACCTGTTTTTCAACCCATTTTGACCTCAAACACCTTAAAACATTGTAGAAATTGTGATAAATATATCAATGGTCTCAAAAAACCCAAAAAATCATCTAAAAAACTGAAATCAACCAAAAACTAAAAATCAACTCGAACTCAAATATGTTTTTTCATGAACTTTAAAGGTAAGAAAAAACCTAATATGAACTCCTCTCTTCAAATGAAACAACTTGATATAAATATCATCTATTTTAGTAGCTTAAATCAGTATCAATGATATTTTTCTCTCTCCACTCCTGAAACTCCGCGACCTCTCTCTCCTCTTTCAACTAGATACTAAAAAATAAAAAAAATAAACTTTTGAATCAAAATTAAATTGGGAAAATATTGAAATACTACAATTGTTAATTTGTGTTATTTTTAAGATTTAAGGATTAAAGTGTATGTTTTATGAAATTTATGGAAGTCTTTCTTATTTGATGCTTCTTTTATTGTAGTCATTCTTCTTTTAATTTCAATTTTTCATAAAAAAATTAAAATTAATTAATTTTTTATTGGACTAAATCACTAATTTTTTTTTTAAAAATCATATTAAATAACAATTATATAACTCATCCACAATAATATATATAAAAACAAATGTTTGAGTGATGGTAAAAAAAACCTATGCCTTTAATAGTTATATTTAATATTTTTAATAAAAGTATAGAAATTCAAACAATTTTTTTTTTCCAATACGCCACCTAGTTCTCTCCTTCCATAAACCCTAGCAAACCTCACCTCCTCAACTCGAAACAGCTCCTCTGTTTTTCTCTTCCCTGCAACTCCCACCGCCACCACCACCAAAATGGAAGGCATCCCATCACTCTCCTTTCCCGAGAATGATTTCTGCGACTCAATTCTCTCACGCTACTCCACCTCCACCCAAGACGACCACCACCACCTCTGCGCCATAATCGGCACCATGTCACAAGAACTCAAAGACCAAAACCTCCCTTGCACACCTATCGCTTACTTCGGCGCCGCATGCTCCTCCCTAGACCGCCTCTCCTCCTCCTACTCTGATCCTTCCCCTTACGTGATCGATTCTCTTATTACCATCCTCTCTCTAGCTCTTCCTCGAATTTCAATTCCAATATTGAAGAAAAAAAGAGAATTGGTTTCCAATGTTGTTGTGCGGGTCTTGAAATTAAATCATTCTGTTACAGCTGGAGCTGTTGTTTCGGGATTGAAATGCGTGGCTCATTTGTTGAGTATCAGAGATAGTTTTAATTGGGATGATATTTCTCAATTATTCGGAGTCTTATTAAGTTTCATGACCGATTCTCGCATAAAGGTATCTTTTTTTTATCCTGTTAATTTGCTTTCCGATTCTTGATTCTGTAAGCTATAAGAAATCTTGATTGATTTTTTGAACAGGTGAGAAGGCAATCCCACTCTTGTATCCGTGACACATTGCTAAATTTTCAAGGTACACCAGCATTAGCTCCGGCGAGTGAAGCAATCACCAATTCTTTCGAAAAGTTTCTTCTTCTTGCCGGTGGATCCAATGTTGCTTCTACTGATGGGCCTAAAGGAGCCCAACACGTTCTATATATTCTCGATGCCTTAAAAGAATGTCTTCCTCTTTTATCAATCAAGTGTGTGACTGCAATTCTTAAGTACTTCAAAACTCTCCTCGAGCTGCGGCAACCTGTTGTTACTAGGCGTGTGACTGATAGTCTGAAAGTAGTTTGCTTACACCCGGGTTTACAGGTTCCGGCTGAACCATTACTCGACTTGCTATGTTCACTAGCTCTTTATGCTTCTACAAATGAGACGTCTGCGGATAACATGACATTCACAGCAAGCTTGTTGGATGTTGGAATGAAAAAAGTTTATTCCTTAAATAGGCAAATTTGCGTTGTTAAGCTACCGATTGTATTCAGTACACTCAAAGGTTAGATGCTACTTTCCCAGAAGAATGGGTGCTGTTTCTGTTTGTTTACAATTTACGTACTTGGTTGTTTCTCACTTTCTGTCTTTTGGCAGATATTTTGGCGTCTGAACATGAGGAGGCCATCTTTGCGGCCACACAGGCATTGAAGAACTCAATAAATAGTTGTATTGATGATAGCTTGATCAAGCAGGGAGTAGATCAGATTACAATCAACAAAAATGCCGAAACTAGAAAGTGTGGGCCTACAGTTATAGAAAAAGTGTGCGCAATCATTGAAAGCTTACTTGATTATCATTACAGTGCAGTCTGGGACATGGTATTTCAAGTGGTTTCGACCTTGTTTCATAAATTAGGTATTTTCATGTTTTTTCTCACTCCTTTTCTATTATGCCATTGGACAACTTCTTGCCATAAGAATTGGTAAAGTTATGTGTCATTGCTAGTTCTTCCAGCAGCTTGATTGGGGGAACCTTTCAGTTTTTATAATCGGTCTTCTGTATTTTTGTGATCAATGTTTCTTCTAGGAATACACAATAGTCAACATTTGTTATTTTCCAGGAAACTATTCTTCTTATTTTATGAGAGGAACCCTTAAGAACTTGGCAGATATGCAGAGATTACCCGATGAAGATTTTCCTTACCGGAAACAGGTAGTTATTTGCTTCTGCACAACCTCATTATATGCTATTAATATACACTTATTATATTTCTGATATTCTTTAGCTTTTTTACTATAGCTCGTCAACTTTACTGGTCTTGTAACATCAAAATAAATCTTTTAGGACTTGATATTCTTAAAATATGACTTTCCATGTCATTTGGAAATTTATGCACTCTCAATGCAAGCTATCTTGCTTCACCATGTTGGAACTCCAACGTTTCATAATGCAGCATACCAATAGAATAGAGCATTTTTGGAGGCCTCAATATTCAAGAGCCTCCCTCTGATTTGGGATGTCGCTAAAGTTTTGTACTTAATATCTTGTGGTCATTGACTAAAAAATCTGCTCTGTCTAAACCTTTCGAGAACCAACAAGAGGGGAGGGTCTTTTTGTCCACTGCAAATAGTTCACTGGGCATATTTTCCATTGTCTAGTTCTTGCAGGCCTCCATAATGGCTTCATTATTGTTGCGAAGCAGCATTGATTGCACAATGGTCCATATCTACAGTGATTGGTTTGCTAGGATTTTCTTTTTCTAGCCTGCACTTTCTAATTAAGTGCCTCGTGTTACAGGGTATAAATTCTTAAATTACATGTAATTGCTCAAGGAAAACTTGACTCCATTTTCACAAATAAAGTGAAAGCATTTTTTTTTTTACTTGTTGATTGCTTCATCCATAATCTCAACCCTGCCCTTTTCTGATACGTTGATGTACTTTTCAATCTGCAGTTGCACGAATCCCTTGGATCTGCTCTTGGTGCAATGGGTCCTGAGACATTTTTAAGCTTCCTTCCTCTTAAATTAGAGGTCGATGACCTATCTGAAGTTAATGTTTGGCTCTTTCCTATTCTGAAGCAGTATACTGTTGGTGCCCGCTTAAGCTTTTTTACAGAGTCAGTTCTGAGTATGGTTGGTCTGATAAAGAAAAAATCTCGACAGGTATAAAATTACTAAGTAATATGGTGTACTTTCCTGCTACGTAGCATTTTAGTAGTGACTTCTTACCTGTTGCAGCTGGAGCTAGATGGAAGGATCATCTCAGCAAGGAGTGCTGATGCTCTTGTATACTCTTTGTGGTCCTTATTACCTTCCTTTTGCAACTATCCTTTGGATACTGCAGAAAGTTTCCAGGATCTGGAGAAAGCTTTGTGTGGTGCACTCAGTGAAGAATGTAATATTCGTGGAATAGTTTGTTCTGCCCTGCAGGTCCTTATTCAACAGAATAAGAGAATAATGGAGGAGCAAGATGATCTAACTGGTACAGAAGTTGGTATAGCTGAACAGCATGCTATTGCCCGCTATACCCTGCAGGTTGCAACAGATAATTTGAGGGTGCTTAGGTCTTCTGCTCGAAACTTGTTGACTGTTTTGTCTGGGATCCTCCTGGAATCTCCAAAAGATGACGGTGGTCTTCTGCAGGTACTTTTGCTATCTCAACCAGTGAATAAGAGATGCCATTTTATTTTTCATTGATTCACATTAGTATTGTTGATTTCTTTTGGGTATGTTTCGTGATTTTATTTTATATATCAATTTTGCCACCATAGTCTAACTGTCAAAAATCATTTTAGAGAAGATGTAACTTGTATTTTTTGTAGACTGTTTCCGTGGTATATGGGAATTATCTGTTAGATTCATAACATTTTTTGGATGGTTTATCTGAACCACCAGAAACTTCTGAACATCACAACTATTTCCTTTTGTAAATCTTTATTTGCAGGCACTATTGCCAATAAGAAAATGCAAAATAGGTGTTAATTTTTTTTTTTCTTTAGATAAGCATATCTTCAATTGTTCGCTCCATCATTTCTGTTGTGTGGTCAGTGCAGTCCTTGTGATGTAATTGGTTGTTGAGCAACATGAGATATTGGAGGGTTCTTATATTTTGTTACTTGCATCACTTTGGTGTAATGCTGTTGGAGCCTTAAGAGGCACGTCCCTTTGCTGATAGTCTGTGAGGTTGGAGGGTTATTATATTGTTTTCTGTCGCTGCTCCTAGATTGCTCGTTTGGAGGATGAGTTCAAATTTCTTTTGTTTGCTCTCCCTTTTCTTATAGATTTCTTTTTCATAAAAATTGCATCATAATTTGGCATTTTCAGTGAAGTTTTTGTAATACAAGTGCAACTTTTGCAGTCTACAATTTGTGAGTTTTCCTCAATAGCTGATAAAGAAGTAGTTAAGAGGATCTACTTAAAGACAATGCAGAAGCTTTTGGCTGTCACACAAAAGGCCACAAAAGCTGAGAATTCTAGAGATTCCAATTCTATGCGGATTGATGATTCATCAAATGACTCGAGGTTAGCTTTTTTCTCTTTGTATTGCTTTGTTTTTTATTTAATGTGATCTCTCCTTTTGTCCTCTTTAATACCATATGCATTTATGAATTGTCTTCCCAACCCACCACCAGCCAAATGCCCTTCTATTTGTACACATATGATGATAGATGTCATGGAATTTTTCATTGTTTTTCACACAACTTCTTTTTTACTGCAGAGCACGGCTATTTGACCTGGCAGTTTCACTTTTGCCAGGATTGGATGGTGAAGAGATCAATGTTTTATATAGTGCAGTAAAGCCTGCATTACAGGTTTGTCATTTCCTGAAGTGTCCTATTCTCCAGCTACTTCTTAGAGACTTCATTGTTTTCACATGAGAATGATCTTAATTATTCTTCCTCATATATATTATTATTTGTATTATATTGATGATTGTTATTATGATGTGAAGGATATGGAAGGTCTGATCCAAAAGAGGGCATACAAAGTTCTTTCAATTATTCTCCAGGTAAATCCTCCATAATTGCAAAATCTCCGTAGTTCTTGGATGGTTTGATTGTTATCGCATATCAACTTCCACTGTTATCACCACAATTTTCATGGATAGCTAGAGTGGAGTTTTTTCAACTGCTCATAATGGACTGATATACATGTTCAAAGTTCTAGCAGTGGTGGCAGATAATACGGGCATAAATTAACTGTGATTTTTCCTGGAATATTCAGTGTTATTTTTTTCTATATATTTAAGAAAGAATTCTGCTGAATATTCTGCTATGCAATGTTTTACTATTATAGCAAAGATTTAATCTTACTACATTTTGTGAAATTCAACTTTTCTGATAATTTTTTCTGTTTCGGGTTTCTGAATGGTCAGAGGTACGATGAATTTATTACACCACGATTTGGGGAACTGCTTCAGCTCATGATTGATGTGCTACCCTCGTGCCATTTCTCTGCCAAACGGCACAGACTTGATTGTATTTACTGTCTAATAGTTCATATCCCCAAGGTTGTAAGACATGATTTTCCCTTACTGTTTACTTACCTCAAAGTTAAAAAAACAATGCTGTTTGGATGTTGGAATCTGTTACTGTTTTCTCTGGTATGTTACACCTACCACACCTGAATTACTTGACTTTCTTGTTACAGGACTCAGAGCAGAGGAGGCATGAAATCCTTACTTCTTTCCTTACTGAAATAATACTTGCTCTGAAAGAGGTATTATATTATCACCAAGAGCACTAGTCATTTTTCAATCTTTTTTTTTCCTGGTTGTGATAGGTTATGATGTTGATTCTTTGGGGATCCTTTGTATAACATTTAAAGTAATTACCTCATTTTGAGCATGCAATACAGAAAGCTGGTTGAGATTATTTGAAAAACAGCATTACCTTATTTCATAGGAAAACTTGTGGAGATGAAACTGTATCATTTGCTGACTATTATAGCGTTGCTCCAATTTATTAACTGCCAACCGGATATGAGATTATATGAAGATTGTACATTTTGTCTATGTTGAGAATGCTGTGTCTATAATCAGGTACAGCTTTTAGGGAATGCTAATAGAAGATTCATAGGTCTTGCCTTAAAATTGTTAAGAGATTGAATTGAGAACATGGGAAAGGATTTGATTTTTGGCTGCATGGTGAAGTTGACTGACTGTAGCAGCCATAAGTTGTTGGGTATTTTTGAACTCACTATGCTATATAAGCTGTTATCTTTTTCCATCACCCTTTCTAGTCTCCTTAAATTTCTTCATTTAAGTTATTCACTACTCTCAGCCTTGTCTTTCTTGATGCCAGGGTATGCTTTTGGTTGTTACTATTTAAACTGGCTTTCCTTAAGCAGAAGCTTGATATACAAGTCTCATGTTTCTACGTGGTTATTTAACTCCTGCCCAAGAAATAAAATTATTCTAGGTCTATTTGTAATGAAGTGGTGCATGGTTCATGCTCTACCCATAATCATTCTTGTACAAAGTGGTGGTTCCCAAAACTTAACATACACCTTTGTGATTGACCAGATATTTACCATAAAATTAAGCAAAGACCCCCATGTTCATGCTTGAGATAATATTGCTTGGTAAATGCGAATGTGATAAGATTTTGTGCCCTTCAAAATGAAGATATTAATGAAAAGAACTATCTATGTTGCTGGTTCCAAACTTGTTATGTGTTGCATGCTGGATTTGAACTTCTTGCATTGTGTAGTTTATAAATGCTGATAAATGTCTTGTTCTTTGTTTTTGTTAATGGTTTAATTACAGGTTAACAAAAGAACAAGAAATAGAGCTTACGATGTGCTTGTCCAAATTGGTCATACCTTTGGAGATGAAGAGAATGGTGGAAAGAAAGAAAACTTGTATCAATTTTTTAACATGGTATCAATTGAGTATTTCTGTCTCCAAAGTTTTATTGCTATGTTGATTGAAATTGTTGTCATTTTCATACAAATTTGAAGTTCTAACAAGATCCCATTTGTTACTGGACAGACCAGCCGGGATCTGTTCATCTCAAGAATATGATATAATCATCCCATTTTTATTTTATTATTTTGTATGAAAAAAAATTGTTTTACATGTATGTGGGTAAATTGACCACGTGTTGCTTTTGGAAACACTTAACTTTTGCGGTCACAGGTTGCTGGAGGCCTGGCTCTTGAAAGTCCTCATATGATCAGTGCAGCAATGAAAGGTGTAGCTCGTCTGGCATACGAGTTTTCAGACCTGGTTTCTATTGCTTACAAGTTGCTTCCATCCACATTTCTCCTTCTGCAGAGAAAGAACAGGGAGATTATCAAAGTGCGTTAACTATCCTTTTGATGTGTGCAGTTTAGCATCATGTTTATTTGGGTCGAGTGAATTAAACTTATCTTTTCTTTTCTACCTTTCTATTTTGTGGTCTTTTTTATGCTGCCTTCTTTCTAGACTAAATTGGTAATTTTCTGTTCAGGCTAATTTAGGTTTGTTGAAGGTACTAGTGGCCAAATCACAAGCTGAAGGGCTGCAAATGTTCCTGGGGAGTGTGGTGGAAGGCTTGCTGAGATGGCAAGATGACACCAAAAACCACTTCAAAGCCAAGGTATTGACAACACAAACTGTGTTGAACTTATCTTTACTTTGGCCATAAATAGTGGTGTTTAAGTGAGTTCCTGGAAGACATTTACTTTTCATGTTGGCTCTTTGGTGCCTGTACGTGGGTGTCAGTTGTGTTTTTCTTGAAGTTTGCCTCTCTGTTTTTCTAGTGGTTCAGATTTATTACCAATGTTGTTGAGAATTTTTTTGTGGACATGCTTTATTTAACGCTACTATGTTCTTCATGTATGCAAGTCTAAAAGCTTTTGCAGCATTGTGCATGATTATTGCTCGGAAGGTCTGTGGCTGCCATAAATGTGGTCCAAACTATCTAATGTCTTCCATTGCTTCCAAACTCTTTTTCAGGTTAAGCATATCCTGGAAATGCTTGTCAAGAAATGTGGTATGGATGCTGTGAAGGCAGTGATGCCTGAAGAACATATGAAACTCCTTACTAACATACGGAAGGTATGTTTAATGACATCATGTTAACATGCCATTTTATAGTTTCCAAAACACAATTTTTTTTTATTTTTTTTTTATTCATGATTTTTGAATATATACTAGATAAAGGAGCGGGGAGAGAGGAAGCATGCAGCAAGCTCTGATGAAACTAAATCTCATATGTCAAGAGCTACTACATCCAGGTCTCAGGCATATTAGTATATGGATTAATAGTGAATTTTATGCTCTTGTAAATGTCTAAAATGTTCTCAATTGCCTGTAATGCTCCCCCTTTATTCGTATTTTGTTCAATTCTTGCATCATTGCAATGATGGTTTGCAATATATTGAAAGAACAAAACACACTAAAAAGGGCAATGCATCTCCAATTTTTGTGTGCTCATACTGTATTGCATTCTAAAAACTTGGCTCATTCTGCATGGTTGCCATCCTCTCATCTTGTACATACAATAACACCGAGTCCTAACTGTATTCAATAGGAAGCATCACAATAAAGATTTGTATTGCATTCAATCTCAGACTGCAGTGCTATATTCCAAATGCATCAGCCTATCTGGTGTTTCTGGTAGAACAACACTATGTCCGTGCTCTTATGGATTCTTCTCTAATTTTGAATTTGTTAATGATATTCTGAAAATTTTGGCTCTGCTGACAGGATAAGCAGATGGAACCATACTAAGATCTTCTCTGATTTTAGTGATGGGGAGACAGAGAACAGTGATGGTGAATATATGGATACAAAGACAGTTTCAGGTCGGCATAGCAAGTTTTCCTCCCAGCTCAAACCCAAAGGTTCACTGAGGTCAGTGACTTTTGATGATTTTAAAAATATTATGGATTCATGGCATGGGCTAGCTATTATATTCAGATTATTATATCATGGGTGACCTTACTATCTTAGTGACTAAAGGTTTCCTTTATTGCTGTATGCCGACTGTACATCCCAGATCTTGCACTTTGCATTTTAGGGTGTTGTTTGGGTTCCACTAGATATTATTAACAACTCATCAACCGAACCAAGAGCACTACTACAGCCTTTGAATTTATACCGGACTCTTGATGAATCTTGATAGATGGTGTCTAATGGTTCTGGTAGAGGGTGCCACTGCACCATATCTACTAGTAATTACCTGCTCAAAACAATCTGAAATTGCATATTTATATACCCAAAATTTTCCAGGTCTAAAATAAAACACAGGTCAGACAAGAGCTTGCCAGAAGACTTGTTTGACCAGTTAGAAGATGAGCCACTTGACCTGCTTGATCGGTACAAAACACGATCAGCCCTCCGATCAACCGCACATCTTAAAAGAAAGCAGGAATCAGATGATGATCCAGAGATCGACTCCGAAGGGCGGCTGATAGTTCGTGAAGGAGGGAAACTTAAGAAGGAGAAGCTCTCCAACCCCGATTCAGATGCGAGGAGTGAAGCAGGCAGTTTCAAGTCACTGAACTCCAAGAAAACTCAGAAGCGCAGGAAAACTTCAAATTCTGGGTGGGCTTACACTGGAAGTGAATATGCCAGCAAGAAAGCTGGTGGGGATGTGAAGAGGAAGGACAAGCTTGAGCCATATGCATATTGGCCCCTGGATCGCAAGATGATGAGTCGTAGACCAGAGCATCGTGCAGCTGCTAGGAAAGGTATGGCTAGTGCTGTAAAATTGACCAAGAAGCTTGAGGGCAAGAGTGCTTCAGCTGCGCTGTCTATGAAGCTCATCAAATCTAACAGTCAGAAGAAAGGCAACAAGAGAAAGAGCAGGTGAAGCCATCTATAGATTGGTCGATATATCAAGAAGAAGGATCCGCAGTCCAGGTCGTGAGATTTTGTACTTGTTTGATTGTTACAGTTACACAGTTGCGTGCTCCAGTTTTGACACTGATTCTTCTGGTTGCGGAAATGTACATGACAGAAAAACAACAGGGAAGCCAATTTCCAATGATGCAGCAATCTTGCTTGCAACTTGATTGGCTCTCTTTCGTTTCATGTTTAGCAGAGCTCTTGATTCATCATGGTTTTCTTTGGCGCGTGAACATACACGCACCTGAGTTTAGTTTGGCTGAACTTGTGAAATGATCTTATGTAATGTCCTTATGTCTGGCCAACTACGCTGTTCAATGAAATGTTGGGTAGTTATCACCACTCGCATTTCCAGTTCTCAAAAGCGAATGGAAATTCACAAATTTGGATCCTAGAATTAAAAGCACGTCTGGGTTTTTTTTTAATTGTCTTTGCAAGAATGTTTTGTTGTTTCTTTATTCAATTGTTGTTGCGACTCGCGTAAAAATACAAGTTCAAAAAATAATACAGTACATCTCAAATGGATAAGATGGGACTGCACTCCCCTGCTTGAGTGGTGTAAAATTCAGATTTGCCGATCTCTGCCATGAGGTCGTTATCATAGGCTAAATAAAATTTTATTTTTGTTAATTTTTTATACATATACGTTAACCTGTCATCTTTCTTGTAATATAATTATAAATTCCAAGATAAAAGAAATGCCTTGCTTCACTTGGGCACACGCCATCGCATCGTGCCTTCACTAAACTAACTAGAATAAGCCGTGCAAATAATAGCTAAGAAACTGATTTTAAGTCATGCCATTTTCGCGACTCGTTAGTTGAAAACAAACCTCACCAAAACATTGTCGAATGAAATCTGTCTAAATCCTGCGTCAGAAGAACCCGCACCGCAACTTCTCTCACTTATCCTCGGATCTTGGAAACTCATTGGTATGATCAGCGAATATCTAGTAAAGATCCTGATGATCAGGTGCAAGCATGGAAACATCAAGCTCGCATGCCTTAATTACCCAGCAGCCGTCATTTGTGGGTGATAAAATGAAACAACGAGCCGTGACAAAACATTAAGCGTACAAGCTCGACAGAGAAACAAAACAGAAGCATGCACATAAACCACCGCTATGCTACGGTAAAGTAGCGAATTGTTAGCTCAAAAATTCATTACAACTGACTACTAATGCAATACCCTTACAGCTATCTTTTTGGTACACGGAAAAAAAGAGTAAACAAGGCCACTTCTGATCGTTGATTGATGGCTCACAAGCAGATCAAGGCCTACTGTGGCTATTTATGAGAGAGGATCATAAAAACAACAGAAACTTTTAAAAAAAAAAGTATTTCCAGTCGCCACCTGGTGAAATCTGACTATTCTCCCTTCCCGGGCAGATAACCATCCATTCAATCTATCCTCGAGATATCAGATGTCCAACTAGTTACATTTCGAAGGTCAATTGAGCTTCAGCAAGTTCAGCAGAAAACAGGATACAGTGAGGATTCCAGTACACTCTGCAACAAGCAGCTATGTCATTAGTAGTCACTTACTGAACATTTCGCAAGTTAGCATATGCTATAAAGGATACATCTCCTACCAGACCTACCGCATCTTGATATTTTAAACACTTGTTCTGCTTTTAGTTTTACCCCCACTGAAAATTAAGTCGCTGTAAAATGTCTTGCAATGATGAGAAGATAGGATGAGCATAGGCGTCAATTCATACATTAATGACACATCTATTTGTGCAGTATTCAATGTTCCTGTCCCCAGCTTGATGTGTTTCTCAAATTCAATTACCATAGCAGAGAGTTAAATTACAAATCTACGCACCTTGGAGAAGCTCTATTTCACTTGAATGGGGCAAAAATGATCGATGAGTTGTGGCCACCAAATCCAAACGAATTAGACAGCGCAGCCTTGATGTCTAGTCTCTCTTTCTTTGGGCCCACCAATACACTCGTGTCCTAAATTTTTATTTTTGCAGCATTAGGTAAATTGAAAACAAACACCATCAAATTTAAACTTACAATGCCATAGCTGTAAACAGGAAAAATAATAGAGCAAACATACCATGCCTTGCTCTGGATTTTCTAGATTGATATTTGGATGAACCCATCCTGTCCGTATTGCCTGTACAAGTAACAAAATACAATATCAACAACCAATGAAAGACTTGTTTTCTGATGGGAGTAGGGGAATAATAACTCAACACTATTAACGAACGAGAAATGCAATTTCAATGTTCCTTCTCTCTGACAATACATTTATCCTTACGAAAAAAGAGGGCCGATGTTGGCACTCCATCGTAAATGTCATATCCATACTTATCTTGGGCTCAAGAATTGAACCAACCTTTTCCTTCACTCTCTATACGTGATTAAAATTGAGATAGGATAAATAGGTCATGAATACTATATAATTTACCTGTACTGCAGCAATGGCTTCCACAGCACCAGATGCTCCCAGTAAGTGACCAATCATAGATTTTGTTGAGTTCACCCTCAACTGCGAATGCACAAGAAAAATTGAGAGTTATAAACTGGCAATGGCCATGCAAAAATTAGGTGGTGATCATAAATAGTTTATGGTACATACACCAGAGTTACGGCCAAAACAATGCATGAGAGCATGATACTCTTTGAGGTCTCCTGCTGGTGTGGATGTAGCATGTGCATTTATGTAATTCACATCCTCTTTAGATACCCCAGACTGTGCTAATGCCTTTTCTATGCAGAGAATGATACCAGCCCCTGTTTTCAGGTGGTGTAAAGCAACATTAGTTAGCTTGTAAAAACTCTGCATGGATAAACTATATAATCAAGATAACAAATTGCAATAGAAATTATTCATTTGCTTGCTGTAATTCAGAGAGTGGTAACCAGCTCAAGCACCGATCTTACAATCTAAAAATGAATGTGCATTACATCTGGGAAATACAACATTTAGGAGAAGGGTTCGTAGGTTTCAACTCAAAAGAAGTAACTATAAAGAAGACACACGGCAGACTATCCCAAAAGCCTGTGAAATTCAACTCAACTGGAAAATGCCTCATGCTGCTTTTTTAGGATTGCTGCAACGATCCATATGCTCCATTGAGGACTCATCTTGTAAAGGACATTAGAATTTACCTCGAATAGATATATTACAGTTATTTCTACCTACTAATCTTTTATAGCCTTGATAGGACAAGAGGTATACTTTAGTTTTTCAAGATGTGTTTCCCCAAGACTTTGACGAAAGGTTTAAACAGGGCCAGACCACTAATTCCTTTTGCAAAACACATGTAGAAAACAAGTACCAAAATCCCCATGGCTCTACTGCGATAAATAATGAAAAGCAACCATGAGAATGCAAGCACCAATTTGCTATGAACCCAGCAGGCATGGGTTCATAATAACAACCAATACCATTGCTGGCTCGCAATTGATCACATAATCATAAGGTGGATCAAAATGAAAGAGAGAGTCAAGATCCTTCAGCGTATCTTTAAATTTCATGCCCACAGATAGATTTTGTGTATGAAAAATTCTAGGTACTTTAGACAGGGCATGTTACCATCAGGACGTGGCTCAGTCATGTGATAAGCATCACAAGTAAAGCTCCCTCCAAGAAACTCTGCATAGATATTGGCACCTCTTTTCTGCAAACAAAAATTAACCATAGATTACCGACTGAAGAAAAAACTGCAATCTACCATCACCATGTATAGCATTTAGCATGCAATGCAGATATATAAATGGAGAGAGAGAGAGAGAGAGAGAGAGAGTAAAGCCAATGGATGGTCTAATTCTCTTCCACTTCTGCTTCTCATCAAAGCATATGACTTCATTTGGATTCAATAAGATATTACCTTAGCATGTTCTAATTCTTCTAGAAGCAGAACACCAGCTCCTTCCCCCATGACAAATCCATCCCGATTCTGTTTATTAGAAAAGAAGACATTTCAAGTTTGAGAAACACAGGCAAAGTAAATAAAGAAATGGGATATTCCCTTTCTAAGAAATGGCACAATGTGAATCAAGTTATGAACCATTTGATCCGTGGGATCTGCCACCAGGTCCCACATATCAGATATGCTGTGTGATTTGTGATGGCTTCATGTTGTGCCATTGTTATATGTAGCATACATCTAATAAAATTAAGACATCAGGCTCGCTGCTATTTTGCAACTAGAACTAGACACAAATACAATTGAACCAATGACTTCTAAGAAATTTTAGAAACTATGAAAGGATAGAATTCATATCCAAAACTACTTGTAGATAATAGAGCAGTGAATCAAAAAAAATAAAAAAATATGTAGTTATATCATTTACTCACCAGATAATTCTTCCACTGGCTTGAGTACAATCACATTTCAAATGAATAAATTTCAACCATTTTAAAGAAACAAATTACAAAAAATTGGTTACTCTCTTTTCCTTTTTGCATGAGGGGGGCCCAGTGGTTAATGATAAATTACCATATCCCAAGGTCGTGAAGCTCTTGTCGGATCATCATTCCTCTGCGAAAGTGCTCTGCATGCCACAAAACCCCCCAATCCTGCACCAATGATTATAAACACATATGAGCTTCCTGCTATGCCAGGGAACATGGAACAGGTATAACTCAGGAAAGGAAGAAAAAACCACCAATAGGAATAATTGCTGAATCTGAGCCACCACAAAGCATAACATCCTGCAAGTTCATAAAATTGGGTGCTAGGCATTAACGAGTGGTATGCACAACAACTTAAGCATCCCAAGTTTTGTTGTTGAACATGAGCTGAACACAAGATACTTACAGCTTCGCCTCTAATGATGTGGTTTGCTGCATTCAAAATACAAAAGTTGCCGGTAGCACAAGCAGTGGAAATTGAATAATTTGGCCCCATCCATCCCTGCAGTTACATATGCCAAACAGAAGTTAAAAAGGTCAATTTTAATTACCCAAACGATCAGTGTATGCTTTAAAATTTCATCTTCCTTAAGATGATAGCTTACCAGATCCATTGCAAGCATGGCAGAACCCATATTTGTAGTTGCAAAAGGAACACAAAAAGGATTCACCTTCTTGTACGAGATCCTTAAAGCTTCAATTGCATCATTGAAAACCTATCCATAATCACCCAGAAGGAGCAATTAATTAAGAAATAAATTTTACGGCACTATGAATATGGTTTTCAGCAACATCAGCAGGTCCTTATGGCTCTCAAGAAGGATCACTTAATATTTCCTTCTCCAGACGCATATTTCCTTCCAAAAGATGTTCCAAGAGGAATCAACAATATTATCAGGGACAAAGACAGACACGAGCAAATCTTTCCCAAGGGGAAAAATCAACATTGAAAACAGAGTCGATTTTCTAATTTCCATATGTTCAGAAGAAAATAAATAAATAATGTTGGTCTCATCATTAAGTTGGCATTGCCAGAAAAAGAGACAACAATACATATTTCTTGAATCAGTAATTGTAAGAATACCATTTAAAGCTGAGAGTTAGATGCTTCATCAAGTCATTTTTGTCAACATTTTCACTATCATAGACAAAATATCTTAAACTGAGGAGATTAGGTTACCTTCATCCCACCCATTGCTGAGCCAATCAAAACTCCACACTTAGCTTTATTTAACTCATCCATCATATCCTCAGTAATCCCACCATCTGCCAAAGCTTTTTTACCAGCAATAAGCATATAGAGCATGAATTTATCCATTCTCTTAGCCAGTTTTGGTGAAACCCATCCATTAGTCGAGATAGACTTGATTTCTCCAGCAATTCTCTGTGAAAAAAGAAGAAAGGAAAAGTGAGATTTGTGAAGGTAAGATTTATTCAGAGCAACAAAATGAAGAAAAGATGTGTTGAAGTAATCAATTACCGTGGAAAATTGAGCACAGTCAAAAGCCTCTATCTGAGATACGCCACTGACACCTTCAAGAAGATTGTTGTAGAAGACATCTGGTTCATGACCAAGAGGTGACACCACACCCAACCCTGTCACAACTACTCGCTTTTGCTTTGTATGTGGTTTCTTTTTTGTCTCAACTTCCTTTGTAGGTTGCACAGCTACAGCCATGGCTAGCCCTAAAATTTTTAAATACATCATCAAGGCAAATGGTGTGAGTCTGTCATTTGCAGGCAGCTGAAGGCAACTATTCTCTCTCTCTCTCTCTCACACACACACGCACGCACGCAAAATGGCTAGTTTTCTTCTATGAAAAAAAAAAAAGAAATCGTGGGTGACCAGAAATGCAGCAATGCGAAAGCGAGAGAGAGACATGGTTTTCAGAATTGGAAAACAAAGACTCAGTAGACTCTTATCTCATTACTCTGCTTCGCTTAGAAAACATAAAAATAACAAGAACAGAGCCACAAACAACAAATTCATGCAACTAAACCTGCCTAGCTTTCGCTCCATTTCCAAACAGCAGCAGATACAAGAGCTGCCCCGCACTGTTAATTACCTGAATTATTTTCTGATTAACCCATCATATTATCGCCTTTTTTTTTAAAGAAAAATCCCAGTTACATAACAGAACAAAGAGTGAGAGAGAGAGAGAGAGAATACATATATTACACAAGCATCCAAACAAAAGAAGATGAAAGCGATAAATCATCATCAAATCCAAGCTTAAACCGATTAGCAAAACAAACCCAAACACAAACAAAAGCAGGAATAATAGAAAGTAAACGATTAAAAAGGAAGATTCGAATAAGCGAAGAAGATACCGGAAAGAGCGGGAGGATGGAGTCGTCTTAGCTTGCGATTGGATCTCAGGAGTCCATTAGAAGCGTAGTAATGACTACAAGGTTCAAAGGCCAAACAAGAGCTCACTAATCCTTGCAGGCTCGGTCCTCCTCCACCCATACCGCTGCCGTAGTTGTTGTACTTGTTATTGCTATTGCATTTCAAAGCAGCAGCAGCAGCAGCCTTCCGCCTGCGACTTCTATTACCAGTAGTCGAGGATGGTGGAGACACAGCGTGCTTGCTTTCCTTAGCGCACGTGACCGACATGCACGCCGCGACAATCCACGTGCAGAGCGGAGATGACAATGAACCTGACCCCGTCATATCTCACCCGCTCCTTCTCTCCCCCTATCTATTATTACTAGTGCAGATTGGACAAGAGAGAGATGCTATTAACGATCAAGAATCAATCTAAAAGGAAGGAAGGAGAAGGAGATGCGAGGTGGCGGTTGAGGGAGGTGGAGGGGAAGGGGAAGGGGAAGGATGCAAGAGACCTCTCTCTCCGTTCCTATTTGTTTTGATTCTTGTTTGCCTTTGTTTTCCACTTTCCTATCTCTCCCCCCACTACATTGGTAATTAAATAGTAAAAGTAAGTAATATTGAGTGTGTGCGCGTGTTTCTCTCAAGAGTGGTATCGCCAAGTTTTGGGCAAAATCTGAGTCGCTCCCCCTCCTCCTGTACGTACACAGCCAAGTTCGTTTTATTTATTTATTTATTTATTTATTTTCTAGGCGTTGGTGTGTTTGTTGGGCTAAATGACAAAATAAATACAAAAATACGCACGACGACCAGAAATATTGTTTCTTGCTTATTTATCTCCACCTTTTGTTTTTATTTTTCTTTATTTCCTTTAATTTTCGAAATCCAGGAGGAGCGTTGCGATGGGATACTGTTCTGCGGAGTTTCGCTGCCATCTCTAAGTTTTTCCCTTCTCTCTCTCTCTCTAGTGGTGCCACCTGTATTCCTGTTTTCCTTATCAGACATTCCCATCCATGCTACAGGTTTGGCGTCTACTCTAGAGTTAAACCGATGCTCTCTTTTACCTACCGCAACAATTTAATCAAGACTCAATCATGACTCTCTATAGATAAATCTGATTTGCAACCGTCCGAATCTAATCCTTATATTATATAAATATATGTGTAAAATATTTAGATTTTTTTAATATAATAAATATACTTCAATATTAACATTAAACTCATATATATATATATATATTATTTTTTATTTATTAATAAATAATAATAGATAATATAGAGTAATTGAATGCTGATAAATAATTTATAAATATCTAAATTTTTTACTCAGTGAATAATAATTAAAGTATAAATATTAAGAAATCAAACTCGCAGATAACTATTGCCATCTCTACCCTCTTTTCGAGACCTCATGATTCTCGATTTATACTCTAACACAAGGGATAATAGATTAAATTAAAAAAAAACTAGGGGAAGAAAAATTATTATATCTCAAGACATAAAAAATTATTCATTGTAATATTATTACTAAATTTGCCTTTAGCCATTAAAACTTCATTGGGGGCAAAGTGATCTTTTCAACATAACACAACTATTTTTTGTAAATTATATATTACTAGATTGATTATTTTTTTATACAATAAAAATACTAATATAACTCTAGAATAAAATAATCAAATGCTTACTGCTCAAGGACATTTTTGTATTTTTATTTTTTTAGAATAGTGTAATTATTTTGATGACTTTAAGAAAAAACCAATAAAGTATTCATTTTTGTAATTATTTTTAGAATAGTGTAATTGTTTTGATGACTTTGTTTGTTTTTTTGTTATTCTTATATTTACTTATTTTAATTTTATTATTTAATATATATGTATTGAAAATTAATCTTCGTGCTCTTTTTTTTTTTCACTTTGCTTTCAAGTTGTCCTTTTTTTCATGTTTTTTTTCAATGAGGTTATCACAATCTTATGTCCATTATCATGGAGTCTATAAGTTAACCTAGTTTAGCCAAGTATTTTTTTCTTATTTTGCCCTTAAACATTTGGGTTTTTCAAATTCCAAATAGGATCATATCATTTTTTTACTTTTTTTTTGTTATTGTATATATTTTTTATTTAAATTATTTAAATTACTAATCTAGTGACTTAAGTCTCATATTTCTTTCCTTAGCACTTTTTTATGCTAAAAAAAATTTAGACTAGATGGTAGCAAAGCACATGCCACAAATATAGTCAAACCTATTCATGATGTATTTGATTCGATCAAATTAATTTTTTATCTAATTAATTGGAACTAATAAAATCTAATATGGATTGACCAGAATTGAAAGTAAAGGCAAGTGAGGGATTTACTAGCCCCTTAACCTAACTACCCCTCAATTTAGGGATGGAAATGGGTACTCGTTGGTTGGATTTTTTTTAATATCAATACTCTACTCATTATCCATCGAATAAAAAATTCAGATATTCATAAACTATCCATCGAGTTTCAAGTATCCATATGGATATAAATTATCTATTATTATTTATTATTTAATAAAACATAAAATAGTTAATATATATATATATATTGTATTGGAAAAACATAAATATTCTACAAATATATGTATATAATATAAATATATATTCTAGGTTAGGTTCAAGCGGTTTTTAGGTCAGGTTTGATAATAATTATACCCTACTCATTATCTATCGGGTAAAATAACTATCCAAAAAAATACTCACCTATTCAGGTATTGATATCCATCGAATTTAGATTAAATTGCCATCCCTACCCCAAGCCAATTATTTAGCTTTTTTTTAGTTGTAATTTTATTTTTTAATATATTGTATGAATTTTTTGTATAATCTCATACATCACATTCTATTTTATGATTTATAGATGGAGAAGTAATTTTTATTAAAAGATAGATTTTATTTTAAAAAACTGAATTGGTTTAAGTGTTCAACTTAATTTGATAAAGTTAAAAAAAAGGAAGAAATACTTGGAATTAGGATACATAAAGCAAAATAACTTATTATGTCTCTAACCTGATTCATTAATATCATTATCCAACACTATTATTTTATAGATAAAGGAGGAATTTATTTTTAAAAAGTAGTTTTTAATCTTACAAAATTAATTTAAAAAATAAATCTAAATTGAATTTTTTGAAGAATAGGTCAATGATGTTGAACTTTGGATCACATATTAATATTTTATGTATTTTGATGATAACAATTAAATAAAAATGGACTAATGATATGTTAAGATAAGATTAAATTTAAATAGATTTAAATGAAAATCACATTAACAAGTTCAAAATGCAAAGCAAATGAAGATTTAGTTCTTAAAGATTCATTTTAATGCTTCTTATTAAATCTTTATACTTATTCAATAGCAAACTAAAATGAATTCACACACTTCACATTGCATTCATAAATAGAATTGATATACTTTTAATCTGTTAAAGTTTCACCAGGTTTGAAACTACAAAATTTATTATTATTTTTTTTATATGTTGAACTGTCACCTCTTTGGGCATATAAAATGAACCAGTTGACCATTGTTCATTTGTGATGAACACCTAAGAATTTTGCTGGAACCGGTCAATCAAATGATATAGCCATTTGAACTGGTCGACCGTTTTATCCGTTAGAGGCATTACAACAACTAGTTTTTTTTGGAAACACACACACACACTGACACACCTTCAGTCATCCTAAGAGCTATTGAGTAAGATGTAGACACTATAGTTTTCAGTTATACAATCTACGCTTTGAGAGAGTGAATCTTGTTATAAACAAATCATAATTATAAATACTTGGGAGTTTGGATAAACTATTGACATTTGTGAGGTATTGTAACCAAAGGAAAAATTATTGAAATGGAACATTTTTAAGTGGTGTAATTGCTTGGCGTGGATTTATCAAGGGCATTGTATCTTTCACTTAGATTAGTAAAAGAGCACAACACTCAAGTACAGTTGGTACTTGAGATATGGATGTAAGCTTGCCGAACTATTTTAAAAACCGAGTTTGCAATCTCTCTTTTCTTATCTTTTTTACTTTAAGCACTTTAATTATATTGTTGGTAATTGTGTTATATGTGCTTAGTGTGTTTATTTGCATTATTTGACTTAATTAGTGTAACACTTAATTCACTCCCCTTATATGCTATTGTTGCCTTAATCCAAGAACAACAATTGGTATCAGAGTTAGGTTCTCACATATATAAGTTTGCTTAGAATTGAGTAGAATGAAAACCATTAGCTATAATGTTCAAAATGAAAGAGCATTTACCTCTAGGCCACCCTTCTTTGATGATAATAATTATATATTAGAAAGCTATGATGATTATAAATCTTCAATCTATTAATTATAATGTATGGCTATCTATTGAAAATAGACCTCACAAGCCTACTAAGATCGAAAACAATATAGTGATTCCCAACCCTAAAAGTGAGTATATCGACAATGATAAGAAGTTGTTATATATATATATATATATATATATATATATATATATATATATATATATATATATGCTAAAGCTATGAACACTTTATATTATGCCTTAAACGTAAGTGAGTTTAATAGAATATCATATTGTAAAAATGCTAAGGATATGTGACATGCTTTAGAAGTAACTCATGAAGGTATTAATCAAGTTAAAGAATCCAAAATTGATATGCTTGTACATCAATATGAGTTACCAAAATGCTTCCAAATGAATCTATAATTACTATGTTTTCTAGAATGACAACTATCACTAATAGTTTGGATGTTTTAGTAGGATTTATACTAATGCTGATATTGTGAGCAAAATTCTTAGGTCCTTGTCAGAGTCTTAGAAAACAAAGGTGACGACAATTCAAGAAGCTAATGATCTCACCAAACTTCAATTAAAATAGCTCATCAGTTCATTAATGACTCATGAAATCACCATGAAAAAGCAAGAACTATAAAAGAGGCCAAATAAAAATTTGGCATTCAAAACCATACATTATATTGATAGTGATATTGGTGATGATAATGAAGTGGAGGAGGACATTACACTTATAACAATACAATTCTAAAATTTCCTAAGAAAGAAGTAAAGGAATAAAAAAGTTTTTAAACCTTAATAAGGATGGAAAGCAATAAAATGGGACACATTAAGGTCAATTGCCCTCTTCTTTAAAACAAGAAGAATAACCGCCATCATAAATGAGAAATGAAAGCAATATGGAGTGATGACTGAGACTCTAGCTTAAGTGATTATGAAGAGTATGTTGCAAATATGTGTTTCATAGCAATTGAAAGCGATAATAAGGAATCAATGGAATATGAAAAATGGTTCTTGGATAGTGCTTGCTCAAGACACATGACTGAAGATGATTCATTATTTTCAAGCATAAGCAAGATTAATGGTGGAAAAGTCACATTTAAAGACAACTTAAAAATAAAGATTATTGGAGTTGGCAATATTAGAGGCAAGTCTTCTCCCTTAATATAAAAGGTGTTTCTTGTGAATAATCTAAAATATAATTTGTTAAGTATTATTAGTCAATTATGTGATAAAAATTGATCTTATTTGATTATGCATGTTACTTAATCCTTGAAATATATAAAGTTTCACTTGTTTCTAATAAAAAATAAATGTTTATAAGATTAAAATTAATGTATGCAAAAGGATGTAAAAGTTGCTTTGTTGCTAGCAGTAATGATAGTTTTATGTGGCACAGAAGATTAAGTCATATAAGCATAAACATTCTTTCTAAACTTGCCAAAAAGAAGCTTTCTCATGTTGCATTCCAAAAGAAAAAGTTATGTGATGCTTGCCAAAAATGTAAACAAGTGAAAACATCTTTTAAGAGCAAGAACTATATTTCTACCAAAAGACCTTTAGAATTGCTATATATAGATCTATTTGGACCAACTAAAGCTAGAAGCATGGGCAGTAATATATATGTATTTGTGATTATGGATAACTTTACAAAATATATATGGATTTTGTTTTTATAATCAAAAGATAAAACTATTTATGAATTTGTGAAGTTTTCAAAGAAAGTTTAAGATGAAAAGGGTTTTTTCAATCATAAACATAAAAAGTTATCATGGTGATGAATTTATAAATGATTTATTTGAAATATTTTGTGAAAAGAAAGGATACCACCATAACTTTTTAACTCCTAGAACTCCCTAACAAAATACGGTTGTGGAAAAAAAAATTGGCCTCTTCAAAAAATGGCAAGAACAATGTTAAATGAATTTAATATTCCTAAATGTTGTTGGGCAGAAGCTGTTAACACTTCTTGCTATGTTTTAAATCGTATTATCTTAAGACCGAAGTTAAAAAAGACTCCTTATGAGTTTCAGAGAGGAAGGGAACCTAAATTCTCATATTTCAAGGTTTATTTTTTAAAAAGTTTTATTTTTAACACCATGGATAACTTGGAAAAGTTTAATTCAAAATTCAATGTTGGTATTTTTCTCGGATATTACTCATCTAACAAAGCTTATAGAGTTTATAACAATAAAACACTTTGTTTTGAAGAATCCATGTATGTCGTCTTTGAGGAAACTCAAAATGACAAAATTAAGGAGATTTTAGATGACGTAAATAAAAGTGTTCAACATTTAAATCTTAATTATAAGACACCTATAGAGGACTACAATGAATAAAGATCAACTAAGATTAAGTCATCAACAAGAAATGGTAAATAAGCACTGTACATTTATTTCACATATAGAGCCCAAATCCATCATATAAGCCAAAAAAAGATACAAATTAGATCTTAGCCATGCAAGATGAGCTAAACCAATTTGAAAGAATGATGTTTAAGAACTAGTCTCTAGACTTAAAAATCATTCTATCATAAGAACAGAATGGGTTTTAAGGAATAAAGATGATAAACATGGGACCATAGTGAGAAACAAAGCTAGACTAGTCTTAAAATGATATAATCAAGAAGAAGGTATTGATTATGAATAAACCTTTGCACCCATGGCTTGATTAGAATATATAAGAATGTTTTTACATGTCATACTGATTTTACACTTTTCAAATGGATGTCAAAAGCACATTTTTAAATGGTTTTATCATGAAAGAAGTATATGATGAGCAACCTCAAGGTTTTGAAAACTTTTATTTTCCTAATCATGTTTTCAAACTTAAAAGGGTTATATATGATTTAAAACAAGCACCAAGAGAATGATATGATAGATGAATGACTTTTTTTTATATTAAAAATTGTTTAATATTGGTAAAATTGACACCACCCTCTCCACAAAAAGAAAAGGTAAAGACATATTAATAGTACAAATATATATTGATGATATTATATTTGGCGTCACTAATATATTTCTTTTTAAGGAATTTACAAAATACATGCAAGATGAGTTCAAAATAAGCATGATGAAGGAATTAGATTTCTTCATTAGATTGCAAATCAAACAAAAAAAAGATGACATCATTAACCAAGGCAAATACATTAAGGATTTACTAATAAGATTTAGGATGGAATATATCAAGAAAGTTGACACACTTATGGGATCATCAACAAAGCTTGATATGGATGAAAATGGTAAGAATATAAACATCACTAAATATTAAGGTATGATCGGTTCGCTCTTATATTTAACTGTTAGTAGATCTTATATTATGTTTAATGTTTGTTTATATGAATTTAATTTGCTATTCGGATGCAGATTTTGCGAGATGTAAAGTTGATAGAAAATGAACTAGTGGAATATGTCACTTTCTAGGATCATTACTAACATCTTGGTTTAGCAAGAAATAAAATTCAGTAGCCCTATTAATAATTGAAGCAGAATATAGTATGATAAATAATTGTCTTACTTAGATTTTATGGATAAAATAAACCTTAAAAGACTTTAGACTTAATTTTGATCATGTTTCTATTATGTGTGATAACACAAGTGCTATAAATCTATCTAAAAACCCTATACAACACTCACGTATAAAGCATATTAAGGTAAGACATCACTTCCTAAAAGATCACTTGTTAAAAGATGACATTGTACTTGAGTTTGTCAGCACATAACATCAACTTTCAAATATCTTTACATAACCATTAGGTAAGAATTAATTTTATAAAATATGAAGGAATCTAGGCTTTATACATGATAATGATATTTGAGGTCTTATGCTTGTTTGTATATATCATTGTATACAAGTCGGACATGTTTAAGTGATAAAATGTATATCATTCTAGCACAAAATAATATGTTCTATATAAAAATTTTTAGTGAGTGTAATCTGGGATGAAACGATGTTTTATAATAGAATCTCAATTGACCAACCGATTGAAATAGAGAAATAGAGATTTTGCTACTGGATGAACAATACCTTTCTAAGGTTTTAGTTGGGTTTAGTTTTTCATACTACAAGTTGGAAAAAAGGCTTCTTTTTATGTCATAAAACATATGTTTTGATCAAAACTTGAAATATATGATTATCGTATAACCAGTCGACTAGTTCATATATCTAGGACAACTAGACGACTGTTAGAAACAGAGGACAAAAACCTTAGCTATTGCCTAAATTTTAAATTTTGACCCCCTTATTTCTTTATGTTTTGGACAAAATTATTCCTCATATGTTTGAAATGAAGATTATCCCTACCATTGAGGGATTTGTAAATGATAAGGCGATCATTATTCATATTGGGAGACGTGATTTTGCACTAGGTACACAAAATAAAAGTTAAGATTTGTTGTTATGACCTAGGTTGTTACATGAGTCATAACACAGAATATTTTGCTAAAAAAAGGCACTTTGATAAAGAATACTTTTATGGACTTATGCTTATCGATTGTAAGATTAGAAGAAGACCAATTAATTTTCTATATATTATGATGAAGAATTTTTTAATGGAAAATGATCAAAAACAAAAGTTTTTACCATAAATGGTTAATGTTTCTCGACTATGTTTGAGTATTTTGAAATTGAGTTAACAGATATGAATAGGACATCATATTCCAAACATTTGAGATAGATCACAAAACTCTCACCAAGATGAAATTTGTATTAAATGAGGATGGTGCTTGGGTTGCAATAAAACAAATAGGAGTTCATGTTGAGGAAGAACATAAAGAGAAACATGAACAATCTATTGGTGGTAATGATGATTTTGTTAACATATTTGCAACACCAGCTACAACTTCCTCTTTAGTACGAGCTTTTGGCGATCAAGAATGGAAAGTCGATTAAAGCATATTGAAGGTGAGGTGCATCACATTCAAGAGAATGTGCGTGATATCAAAGACATGATGACTAGTCTACTCTCTTAATATCCACCATCTAATAAAATTGTACCATTAGCATCTCATGTTTTCCTGTTTTATATTTGTTTTATGTCTTTAAAATTTCTACCCTTATTATAATGAATATTATCTTCTGAATATTATACAATATTTTTTATGTCTTTTTCTTAATGTTTTTTATACTTTCTGTCTTTACTTTTTGTTGATGACAAAGGAGGAGAGAATTGGAATATATATTTTGGGAAGAGAATTGGAGAATAGATATAAAACATAGTTACTTGGTTAAGGGGGAGAGAAACTTATATTTATAGATTACTTATTATTGTTTATGTTTCCAAGGAACTATATTGTAAAATATAGGGGGAGATAAATATTTTTATATCTATAAGTATATATTAATTGTCATCGCAAAAAAGAAGGATATTATTGATCTTTGGGTCACATATTAATATTTTAAATATTTTGATGATAACAATTAAATAAAAATGGACTAATGATATTCTTGGATGAGATTAAGTTTAAATAGGTTTATATAAAGATCATATCAACAATGATAAGGAATTGAATGAAGAAATTCATCATGTCCAAGATGCAAAACAAGTGTAGACTTAGTTTTTAAGGATTTATTTTAATGCTTATTATTAAATCTTTATATCTTACTTAATTGCAAACTAAAATAAACTCACACATTTCACATTACATGCATAAATATAATTGATATATTTTTAATTCGTTCAAGTTTCACCAAGTTTGAAACTGTCAAAAATAATTTTTAAGTTGAATCAGTTGATTGTTATTTATTTACGATAAACACTTAAATTTTTTTACAGAAATCAGTCAATCGCTTAATCTACCAGATGTATTTTAATAAAAAAGTATTGACATTTCAAAACATGATGGGTCACCAAAGGATTCCATCAACAGGAAAGTATTGACCTTAATGAAATATTTATGTCTATTTATTTTATATATTATAATTATCAGTAGTTAAAATTTAAGTAGCATATAATTTCCTCTTTCATTTATCATTCCTCGTTTGCCCACACGCTTGTTGGACAGTTGGATTCAGACGAGAATGGATCCTTACACTCTTTTTTTTATTATTATTATTAAATATCGTGAACATTTTTATGCAATTCTGTCATGTCTTCACGTGATAATTTTTAAACAACTTTCTTTTTATGTAAGACAAATCAAAACTCCTTTTGCCTCCACTCATTTATTCATGTTGTTTTATCCAAACAACAAAGTAAGATCACAAGCTAAGAACAAGAATCATCAAACAGAAACTTAAGCAAGTCCATAGTTAAATTGATTCCAACCTCTCTTATTTCTCCTTTTCAACAATCAAATACTCTCTCCAATCCAAATTTACTATTCTTTATCAGTTTAAAAAACATCACCAAAATTAATTTTGACTTAGATTTTTTATTATTTTTATTAATTTAAAATTTTTAGTCAAAAATCAAGTTTTATATTTTTATACCTTTTTTTGCTAATTTTTTATTTAATTCGATATTATAAAAAAATTTTGATATATTGAGCATAGAAAAGTCAAGAGATCCAATAAACTAGGACGGATGAAGCAATTATCTTTAAAAACTTTGTTTGGTTGTCGCGCGCGCGTACACATACCCATATATATATTCACTTTATTGTTCCGAAATCAATCATTGAAAAGACTATATGAAAAAAGCCTCTTAAAAAATATAAATGAATACTGGGCAAAACATTTTTAAAATATTAAGTCACCAGTATTATACCCGAGAAAAGAAGAAAAATAACCTATCAGAGATTCACCATTGCTCTATCATGGACATAAGCCTATTATTAAAAAGAGCTCATTGAAGTAATCGTATCGCCACTATGAAATGCTATATAATAACAATGAAAGAATTAATTTAATTTAATTAAAAAAATTTCATGAAGCAACAACCACGAAAGCAAACCAAACAAAATATCATGAAGTTAGCATATCATGCTTATATTTAAATTATTAATTAAAAAAATTTCTTTTAAAAAGCTAAATTTAACAATAAAAAATAAAAACTCCGAAACAACTGGTATTATTTTTAAAATTAGTGAAAAATCATATAGAAAGTAAATAAAAAAAAAAAAGCTCAATCTCTAATAAGATCAAATATTGAAAGATAAAACTGAAAAAACATGAGGTTAAAAAAAAAAAGAACCTAATTACTCTTTCTAAATCTGGATTAATCTTCCAAATTCACAACCCATTAGATCCAAAAGCAAATCAAATCAAATATCATGAGGTGAGCATATCATGCTTAATTTAACTAAAATACAATTTTTTTTTAAAAAGATAAATTTAACAAAGAAAGACAAATAAAAAGACCAAAGATAATTCGAGTTATTTTTTAAAATTAGTGAAAAATCCTAAAGAAGGTAGATAAAAAATAATTAAAAGAGCCCAATCTCTTATTAAATTTAATGCAGAATGATGAAATTAAAAAAAAAAGACCTAAAATTAGAGAGAAAGAAAATAAACCCAACTGAATCTCCTAAATATGAGTCAATCTTCCAAATTTACAAGCCATGAAATTATAAGCTTGAAACTGAAAAAACCGAACCGAAACCAAACAAAAAAAACCGGAAAAAAACCGAGCCAAACTGAAAAAACCGAGCTAAAACGGTTTTTATTCTAAAAAAACTGAACCGAATCAAAACCAGTCGGTTTCTATTCGGTTTCTGTTTTTTTTTAAAAACAAATTTTGATTTGGTTGTTTTTTTTTTATATAAAAATCAAAGTGAACCGAAAATGATCATCCCTACATCAAATTATAGATCTGAGCTTGATTAAGAAGTCCAATTCAATGTTAAAAGATGAAATAATAAAAAAAAAATTCAAAAACTTTGTCTAAGAAAAAAAAACAATAAAAAATGGAGGGTTAAATCATAAAAAAAATTCAATTTTAAAGAAGATCTCAAATGAAATAAATTGCAATCAAAAAAATAAAAATTAAATCTGAAAAATAAAAAAAATTAAAAAAGGATGAAATTGAAATTAAATTTTAATTTTATATAATAACTCAAATAAAAAAATATCAATTGAAAGAATATGAACCAAATTTTTTTTTAAAAAAGAGAGGCTACAATGAAATTCTAGATGGTGAGGCACAAAAATAAAAAAGAAGAAAGAAAAAAGAAAAAACTAACATACATCAAAATAAAAGGAATTTCACTACACACTTCACCCATAGGGGGAGACCCCGCCATGATGAATCAGAAAACACCAAGGAAAGTTGATTTTGCCCATTGTAAGCCCCCACATTAGCCATATAAACATGATGAGATGACTTTTTGCTAATATGTTTAAAACACACGCCAATCACTTTTTATTTTTTTTGTTTGTTTTATATTTATTAAAATAAAAATTAGCTCATAAAAATAATAAAACAAAACAAAAGTACAGATAAGCTACTGGAATTATAGTAAAAAAGTTTGATTTTAAGGTCAATAAAGTCATTTTACATGTTATTAAAAGTGATATTTTCAAAAAACTCAAACCCAAGTTAGATAATTTTTTAAGGCAATTAAGTAATTATATTTTATAATTCTTTTTGAAAAAACATAGCTGCTCTCAATCAATTTTATAATGCCCAACGAAACTAATGCCCAACGAAACATGTAAAAAGGCAATAATAATCTTTAGTGCAAGACCATTGAATTTTCTTTTGGAGGACAAACATATAATTTTACCGTTCCAATCAAAAGTAAATCTCAGCTTGTTTACAATACTTTTCCCTAAATGTTTTAGGTTTTGCTTTTAATGAACATGCTAGTCGAAATGTAGATAACATTAATGGCGGACTTACACAGGGGTTTAAGGGGACTTAAAAGTTTATTTTGAGTCTTATAATTCTATAAATTATTCAATTATACCCTTTAGGAATTATAAATTAGCCAATCTTAATTATTTAGGTAAATTGTTTTTTTTTTTTATCAATAATAAGTGGTTCCTCATGTGATCTAATATATGAATTTATCAAATTTTCATTTAATGCATATTGAAATTGTTTATATGAGAAAAAAGTATAATGAAACTATTTATTTTTTAATATAAATAATGTGCACTTAAAGTGAAATACACACACATAAGAGCTAGTAACATGTACTAAGTTGAAATCATTCTATAAATTCTTCACTTGCCTTTTTAATTCAAATAGTATTTTTACTAGTAATTAGAAAAATATAATCTAATATGTGAATATTTTGACATGTATTTTTATTTACTTATTTAAATTGATAACTTAATGAATTGTTTGAAATATACTGCAATAATAAATTTATGTGAGTTTATATATTTTCAAGATATTATATACACGTATGCATATAAGTATACTATTAATATGAGTTAAATTAATTCTTCCCTCAATTTTTTTTTTTTACATTATACATTATATAAACTACGAGTTATGAATTCATACACGTAGAATATAGAAAGTTTGTCCATCAATTTGTGTTCTTAAGAGCTCACCTTATGAAAAGTTTGAGTGGTTGGCCTCATAAATTTTATGTCCTATCTCTGCCACTAGGTCGGAAAAAAAACTTAGTTTTAATACATAAAAATTGATTTAAAATTGTATATGTTGGTGGGAAATGTAAATATCACATTTTTATTTTTCTATAAGATACGATATTATAGTGGCTTAGTCTGTTTAGAAATATGGTTGCGGTTGTTTTTTAAAATGTTTTTCATGTTGAAATACATCAAAATAATATATAATTTTTTATTCTTTTAAAAATTATTTTTGAGATCAGCACATCAAAACGATCCAAAACATATAAAAAATTTAATTTTTAACAAAAAAAATTAATTCTTTAAAAATACAGGTACAATCATATTTCCAAACACTCACAATATATGGGACCTTGTCAAATTAAGACACCTAGTCATGTAAGCGATGTTTTCTATCAATACACTATTTTCGCCATAAAGTTTGTGTTTCTGAACTTTAAAGTCTTGACCAGAAATAAAACAAGTTAACTTTTTATTTATTTTTTTTAGCTTGTTGGGTATTTTTTTTTATTAACATAATTTTTTTTATAAAAAAAGGTAAAATAACATAACTTAAAAGATAATTGGTGAAATAGAACTAGAACAATACATGTTATTAAGAAACACAATATTTTTTAAAAAATTAAGAAATAAATTGGATGAATTATGATAAGAAAAAAAAGAAATTAGAAAAAAAACCTTGAAAGTACATCAAAGTTTTGTTTATAACACTACTAGTATTATTATAAAAATATTAACAAGATAAATTCAAAGATACTAATAAAAATTACATGACAGGTGATTTACTTACCTAGGGACACACTTTCCATCAACTCTTTTAGTGACAAGTTAAAAATCTTTTTGTATTTTAATTATATTTATATCTATATCTAAGAAGCCTTCCTTAAATTTAATTCAATGAAATCTTTAAAAAGAAAAAAGAAAAAAAGAAGAAGATAACTACCACATCAAATATTCTTTAACCAATGCCCTTGAGCAATCAATAACAGGACCCTATATAAACGCTTATAATTATAATTGGAGGATTTTTTTTTAATTAACATTAATACGAATTTAATGCCTAGCACTTCACTATTTTAATGTATACTTCCTGTATGTATTATTTAAATTTTCATGTTATTTGACAAACAAATATTAAATATTGTGCCTTGGCATTGCTCTTCCATCGTGTATTATTTATCCAACATTGGATTTATCAAAATATTCTTTTAATAACATTTTTGGGTGTGGAAGAATTGTAATGTATACACATCAAGTCTAGTGACACAATCAGAACCTGCATACCCTTAATAATATTAGTTATTTATCAATCAAAGAAACTATGCTTCCCATTCAATTCTTTTTTAAAGAAAATAATGAAAGAAAATATTATTTGAAAAAAAAACCCCTCTATTTCAATTAAAGGTGCTGAACAAGAGACAATAAATATGTGTACTTTGAGAATTTTTATAATTGTTTATCATTTTTTAAAATGAATGTATGGATTCTCAAAATTATAGTAATTAAATGAAATTTAAAGATGTTAATACAATTGTATTTGAGATTAGATATTAATTAAAAACAATTTAATAGCCATAAAAAGAAAAGAAAAAAAGAAAACCTCTTAATATATCAACGTAAAATTTATTCATCTTTTACTTTGAGTTTGGACAAAACCCTCACTTGTCATATATCATTCACTTCTTTTGTAAAGTGAAAAATACAAGTAAAAATCAAAATCATGATTGCCAAATTTTCCCAAGCCACATGGGTTTTAAACTTGTTGAATTAAGAAGTTATAAATTTGAACTAATTTTAATGATTGGAGTTATGGAAAACGAGTGGAGTCTTACTTATGTTACTCATGAACGTTGAATTTGCTTAGGGAAGAAGTAATTAAAAAACTTTACACAGAAAAACATGTGGGCTTGAAGTAGGTTTTATATTTGGGTTTGATTATTCTTGAAAAAATAAATTTCTCATTAAATAAAAAATTCTCTGATGTTTAAGTCAGGAAATATACAAGAGAAATAATATGTAAGTAAATTGAAAAAGAATATGTATAGAATTTAACATGTTCAATAGAAGAACCCTTTATTTATCTGATAATCCAAGATATTTATAAACTTAGCTCATGTTAGCTCACTCTAGGACATGGATAATTGCATAGTAGTTGATTGGTGAAAACATTGGTGGCCATTGTGGGTTTCAGTGCCTTGTAGTGCCATTGCTGGAGAGATTGATGAATGTTAGTGACTTGTTGGATCAAAATAGCCATTGGTTAAAAAAAAACACCTGATTTGCATAGAAAGTGGTGTGTGTTACACTACGACCACTGACTTTAAATTTGTTGCCTAGTCTGCATAAAAGTTTATACTTACAAAGAACTTGTTAGTAAAGTATAGAAAAGTTTGTGTGTGTGGGTGGTGCACAAATATGTTTTATGACCCCTCAAAACTTTAAAAATACTTAGTGTGTGTGTGTTGGATGGCCCACTGCAAGGGTAAGTGTGTAATAGATTGGACCGAGGCTCGAAAATAGTAGGAGTTAGCCGTTTAGGCCAAGGTCAAACGATGTTGGTGTTTTTTTTCCTGATAAAATTTGCACCATCATTTTGCCCAAGTTTTATATAAATGTATTTGAAAGACTTAACTAGTATAAGTTGGGGAAGAAAATACTTATAGTATAAATGTTACTTATATTGGCTATGCGTGCATCAAAATGTTACCTTGGTATGAGAGTTTCTTATTGCAACTTGGTTTACATTGGTCATAAAGTCTAGGAGAAAGATTCTTAATCCTTTTAGAGATAAAAGATTGTAGTGACCTAAAGAATGATCTTTGATCTTTTTCAAGATATTGAAGACATGTATAGAGATTAATGGGGATATATATGGAGACATGGAGATTGCTTCATGGAGACTGCTTCATGGAGACATGTTTGAAGACATGAACACCTTATATAGAGATATATCATGGAGAATTTTGTTAGAGACATTGGATATATGAAGAAAAATTATTACTTGAATTGAAAAGTTCAAAAACAAAGATATAATTCATGGAGATAATCGAAAGATTATCTAGTTATAGGTACCACATTAAGTGTGCAAGCTTCTTTTCTTTCAAGATCTTTTTTTTTTCATAAACTAGTGGAGGTAACATCTAGCGATCAATTTTTCGATCAATATTCCTATTTGTTTTTTTAGAGATGGCATTCCTTATTGTCATGCCCATGGTCACAATGAAAAAAGGAAAAAAACTTATTAAGGTTTTTGATGTTCATGCTATTTTTCATGGGAATAGGATATTGTATAAATATTTCCCCTCTGATAGAAGCTAAGACCTCACATATATGGTGGTTAGTGGTGTGATTAAGAGCTCAGGGAATGTCAATGATCAAGAATTTGCTTCTTAGTGGTTCTTTCATATGCTTTTGTAGGAGACTGATGGTGCCGAGAAAACTTTATTTATAGATGGAAACGAGGGTAACCTTATCTAGTCACATTAGCTTCTTTTATCCTTATATAATTTTTCATTGAGTGTTTAACGTTTAAGAGATTTCTACTAGGAAAAGTACTCTTTCCTATAAGAAAGTTGTAGATCCATTAATCAAGGCTTTTATTGTGATGGGATTAAGGAGTCTTTCCACATTGATCATTTCCTCGTTGAACATTTGGAGATAGGCCCTGTGTAACTACCCTAATTTTATTTACACAACATTCCATGTATACCTCTTGTATTATTATTGAAAGTACAAGATTTTTTTTGTTATTTAACAAAAAATCCAGTAGAGTTTTCTCTATATTTTTAATACCAGGTTATCGACTTCAAAATTTTCACAACCTGCAAACAATAATTCTAACATTTGTCCCACCATCTGGGACTTGCTTAACCTAACCATAATAACAACTTCTATTTTCTTCATTATTCATTGAAATAAAACAAGTATTATATTATTGCATAAATATTATGAATAATGTGACAAGTAAATTAGTTACAACATAAATTCAAGATATATATATATATATATAGACATGCTTTAACATCAATTACTTTAGATACATCATCTATAATTAATTTAGATATGTAAATACATTTTTGGATACAAAATGATATTACAAAACAAAATATTCCATCTCCCAATTACATCATTTGATAAAACAAAAGATACAAATTCTTGAATCTACGATTCAATGCAATAAGACAAGGTACCTGGAAATTTATTTTATACTAAATATGATCAGTTTCATGATCAATGATAATTTAATATTATCTCTCTCTCTCTCTCTCTCTCACACACACACACACACACACATCATTTATCAAACAATTAATCTCTTAATATATCCTTATCTTTGCAAATCAACGTCATTAGCAAAATTTTAAGGACATATTAACGTTATTTCTAACCTAAACCAGACATTTGTTTTATTACTAAATTAGCTGGTTTCTTCAATTGCTCATTAATCAAGACACTAATCCTTTTATCCAAGGATTAAGTGTCTTCAATTACCCATTAACCAGACACTGATCCCATTAATCAGGGAAATAGTTTTTCTTATCACCTATTATCTAGGGCACTAATCCCAATAACCAGGGAATTAATTTTCTGTAATCTCGTATTAATTACGGCACTAATCCCATTAACTAGGAAACAAATCTCTTCAATTGCCCATTAATCAGGGCACTAAACTCCTTAATCAGAAAATTAGTTTCTCTAATCACCTATTATGCAGGGCAATAATCCTATTAATTAGGAATTAATTTTTCCAATTGTTTAACATTTTCCAAATAAAAATCAAGATACAATTAAAGAAAATTGCAATTATAATTTAATTAATATTGTAGTTGTAAAGTGTTGAGAACCTACATGATTTTTGAGAGCATGTAATGGTCCTCTGCTGTTGACTAGGTCATACAACCTCTCCCATAGCAGCAAAATCAAGATGTCATTTGCTATTGATCGCAAAATAAGATTTAACATATAACCTCCCAAATTAAATCAACAAATTTCTCAGATTTAAATTCCATAATTATACATAACATCAGTCAAGCTCTCATTCATGGCATTACCCAAATCAACATAATAAAAATCATGCTTACCTTGAAATAACAAAGATTCAAAAGAGACTTAAGATGGAAATCAACCCTTTATCCTTCTCTTTCTTTCTTCTTTCCTCACCAACTCTTGTTCTCACTCTTAAGGTTTTGGAACTCCTTAAATCACTCAATACCTCATTTTGATCACTTACTACCTCTTTTCAATCATCCTAAACTAGGCCTTTTATATTAAGGACTTTCAGTCAGCAAGAAAAGGAAAGAATCGAAAGAAACCTAACCCCTCTTTTATCTTACAAGACCATGGCTTAGAGAGAATGACAAAGTAATTTAATAGGTCAATCTTCTTGTTAATTGCACCTTGACCATTCTTTTTTTGGTATTTATACCGTGACCACCTCTTGCTTTAACTATTATATTTTATCCCCCTATAAAGTTGTTTCTTTCTCAATGTATGTTGATTTCCAATCTTCATTCATTAATTTCATCTTTTTTTTTAATCTTGATTAAGTTTCTTTAATTTAATTTAACCTATTTTATTATCGAGTTAAATTTATCATATTAAAGTAAGAGATGAGTTTTGAGTTGAGATTAAGAAAAGTGAAAGCTAAAGCCAAGCTTTAGGCTTTATACATTGCATCATTGTTTTGTGTGACATGCTCTATAGTGCTTCTCATATTTTATATATGCTCTCAAGGGTTCATGAGACTTTAATTGTTGTCTAAGTTGACCTTTACAAAGAAATAGTCTTTAAAGAGTCGAGTGTGCAATATTCTATATCAAAGTGGATATTCTCCCACTTGGTGGGGCTTGTGTTCAAAAGCTTGTTGAGTCATAGATCTCATCTCATGCTTAAATGTATTTGGGGTGTGTGAGTGAAACTCAGATGAAGATCAATGGCTACTAGATTCTTTTTTAAAATGTCTCTTCTTAGAGTGATGGGTGCAACTTCTTTTTAGTATAATTATGCGAGCATTATTTTCTTATATATAATTATACCTTGTCTATTTAGAAAACTAGAGTTTTTCTTGTGCACTTAATGGTGCATGTATGAGAGCTTGTTGTTGTGTGTGAGGAAGGGTATGAACATGTAGTTACATAGTTATGACATCATCATTAAGCATCTGACACTAATAGGAGAGTTATTGGAGGCATGAGGAAGTTGGAGTCCCTGTGCTAGGGAGATCCATTTGCTTTCCCTTATCTTAAAGTTTTGTCATCTATGAAAATAATTTTTTGGTGAGATGTGAAGGGTGTGAACAAAAATTAACTAGATTTTTATTTATTTTTGCATAAATAACACCATTGATGAAGTCATTAAAATAGAATTTAGGCTTTTTATGAGTTGTGATCCTAGCCCAATATATGTGGGCTTAAACTAGGCTTTGTGTTTGAGATTGATTATTCCTTAAAAAATAAGTCCTTTATAGAATGAGGGACTCTTTGTTGCTTAAATAAATAAATGTATGTGAGGAATTATATGCAAGAAAATCTAGAGAAAATATATACAAAATTTGAAATGTTCAATTTAAAAACATCCGTTTACCTAGTGACCCACGTATTTATAAACCTGGGTAACATCAGCTCACCTCAGGACGTGGAGAATTTCACAACAGTTATTGGTAGAAATATTGATGCTCATCATTGATTGTAGTGCCTTGCATTGTCATTGGTAAAGATGTCGATGAATTTCAATGACTCGTTGGCTAGAAATAGCCATTAAACAAGAAAAAAGACGCTTGATTTGCATAAAACATGGTGCGTGTTGCATTGCGACCATTGGTTATAAATGTGATGCCCACCATGCATAAAATTTTGTACTTACAAAGAATTTTGAGTAAAGCATAGAAACGTTTATCTATGTGGATTGTGCGCAAAGTTGAATTATGAACCTTGAAACTCAAAAATATATTCAATATATACGTATTGGATCGCCCATTGCAAAGGTAAGTGTGTAGTCGTTTAGGTCGAGGTTGTAATCAAGGATCTAATTTAATAATTTGATGGATTTTTATTATTTTTTAGGTTTTAATTATTGGCTTTTATTGACCTATTTTTAAATATTTTTAGAGTTTTAATAGTCAAAATAAAATGTTATTAATATACTATATAAGTAAGGGGTGGTTTAAAAATTTTATTTTATATTTTGTTTATTGTATAAATAGGAATATAATAGAAAAACATGATTAATCTTTTTTTTTAGGAGTTATGTTAATGCTTTAGTCTCTTTTTTAATTAGAGATAAAATTATTGAATTTACACATTGGTATTGACGTATATCTTGTATTTGTGATGTAAAAAAAAATCATTTTATATAGAGTAGAAGTTTTTTAATTTTGACATGTTATGTTTTCTTAAAGTAAGACAATATATTTGTTATTTACAAATAAAGTCCTCTTAATACATATAATGTGTTTTAATCAAATCAAATGTTTCAACACATTTTTCATGATTTTATATCTAATAATGAATTTCTTTTATCTAGAATAATGTTGAAAGTATAATTATAGAAGTTTTGAAAAAAGTATTATGCTATTATTGAATATAATGCTTTGAACAATTTTTTTTAAAAGATAGTATTTTTTTAGTATGAAATTGATACAAAACAAATCACTCTCTTAATATTTTTTATAAGAAAACAATCTGACAAAAACTTTTATATTTTTGGTAAATCATTGTCTTCCAAGCAACATTTGATCTTTCCATGGAAGAACAATAAAGTTCTCTAAACTTTTCAAATCAGTGTTTTCTAAAGTATGATTAAAAAAAAATAAAAATCCAATAGAGTCTCTTTGTATCATAGATCAATGAGGAATGAGTTACATTATTAACCCTCATTGATGAAAGATTTTAGCTTTACAACATTCTTACTAGATGTCAATCCGTTTAAAATAACAAGATATAATCTCAAAATCTTTATTCAAATGACCTAGTCTCCCAAATCCGAAGATATAAAATTCTCATTTAAAGATAAAGTAATGTTTATAGATTAAATTTAAAAAAATCAGGCCTTGATATTAGGAAATAAACAAATCAAAAACCTAAAAAATTTTGAAATTTCCAAATCAATGTTTGATAAAAATAAAATTGTGTTAGTAATTGGTATCAGATATTATAACTTGATAAGAAAGACTCTTGATGTTATGATTATTCTCCTAACCGAATTCTCAAGCATACTACAATCTAGTTAATATCATTTACTCGTATGTATGGATTGGGGTTGATCCTTTAGCAATGTGTCTCATTCTAAAAAAATAAATGTCATTAATTAAACTTAGTACTATACTTGTATTCTCAACAAATATAGTATTGTGACTTTAAGGTAGTTTAGTTTGTCGATGATAGTTGAGCTTTAAACTATTCAATTCAAAATATTTATGTCATTGTTACAAAATAAATTAGTTTGAGAAGTAATATGAGTCAAAAGATAAGAAAAATGAAATAATAAGTTGTATTTAATAAGTATTTCCATATTAAACAAAGTCTAGGCTAGATGAAAACAAGGACAAACTTGGTTATGGCTGAACGAAGCGGTTTATCAAGTCTGGATTAATAAAAAAAAAAGAATATAAAAAAGATGTGATCCAGACTATTAAAAACAATTGTAAGTAAAGTGGGCAGTTTTAGTCGTGCATCTTTAAAATATAGAGTAATTAAGAGAGTGGGTAGTTAACAGATAGTTATCTATAACATTCCCTGTATAAATTGAGGATGGAGGAACAACAACTTAAAAATCAACAGTAGTTGCTTTGCAATTTCAGGGTCTTCAAAACCTATTTATCAGTAGGCTTATAATCCTATAGGCGATAAACAATAGGAATATAACTTGTAAGCTAATAATTTGTAGGTAATAACTAGTAGGAATGTAATAATATACTTGCAGTTTTCATTGGAATCTAATAGGTTTGCAATTTCCATTACCAAAAAAACTAGAAAATACCCAAAAGATATATCATTTCATGTTTTCCTGTCAAGGAATTCTACTGAGTGTTCGTAATCAATGGAAGAATCATCTAATGAATATAAGTCTCTTAATCCTAAGTTGTTAAGTTATCTCTTACATTCAAAGCATTCAAATTATTTGAATACTCCACAAGTTTAAATTTGTTTTTTATATATTAAAAGATTAATGTAAGAACATCATTACAACTCTAGAACTACAAGTTTGAAATTATAAGAACAATGTTTGGAGTTCAAATTGTTAACATCACATTTAACATCTGACTTTTAAATTCAAAGTCCTCTTTGTTTAGGCAAGCATAAACGAACTCAAGATAATTAGTGCCCATAATAGGAGTGTCATATTTGTTTATTTGAAACCATGACACCATCAAAATCAAAACTACCAATTAGCTTAGAGGAAAGAGAAGAATTGGTAGATGTCACTATCAAAGAAGGAAACATGGAATCAATCATTCAAAAGGCAATAATAGAAAATAAAGAGGGAGAACCCAGTCTTATGAGTGTCAAAGGGAGATATATACTCTTTAAACAAAATGCAAAAGAAACTGAAAAAATAATTGAAAAAAGATACAAGCTTCTTTATGAAGAAATTGAGGAAAAACATAAACTAAAGATAAAAAATAACAAGGATCATTATAATAGGATTGTGGAAATGAATGACAGATCTAATTATATCATTTTAAAGTTAAACATTAATGGTGAAAGAAGTCTAGAACATGAAGTAGGAAAATTGCAAAACTTAAATAAGAAAAGATGTCAATTTTAAACTAGATGCCAAAATAAGAAAAGGAAATAATAAAGTCATGTTTTACTTTAATTATACTATGATGGGAACATTGAATAAGATTTCAAAACAAATGGCAATTAAAGTTAAGAAATCACTTAAATGAAAAGGAGGAAAAGGAATACAACTTTATGAAAATTAATCCTAAACAAAATATGAAAGAGTAACATTGGCTAAAACACTATATAATATAAAGAATAAGCTTTTGTTTGAACCTAGAATGATCTAGGGAAGGCCTTTGGTTATAGAGAAAGTTGAAAGTAGTTCAAAGGTGAAATTTACTAATTATGAAAATTCACCACTAAGGAATATGGATGAAAGATTGATCCTAAATGACCTAGAAAGGAATGAACCTTTAGGAAGAGTTGATCCATAATACATTCTAGGGATAGTAAAACAAGTCTACAGACTAAGAGTTTAAAAAATTCACAGGCCAACATATAGAAGACCATATCCAAATTACATTAATAGAATGTACATTTACCTTTATAATTTTAAATTCCTAGACTTCATATTATTTAATAGCCAATGAATTATATCTGCTATATAACATATAATCAAATTCATCTACCAATGTAAAAAAATATATGATTCTGAATTTTTGAAGTTGAGATTATTCCTAAATTTGTTAACTGGGAATGCTTTTACCTAATACATAAATCTACCACCAAATTTAGTTCGAAATTAGAATGATATGCTTTTACTTGATGCATAAATCTACCAACATATTCCAAGGTCATTTCTTTAGGATATAACTAAAATCTGTGTTGGATGATTTAGTTAAATTAAAACAATATTCCGGATAAAATATAAAACAATATTTAGATAGATTCATGGAAGCAAGAGGGAAATATTGGGTTAAGATTTCAGAAAGAAATTTATCATGATTGCTCAACAAGGATTAGAGTTGGAACTAAGAAAGAAATTTAAGGGAATTAAATTTAAAGATATATATGAATTGAGAATAAAAGCTTCAAGATATGAAAATTTATTGAAAAAAAAAAAGCAAAGAGAAAAGTCATAATTTATGGAACTTATTGTCAAGATATAATGGATATAGATGTAGCAAAATTCATATGTTGTGAACCTATAATTTATGAAATACTCACTAAAAAGAGTGTTAGAGCTTTAAAGTCTTTAAGTTCAAATGAGGAAAGACATTACTCAAGTCTATGATATTTGAACATGTAATTCAAGATTTAACATAATCAATGCATATTAGGTTTCCTAATAAAAATGAAGTAATATTAGTTGATAAAAACATTTTCCCTTCAATTAATACATTATTTGTAAATATGATGATTGTTGGTAATAATGATAATATTCTATCTTCTTATGAGGTTATTTTTACAACTATTATAATTTTATAGCCAACTGTTATTGCTTAAAAAAAAAATTAGATTTGGAAGAAAGAAACTTAGAACCCTATATTTCCTCTCTTGCCAACAAACCACTATGGTCAAGAGCATCTCTAATCGCCAGCATATCCCTATATTGACCTTTCCTACAGAACTTTAGTAATAGTAAATGATGCAATCATCGTCATTTTCAACTTCATAATATCATCCATTTCAAGCCTTTTCAATTCATTAATGCATTGTCACCATTCCATAATAGCCACCACTAAGAACATGAACATTTCCATCTCCGCGCCATTAACCAACCACCTAAAAAAATATAGAAAATACCAAAAAGAAAGATGAGAGAAAAAAGGGAAAACTGGAGCATTTCATGGCTCAATATCCCTTTTTAGGTTGTGGTGAGCTTCACTGCCATGTAGAAACAAGGAGGAGGAGGCATTCCCAAACCCAACCAAAACATGCCCCAACAGTGGCGACATGTGTACCCTATGTCCCTTCATTGTTACAATCGACTCCAACAATTTTCAAGGTTGTTTTTGAACCTCTAAAGTATTTTATTGCTTATTTTATGTATTTTTTTAAAATATATTACTATGTTTTTATGCATATTGTGATGTGATAGTTGAAGTATTATGGTCCATACCATTGTGTGCAAACCCTTGGAGCATGAAGTCATTAGGGATTTATCTTATGAGGTGGAATAAGGATGGAAATAAATACCATGTGATAAGGTTAGGAGGATCATTCTCAATTTTGGTTTATCTAAGTCGTAATAGTTTGGTCTCAACATTATAACTTTATGTGTGCATTTGTTTGTTTGTTATGATGTTCATGTTGAAATAATTTTTTGTTTCTTTTTCAAATAATTTTTTAAACAATTGATTTTTTTATTTTTTAGGATTTGCTGAATTAATGAATGCATAATTATGTCTCTCTTGTTGTTGTTTTAGGGTTTTTTTTTTTTTTTTATGTAAATGTGTATAAATTATCTTTTATTCAAGAACTCAGCCTAGGATCAGATGATCCATTATCGGCTTTTATCATCAGATGTTGACTATCGAGTAATAGAATTAATGAATACATAATTATTTATATTGTTATGTGACTTTTATGTTTGTTTTTATTTGTTGGGTTATGTATTAACTGTGATTTATTTCAAGAACTCAACCTAGGATTTGAGTACCTGTCATCGACTTCTATCCTTGGATGCTGACTATTGGGTACTTGAATTGGCAAAATACACCTTTTTTTTTTGTCATTTTCATGTTTATGTTTTTTATGTATAAGATGTCATCTATTTTAAACACTCAACCTATATTAGGACTCATTCTCGTATCCTATCTTTTGATGTTGACAATTAGGTATTTGAATTGGTGAATACATACTTTTTTTTTTATCTTTTTTTATTTTTTTTTTATTTATAAATTATCATCTATTTTAAAAACCCAACCTAGGATCATATAAATTGTTATTGGCTTCTATCCTTGGATTTTGATTATCGGGTATTTGAATTGACAAATACATATTTTTACCATTTTCATGTTTGCTTGTGTTTGTTGTGGTGTATAAGTTGTCATCTATTTTGAGAACTCAACTTGGGATTAGATGAACCATTCTCAGCTCTTATCATTGAATGTTGACTATTGAATATTTAAATTGTTGAATACATATTTTTGTTATTTTTATGTTTGTGTATTTGTTATGGTATATAAGCTATCATTTATTTTGAGAACTCAACTAATAAGAATGAAAAATGTTATATTTTTCTCCTTAATGTTTAGTCTTTTATACTTATGCCTAAATGTAGTCATTATTTTTATATTTTGATTTAGGATGCAAATAGAGGTGTTAAGTGTGAAACAAAGCTAATTGGGCGATTTTGGATAGTTTTGACACAACTTTTTAATTTAGGCATAACTCTCTCATATAAGATCCGATTAAGATGATTCAAGATGTTGTGAAACTCTAAAAAAAATATCTACAACTTCCATTTTTTAAGTGTTGAGATATACTAACTACATCAAGATCAAAATTGAAAATGAAGTCGCTGTGCCTAAGCTATCAACGTGTTGGAATGCTCTTTGGCTTGCAAATCTAATACATGGCTTGTTATATTAGGACTCTATTTTATTATTAAATATTTTTATTAATTAGTCAAATTTGATTATTATTACTTAAGGATAATATTATAATATTTTTAGAAGATTTGGTGGGCTTATAATACGGGGAATGAACTTTAAAAAGAAATAAACCATTAGAGTAGGGATCTATTTTTCTTCCCTCTTCCTTTACAACTCCTTTAGGTTTTCATCATGGTCTTGTGTGGTTAAACTTTTCTAATCGGTTGAAAGTGACAGAAGCATTGGATTCAATAGAAATATAAGATTTGATTTATTTTTATTGTTTGATTTACACTTTGAGTAATGGATATTTTTTTATGTATATTTTCATGATTGTCTCATTTAATTATTAGAAGGCCTACTAGTGTATTATTCGTTGCAATCTACTACTAGATTGGATGTCAAATCCATAATTGTTTGATTCCTCTAATTTGTGAAGCAACTAAGGTCTAATTATTTTCTACGTAAAAAATTATTAAATCTTTAAAAGAATATTCGACTAAATTAAATGCAATATCTTATGTTTATGTTGTTTAGTTTTATTGATCTCTTTAATTCTTAAAGTTACTATTAGATTAAACTTCCAGCGCTTGTCATGTGTTATTTAGTAGTAAGGATTAAATAAATCATTTGTTTCTAATTAATTAAAATTAAGGAGAGACAAGAAAATAATTTCAATGGTAAAAATTCAAAGTGTGAATTGATATATACTTTGCATCGACGATCAATTTTAAAATTCTAATGGTGGATGTTGACTTAGACCAAGATTTGTTCTCCTAGTTAACTTTGATACTTTAATTATAATAATTCCCTAGTTGTTTTTCTTATAATTGTTTTTGTTACATTCAAACCCCCATTTCATCCTTGTTCATGTAGCATAAAACTACACTAGATATTTTCTATGAGAATGATTCTTACTTGCACTACTACATGTAATTTTAAGAGTTTAGATTTTATATTTGGATAGATGCGACAACCTACCATTAATTTAAGATTAGATGATTTATTCTTGACTTTTATTTTTAATTCTTGATTATCAGGTATTTGAATTACCAGATGCACATTTATGTCATATTGATATGTTTTATTTGTTTTTGTGTGTGGAATATATTTCTCGTTTGACATGATTCTACATAAATTCATTAATAGTGAGTGTTTGTCTTTGAGTATATTTTAATCAATATAATATAGAACAACCTATTAATAACTCGTCATTCGTGCGGGTCCAATACTAATAATTTGTTAGAGGAGAGATTACATGGCTTTGAAGCCACAATCTAAAACCATTTTTTTAGTTTAAATTTAAAATAAAAACATGACAGTGTATGCAATTTTCAAGCATAACAAGCATTTTTTATTTTCAAAACAAACAATAATACCTTATAGTTCATTGAAATTTCTCTAACAACAAAAGAAAAAAGGGAAAAAAAATCATTTTGAACTATAGTTTATATAAAGCATTCTCATCATTTATTAACAAATTTTGTATAAAGTAATACGATTGCTTACACTTTTGTTTTATATGTCATTTTCATTCTAAAAAAAATCCAACATATGAAGTTATTGTGGACAAGTGTTGCATATTTTAATGACTTTAATGTTCTGCAAAAGGGGAGAAGTGTAAATGTTAACCTCACCTATTGCCGCACGGGGCTGGCTAGTTTATGCCGAACACAAATAAAGTATGAACTTTATATATATCTCGAAATATTTGATTGTATAAAAATATTTTTAAATTCTTAAAACTTATCACACATAAATATCTTATTGGCAAATATCAAATATATTATGCCTTATATTAAAATTACTCTATGTGTTAAAATTAAAAAGACTTCTACTTTATATATAAAACGAAAATGTTTTTTTTTAAATGAATATAATTTCTAAAAATAGATTAATTCTATTTTTTACTATAAGGCTATTTATACAACACATAAAGCCTTAAATAATATAAATTAAGATTCTTAAATCGCTAATAACCTATATAAAACCTTATTGACACTTTATTCTGGCTATCAAAACACTAAAAATGCTCAAAATCAGCTCAATAAAAAACAAAAAAACAAATTAAATTATTAAATCATATCCTTAATATATATACACATTATTTTCAACTTTTTTAAATGAAGAGGTCTCCATCTACCGGATGGAAACGAAACCAGAAAAGGTTCGAAACATAAATGTGATGGAAATTTGAAATGATCCAGACGTCACGATCAAGTCTAACAAATGGAGAAGCACAAGTGGCACAAGAAGGCAGGAAGTCAAGAACTGGTAACCCAAACTCCGATCTTTCTATACCAAATCCATGAAATATCCCGTCACTCCATCGACGATGTATATTGCTTGCAAGTCTCACTGTCAAAAAGCCATGGAATATAGAGAAGGACATGCAACTGCCCTTCCTTTTCCCGAACAACCTCGTTTCCATGCTTAATTATTCTATATCCTTCAGTTTCCCGAACAACCTCGTCTCCGTGCTTGATTATTCTATATATATCCTTCAGGACAAAAACAGGTATCTGCTGCCCCTTAGAATATAGGATACCCTTTCCTTTTACCTAGCTACAGCAGCGAAAGCATTGATTAGAAATCACATTCCCTTTTGACAAAGCCCTTCCTCTGCCATTTAATGGCCGCTGCCTTCCATCTTTCTGAAATGATAATAAACGACAAAAGAAAGAGGCTGTTCTTCCTTTCATGATCTTTAGAGGTGGTGGAGGCCACCGTTAGATTTTACTAAAGATGGTGCAAGAATTCTGCATTAAAAAAAAAAAAAAAAAAACAGAGTTGGGGATGGGCAGGCAGTTTTGGAATTGAAATAAATCGAGCCCAGCTAACTTTCATGAGGTAGGATCGGGGTAGAGTTTTTAAGCTAAAATGAATTCGTGAAAAAATGTTTAATAGTAGGGGCCAGACAAATAATAAAAGAGAGGCCTAATAATAATGCATCCCAATAGAATTATTGAAGACTTTAAGTTCGGCCTCTATTAGTAATTGTGCGATTTATTATCACTGGAATAAGTTGGCCAGGCTAATTTATTTATTTATTTATGAGTATGGTAAAACTTATTTTATAAAATATTTTTTGTTTGAAAATAAATTAAAATAATTTTTTTGTTTTAAAATATTTATTTTTAATATCAGCACGTCAAAACTATTTAAAAATATAAAAAAATAATTTAAAGTAAAAAAATTAAATTTAAAAAAAAATATAATTTCACTGCAATTCTAAAAAAAAATAAAAAAGTGGGGATGTATTACACTCAGCCGGCCCCTCCTAAACATTCTCGACATGATTTGTCGTGGCACATCACATCCATATTTAAGCATGTTGCAGGCTGGCTAATCATAACTATGAAAAATATTAAAAGCTGGCCGTAGGATTGCAATTTTACAAAATAACAATTGGCTAATTTTTACATGGAATCCAGTTTTACAAAAAAAAAAAAAAAAAAAAAACAGCTGAAATTTTTTTTTTTTAAATCCTTCTCCTATTTTTTTTCGTCATTAAATAGCTGTAACTTTCATTAACCAGAAGAAAAATTGGGAACATTGTTTAATACACTAGACTTCATAAAATGATGTTTTGGTCCTCCAAAGAAACATGCCCTTCATTACAACTGTAACCTAAATTTGCCGAAGCATGGGTTTGATTTATCGTTGACCCTTCGGTTAAAATGGCATTCAAAGAACTGGAAAGAATTTGTCGAAGAAATGATGTCTTCTGCTACCATAGCTTCATAAGAGCCATCCATGCTTTGCCTCACAAATTTGTTTCAATGATGATCTTCTGAAAACCCAGCGTCAAGAGCAATAGAAACTGCATACCAAATGGCTAGGAGCTCCCTCATAATCACTGAAAATTGGCTAGGAATCTGCTTATGAGCTGACAACATTACATTACCTAGATCATCATCTCTGATATATATATATATATATATATATATAAAAAAAAAACAAAAAAAACAAAAAAAAAAAACACTCTGCACCCTTGAATGTGGGATGCAACAGTATGAACTCCAGCTAGGGATTTTGCTTCATGAAAGCCAGAAAGAGTCTTCAAAGCAATCTCCGACACATTTCTGCAGTTCTGCAGGCACCGCCTTTCATGGAGCAATTTTTAATCTTTGGCATGCTTTTCACAGATAATTTATCCTTAAATTTGTTTAACATACCAGACGTCATAGAAAATTAAATTGTACATCCTTAGTTAACAAGACACCTAATGTAGTTTTCTGTTTTTTTTTTTTTTTTTGGCCCAGGCTATAATGCAAAACCCCACCCCACCCCACCCCACCCAGGTTTGTGCTCTGATAGAGCATTTGGTGCATCCATTCCATCTAAAGGCAAGATTAGTTAGAGTTAGTGGTTGGATAATAATTATTCACTTGCGATTATTATAGGTAATTTGTTTAGGAAGAAGAAGAGAAACAATACAACTTCACAACACATAACTACAACATGAAATGAGAGCAGGAAAAAAAAAACCCTGCAAGGCTGAGGATGAATAAAAATGAGGAGGCTACTCCTTTTACAATAAGATTAACAAACAAAAACCGATCCAGTGGATACGAAGAACTTGCTAAGGTCAAAGGGTCTCAAAGGTAAATACAGAAGAATGTAAGATGCTTTACTAGCTGGAAATATTTATACTGACAGTGAAGATTATCACTTTTGGAATGACAACTCAAGGAAGGAAGGAACACAATTTGAATAGTGGCAAAATACAGACTACATCTCATGATTGTATCCTGCAAAACAGAGTCACAATTTAAATTAACCTGGGAAGTAACATCTTCTAATAAATAACTGCTGCTCAAATACAAAAAACATAACTGAAAAGCACAGATCAGCAATCATGTGCGAACATCAAACATGTATGATATAGATGAATCTCCACATATAGATCGGAGTTGTAACCAAATTTGAGAGTACAATAATGAGATTAAAGGGAAAAAAAAAGAAGGGAAAGACAGATTCAAGACATCCAAATTTAAGTTTTCCTGCAAAATTTAGCTGTCAAGAAAAATTATCATTGGCAGTAAAAAAACCAGGTTCAAATTGTTGATTACGCTAAGAAAGCTATCCTATTTGCATGAGCAGCATGGTTTCATTCTTTTATTGGGGAAGGATAGATATGGATCCATAGGGGTGTTAAGTTTCGTTTTCTCAAAAAGGATGAAATTCATTGGACAGCGGATGTTATCTTCAAACCAATTAGTCAATACCCAGGCCCCAGTACAGTTTCAAACACAATGTTTCAGTTTTCCATTTGACAACATTTCAAATGTTTACCTCAGCTACTTGGAAACTTATGTAATACGATCCTAGCATTCTTAAGCTATCTTGCTGAAGCAGTTAGCATGCTCAATAGTGATATTATTGACTCCTTGAAAGCATCAGGACACAGAGGAAAAATTGTACGAACTGCTTCGGGTACTACTTGATGCTGGTATTCTAAAGCAAATTATCACTAGAAAATAAAAAGAAAATCTCTAATAGAAGAGACACAAGAAGCCAGCAAGGTGTTTTTCTTGGCATATTAATCCACTAACCTCAACTAATGGTTTCTGATGTTTTGGAATGTTTTTCCTCAATTAACATTTCAACCCTCTGCAAGTGAAGACTAGGAGTCAGGAACATGTCTATGAAAAGAGAAATCACAAAACCATGCTGTAAAAATTATGGACAAGAAAGTTTTTGCTTTACCTTCACAGAACTTCCAACTTCATCTAGCTTTTGGAGTAGCATCAGGAACCCTGAATTAGAAACTGAATCATGTTTGAGTGATTTTGAAGGGGACGTCTGCAACAACACAAGGAAAAGAAGAAATTATAAAAGCGAAAAGGACAGAGAAAAATGAAACTCCACACATTCGAATGGTGACAGTGAAAGGGGGGCTAACATTCTTTAACAGTTTTCATGCTCCTAAGTGGCTGTCTCGGTTAATAAATTAAGAATACCAATTAACTATTCATAAAATTGCACAAGGAATATAAAATCACTTAAAAGACTTAAAATCAGCAGAAGGGCTGTAATGAAAAAAGAGACTAAAAGTAGTTTTGCAAAAGGTTTTATAGTGACATTTGGCATACCCAAGCTAGTGCTGATGAATGATCAATCCTCAAACTAGGAATGTCTTCAATTGTGGAAACTTGTCTAGAGACAATCTCACTTCTCATATATGAAAGCCGTGCCAAGACTGCCTGAAAAGGGCACCAAGGGGCATAGACGAGTTAAATTCCTTCTGTTTTAAAGTCACAGACAACAATCACCAATTCGATGGCTAGGAGTACCTTCCTGAAAGCACTTGGATTTGCAATGCCTTGTATTTTAACATCATCACTTGGTGGCCTTCTTACACCAACATTCTCGATCCTCAGAGAGTAGACACCAAATAGAGACTGCAGATATCCTGCAACATTACTGACAAGCTTCTTAAATCTCAAGAAAACTAAAACAATGGCAAAGCTAGGAAACGTCAACACTTTTCAAGTACATATTTTTTTCACATTCACACCAAATAATACAAATATTTCAATTCAGTCAAAGATGTGAATGAAACATTGCACTTGTTACAGCAAAATAAGTGGAGCCAGCCTTTTACCTTGCTCAACAATGACATCGGCAACTGAAGGTAATAAAACATGCTTCTCTTTCTTTAACACACCGAAACATGGAAATGGCACTGGTCTTGTAACCTGAGCTAAAAAACCAAAGACGTTAACAATGCAATCAACAAATGCACAACTCAATACAGCATCAAGTACATTTCTGAAGGTGAGGGCTTTGGGTAAGATATTGATGATTTACTTTGTAAACTATGGAACTGGGAGTGAGATAAAGCTTTCGCGATTTAATATCTTTCCTCGAGATATATCTCCTCACGGGCAAATACAAAAGCATGAAGAAACCAATGCCCCAAGCGAGTACTAAAAGCAAGGAATACATAACCCATTGTGCCGTTTGGTACTTGACGTATTTGTCTTCCATTTCTTGAAACGAAGCAGTATAAAGAACTGGGTCATCTTCAACTTCAGTTGTTTCTTTATTAGGAGACAATAAACCCTTTTCTAAACTTTCAATTTCCACAACCTCATCACCTCCAGCACCCATCTGAATCAACAAAAGAAAACAACTAAATCAAGACCAAAAGATGGCAATCTCAAGAAATTTGCAAGGAGTCAAACCCCACAAAAAAGAAAGAGAGAGAAGAAAAGGGTAAGGTATACAGAAATGTTACCGATGATGCATCAGAAAATAATCTTCTTTTAACAGGAGTAGCCATTGCTTCAAAGTTTGAGGTATAGACTCGGAGAGAGAAATAAAAGAAAACGCTACCCTTGAGTGTTTAGGTGGCGGAGTCTTGTCTGGTCTCGTGTTGGAATTTGGAAGCTGAAATGAAAACTGCTCCTACACGAGATTCCTTCGTAGTCCTGCTGCTATTTTCAGTTTGACCCAAAATCTCGGACCAGTAGGTGGTGGTAGTGGTGGTGGTGGAAAATTCAAGATACTTATCCATCAGTCTACTTTAAACACAGGGATAGATGATGAAACAAAAAATTATGTATGGATCCACAAAAAATGAAAAAGTATTAAGTTCAATTTTTTTTTCCCTCTCATTTTCTTATCTCTATATATATATATATATATATATATATATATATATATATAGAATAAGTATTGATAATTAATTCTCGAGCACTCTAATTTTTATTGGTGAGGGCGGTACTATAATAATTTTTAAAAATATATTTTAATTAAAATATATTAAACTAATATTATTTATTTTCAAAAAATTATTTTTGATATTAACATATTAAAATAATTAAAAAATTAAAATATAAAAAAAATTAAAAAATATATTTTTTTTCAAAAACATTTTGCAAACACAAAAAATAAATAGACTATTTTCCACTTATATTCAAAATTTAAAGACACATTAACAAAAAAAAAAAATTAAGCCATGAGAAAAAATTATTATGCATGTAGTTGTGATATGCACTCTCTCACAAAGCTGGATGGAAGTAGTGTTTTTTTTAAAAAAATTATTTTGATTTTTAAAGCTTTTTTCTCTTTAATAGTCTTTAAATTGCAAAGTTAAAGGATAATTTCTTCCTTTTATTGATAAGTGGCAAAATTTAAAAAAAAGGATAAAAAATTGAGATTTATAGTTTTTATTTTATTTTATTTTTATATGATCATCTTGTTTTTATTTAATTTTTGTTATATTAACAAATAAGAACATGAAAACCTTAAAATATTGAAAACATATATTTTTATGGTATTAGTAGATTTTTTTTGTATTAAATCATTATTAGTTTTTTTAATCTTTATTTATTGTTCGATGTTTTTTTTAATTATATTAATTAAGCTTATCAAATTAGATGAATTTTATATTTTTCTTGATTTTTTAAGAACTCATGCATCATCTCCATATTTGTTTTAATGTTAAAAAAAATTAGTTAAATACAAAATACAAGGTCCCCCTCAGTTTTAAGCTCGATTATATATATATATATATATATATATATATATATATATATAGAGAGAGAGAGAGAGAGAGAGAGGAAACATTCTCAAAAACTAGTAAGAAAACCATAAAAAGAAACAATAATCTCACGCTTAAACGGAAGCAAAAATTTAATAATAACAAGATTATTACATAGAAAATAAAATAATTTTTTTTAAAAAAAAAAATCACTGATTCAGCATAAACCAAATTCTAAATCAGCAAGTTCACCTGTAGGTCTAGTCAAGTAGGTGTATTTAGTTAAAATAATTGTTTAATTAAATGTTGCTATTAAAGAAATTCAAAGGGCGATCTGCCACGTTAAAAGCTTGGAGTATTCAACAACCATCTCATTACCCATCCCAATCTGAACTTGTAGATATATCTAAGCATGTTATCTTGTCCATGAATTACATTTTCATCGCTCGCTTGTGTGTAAATGTATTTTTTTATTATTTTTTTTTTTTTTAGTTTAACGTGGATGTCCAGCCAACTTGTACGTACCTCAACTAATTTGATAAGTTCTAAAATTAATAATCATATAAATTTTTAATAATCATCCTATAAGCCATTAAAAATTTAAATATGAAATCACAAACAAAATAAACCTTCTGTTCTCAAGTTTTTATCATTAGTACATCACTCGGTTAATATTATTACTAATAATATGGGACCTGGCTCGGATTATTTGTGGAGTCCAGTTATACTAGGCGAGATGAGAGCTTCTATTGGGCCACGCCTTCCACTAAGTTAAGCTTGTATTTTGTAGATATGGAATTGGGCCAGGAATTTGTTTGATAATGTGTGTTCTGTTCTTTTCTCCATTGCTGATGGGTTTCTATTTGTCGATTTCAGAGCATTCAAAGCCTTAACCCAAGCCTTGATTGCTGAGGGGCGTTTCAAGGAGTGCAGTTGAACCGTGATTTTGAAGAATTTTAATTTTTTTATTTTTAAATTAATTTTTTTAGATATTTTATATTATTTTAATACATGAATTCAAAAATAAATTTTAAAAAATAAAAAATAATATTGTTATTTTAATATATTTTCAAAGAAAAAATATTTTCAAACGCAATATTTATAAAGAATTTTGATGCTATGTTAATTTCCCAACAATTTTTTTTTAAAAAAGAAAATAACAATTTCATTATATTAAATAAAATACAGATGGTTATTATTTTGTAAATATATAGAGATAAATCAAAACTTATCATTTAAAGAACACTATAAAATAATAAATAACTAATTGTTAAAATCCTAACATTGCGAACGAGTCCAAACACATATCTACGATGGCATGTAGGCCTTTTTCTACTGTTTCTGTCATTGGAAACTAACAAGGCATTTTCCTGCATGCTAACCTCCTGGCGTCATCCCTCCTATGTTCTTGAGTATGAGCGAGATTTGCTATAAACTCAACGAATGACACCAGTTATATAGCTGCTAAAAAAAACACACACACACTTCTGTAAAGTGTAGACTACAAGGCTAATATCGAAAGAGGAAATTAAAATCAGTATCTAATCGACCCATGCCTACGTTCACCATTTCCCTTATTGCTGGCAGAGTCTGTGCTTGACTAAACTTGAGTCGAGCAATATGATATTTATGGATCCTTCAATTTTTAAGTCGCCTAAATCCATTGGCAACAGACAGTTCACATGCTCTATCCTTCTTAAGATTTGGTTTGTCATAAAAAGGAGTTGGTTTTCATGTCAAGGGCAGCTTGCCCATAAATCAATTCTCTAAACCATGTAAACCCATGTCATACATTAGCTGGAAAACCTTGTGCACTGGGTGGTTTTGGGATTTGGATTTGGATTTGGTGTAGGTCTTATCTAAAGAAAAGGAGCTGCTCTTGCATCACCTCGGGATCATCGATCTAGCATTCTCCACGATGTCGAAAAAAGGAGAAGAGAAAATGAAAGACGGAGGCTAACATAAAACCTAATTTTAAGAAAACCATATGCTGGTCTAAGTAACCCAATTATACAAAAATCGAGACTTGAAAGCCACGATGATGGTGGTGCAATGCTAGAAAGAAAGAACACAGCGGCCAAGAGGGGAGTGATTGCATGAAAACCAGACAGCTGGGGAATGCAGTCAACCTCATTTTGGGCTGTGAAGTCAAAATCAAAAGCACATGGAGTGCATGGAAGAGGACCCAACATCATCAATCGATCTCACACCCACTTCCCAACCCTCCTGTAACCTAACAAGCTCGTAGCTAGCCAGTCATACGTACAATACGCGTTGACATGTGGACGACCATGAACATGAACATGAACATGAACATGAACATGAAGATGCATGATGAGGTCTTGGTGCCCCCACGTCAGGGGAAATTCATAGCATTCTTTGGTTAGGTTCTATTATGGGTCCACAAATTGACCTCATTGAATGATAATGGAGGTCATTCTTAATTCACTACAGGCCCAGCTAGCTAACCCGTGATTTGGCCCACTCCACGTCTCCCTTGTCGGGGCACCTTTTCTCTCTATCTCTCGTTTCTTATTTTTTTCTTCTTTTGGTTGTGGCTTTGCTTTTTGATTTTTTGTTAGGAGGGGAAAAGCAACCAAGATCCGTCTGAATCTTGTGCTACATGTTCAAACCAAGCCAGATACATCCTGTGCAGGTGCTGGATGGCCCAACTTTGATTAATTTATGTATTTTTTTATATATATAATTACTAGCCATGATAAATTCAAATTTTAGAGGTTACCTCCGCCAATTGAAACGGCCCCAAATAGTGGGTGTTGGCGGGTCCAGCACCCCAATTAATTGTGTCCATGCCCTATGCTTGATAATGCGGAAGAAGAGTCTCTCACTAATTTGTCAAAGCTTGACCTCGTGTCTTATATTCTCTTATATGATCTTGGATTTACATATTATTTAGGTGATGTTAAATGACTTCTCACTAATTTATCAAGAATTGATTTTGAATTTCTCACTCTCTAGTACAATTTTGAATTGACATGATTAGCCAATAAAACTTCAAGATTTCAAACTATTTTCAGGGATGATCTTATATTTTCTACTTTTAAGTACAATCACTCTCTAGTAAAGAGCTCTCATACCCCATGACAAATGCAAAAGAGGTCATATACCTCCCCCACTCTAATTTGACCACTCTCTAGTGGGGGCTCCAAAACCCCAACGCTATCACTAATAAAACTAAAGGCCCCCCACTTTTTGATGAGATCTATCTCTAATGATGAGCTCCTAAGCCCCCCCACCATCGATTTGGAAGCCACAAGCCTCTCTTTATCTCTCCAATACAATCTCAATTCAGTACATGGCTTACGAACCTCGTGCTGTCACATGGAACAACTTTTCATAGGTTCCCCTCAGTCTCTTAGAAATTTTGCTAATATAGACTCACTCTCTATGATTTTCCCTTAACCACTTCAATTTTTTTTTTCTAAGTATGTGTTTTTTCTTCATAGGTTTCCCCTGACCTTTTAGAAAAAATTTCTAAGTATGGAGTCCTTTATATGTCACCTCACTCTCCTAAATATTGTTTCAAGTATTGGTTCCTCCATAGATCCCCTTTATATATTTGGAAATTTCTTCAAACATGGCGCATGCCCCTACATATGAGATTTCCGATAAATAATCCCAGGGCTTTCCACCCCTCTTCTCATATGAAGAAAACTCGACGAACTCGTAATGCCTAAAGTTTTTACAAGTCTTTGCTTATCAATATCACAAAGACTTGGGTGGTTACTAATAAATTCAATTTTAATTGGCTCAACAAAAAAAAAACCCTTAAATTTAACGAGCTTAAAAACCTATACCAAGTGAAATAGGTTTAAGTAATTGCCTGAATTAATTAGGTTCAGGCGCTATTATTGATGGGGTACTGGGTGTATGCTTATTGCCTTGTTGAGCATGCACCCTAACACCCTTATAGGCTCGAGCACGCACCCTGAGCCCAATGCACCTGAGCTCACTCTCTATTAGGATTTTTCTATAACCCCACATCGGTCTCTCAGTAATTTTTTAGGAACCCTGCGCAGTTCCCTCATTATTTTATATTGATCTTATACGTATTATTTTGAGTTGAATACAACTAAAAATACCATACCAATTTATAAGGGTGAAATGACTCTTCAGCCTTGCATATTCTCAAAAAGACAAAACTCAAGGGCTATAAATACCTCATGAATCCATCAAGTTCAAGATTCATAATTTCTTTATTCTTAATATCTTTAGCATACATATTTTCAGAGCCAATCTTTCTATACAATGCATGATTTGAAATCATTAGATTGGACTCACATCATGATTACTTGATAATGCATTTGTTCTTCATCTTAAGATTATTTTTTATGTGACTGAATTTATGAAAGGTTTCATCTTTCTTATTATTATGATGGAAAGAGTATGTTGTGATAATGAAAGTAAAACCAGACATTGATTATTGTTATCCATAAAATAATAGAATTTTGGCTACAATTATTGTCATCATTTCTTGGGTATTGATAATGGAAGCAGCTTACCTTGGGTATTGATAATGGAGTCGTCATTCTGTCGCACCCAACATCGCAGTGAAATTAGAAAGAATAGAAAATATATAAGGATTCACTACCTAGTTTATGATAATTAGTAACCCTAACTAATCTTTCAGAGATTCTTAAATAAAGGGATAATTATACTAAAAAGAAAATGTATCTCCTTAAAGTATCATACCCAAGGTAAGCTACTTCTATGTTCTGAATTTGTAACAATAAACCTATTTGGTCTTTCCTAAGTTTTTGCCTAAACTCACATAGGTTGCCCTAAAATGACTTGGGATTAGGGCTTAATCTGAAGGCCCAACCCTCACTTTTAAAATTACAAGCATTGACTCTATGATGTTAGTGAAAGTTGAAGTGAGCTTTTAGAGGTCATGCTAACCTAGCCCAAATCAACTCTCAATATGGTAAAACTTTTATGATAAAAATCATAAACAATTAAATTTAACATTACATAAAAAAAATCTATTCCCAAAGCCGAGTAAAAAAGGTAAATAAGAATGATGAGATTTTTTTTTTAACATTTATAAGATTCACTATATGATAGAGGTTCACTATAATGGGTATTATTCTTCCACATACAATATAAAAATTATCCTGACTTATTCATAATTTATGGGTGAACTTTGAAAATATAGCATAGAAAGAGGGAACTCTAGTGAGGCTATGTTACTATCATAATGATTTGGATAAAAAGGATGTTATGTTCAATGCTTCTTGGTGTGATATGTAGTGGTGTGGGGATATTGAAGACAACGATGAAATTGAGATTTGGTTGACATGGAGGTTGGGTTTTAATGGCTTTACTGAGTTGTTGTGAGGAATAGAAGATTAGGGAAGAGAGAGATTAAAGCTGCTAGTCATTGACTAGCAATGTAGGGGTTAGGTTATGGTGTGGGGAAATCAGGTTAATGGTTAGGTTGAGGCAAAGCAAATAGGAGAGGCTTGGTTATAGTGATGCTTGTGGCATGGTTTGATGGAGCTAAGAGTTGTCATATAGCTAAAAGATAAAGGTGTTAAACGAGGAAATGAGTTGACATGACATGGGTATATGCTGTTGGTTTTTGGTGATGGTAGAAAAATGAGATAGACTAGGGTTGTGATGGAGTAGGAACTGGTTCGGTCAGAAAAAACGGTGAGGAATTAGGTTCATTGAAGGATGAAGAACACTGATCGTGTCGAGGTTTGCCTGATGTGGGAAGTGATTTGGGTCAATTAGAGGAGTCCATGATGGCAGAAGAAGGTTGTCGTGGCCAAAGATGGTGACTAGATGATGACTGTGGTCAAATTGATTGGTGATAAAGAAGGACTTGTTGTCCTGGTTCTATGATTTGGTTTGCAGACTGATTTAGATGGAAAGATTGACAATGGTGGTTTTAGTGGCCATATGATGGTTAGCAGTAGGGATTTAAGAGAAAGAATGTTGGGTTTAGGGTTAGGTGTTGGAATGATTGGGTTTTTGGTAAAGGATTTCAATCTTTTTAGTTTTTAGGTATTTCTCTCTTTATATGTGTGTTAATATCTCTCAGTCCAATAAAAAAATTCTTTTATGTTTAGCCACCTTTACCCTATGAATCAAAGCATTAACATTTATAGTAAAGGAGTCCTATCTGATATAAAAATTTAATCCATATCTCTTTTGAAATTTTATTTTGAAAAGGAAATTTGAAAAAAGAAAAAATCTAATAAAAATGATTCTGATGATCTGATTTTCCAGGATTTTAGAAAAACCAACCAAACACTTTAGTCATTGATTCTTCCAACAATTGATAAATCATATCCAATTACTTGTTCTCCAACCTCTCTTTATTGTGTTTCTAGGAAAGCTTGTTCTCTTATAGCATATTTATAAGCTTTTATCCAATTCTTGATTGGAGTCTCGGGCAATCTCGAGTTCTTCCTGTAAACTTTTTATTTTTTCTTCAACTTGCATTATGACTGTATTCTAACTTATCTTTAAGCTTCTAGTTTTCAAGCCTTAACTACCTTATAATGATTTCTTCAATCTCATCCGTGGTTGCTAGCTAACTTTCCTTTTCTTACTTTCTGGCCCATTGTTTTCTAAAATTTATGTTGAGCTTGGTGTGCCTTAATTGATGATAATCAAAGGTGAGAAATTATTTATTCTATTTCAACGTCATTGTACATATAACTCCAAAACTATAGGGCTTATCTCAGCTACCGGCTGTCCAACCAAACCACATGTCTTCCAATCTTTTCTTAGGTACTCTAATATGTTAATGATTTTTCATCTTTATAATTTTCCTAAAATTAAGCCAAACCTTTTGTCCTTGGGATACACTGTATATACCTGAATTGTCTTGCCACCGTAAATGGTGCATAACTAATATATACAGTGACCCCTATCAAAGGGACCCATGGACGTTGAATGTAAGATAATATTTAGTCCCCATCCAAATTGCCTTCTAACTAAACCGGGCAGTAGGTTATTTATGAAACAACTCAACCTTTTTTTTTTTTTGGGGTTTGCTATTTTTCTCTATAAACCCCTTCAGTGGTTGTTAATTGATCCACTAAGCTAACTAGAAAACTATTTCACTAGTTATCTACATGAAGAATAAGGCACCAAACATAGCAGAAATGTCTCGAAGAGACAGGGGGAAGCCGGTACATTAGTGTATGGGGGTGGGAATGGATTATAGGCTGGAACTCCTTTTTGATAACTAAAAGGACTGACTGACGATGCGATATCTTAATAAAGTGCTTTCAATTCTAGTCGAGCCGGGCAAACAACCAAAAACATTGCTCCATGAGTAAGGTGCAGGTTCATAATGGGAGACAACCTTTGAGAATAAGAGTCTTCCCCTTTTTCTTTCCAATTGATATGAACTAAGACTGATTCTTGTAGTAATAGAATAGTAGGTAAGGGCTTTATCGAATTGCATTGTTGAACCTAAGATGAGATTCTATCTATTAAAAACATATTTGAAGATTTGTTTTTTTCCCAGCCGTTAGCGTGGAATGAAAAAGATAGCTTCTTCTTGATCCATTGAGATTGGTAGATTCATAAAGGAAGGATAGATTGTGCCTTAAAGAACATGGGTCTAGTTCCTACTTCTAGTTATGCCGATAAAAAAAGACTAAGGAATGATTGGCCATCCAAATATATAGTAGATGAACACAACATTTTATAGAGCCTCTATCTATTTTTCTATAATGATTGAAAGATAAAACAGTTTTTGATATCACTGTGCTAGTAGATTAACTTCATTTCTTTCCATTTTTAGGAACATATTTTTTGCTTCTAAACTGATCAAATCGGCTATAGAAGGAAATAATACTACCTCAAAGATGCCTAAACCCAATATCCTAATTCTTTCTAAGCCTATTGAAGATATCTTCCCAAGTTTTTCAATTTGCTTATCATGTCTTTAGTATTCACAAGTTTTATAAGTTGTTGTGCAATCATATTATGCCAGTTATTGAAATAAACTATATATATTTTTCAATAATTGTTAATACTCTTCAATAGTTGACACCATGTTTATTTCTCTAAAAGAAAAACACCTATAAGAAATGTCCCAAAAATATGAGAGCTTTTATAATTTTATTTTTTTTTTGCAAAGGCATATTCAATACTACAATTAAATTTTCATATCTCTCAGTAAAAGTATGACAATCTTGATTACTAAACTTTTGAAACACTAAAGGAGTCTATCAATTCTACTGATAAGACTAATTATATTCTTCAAATCATAAAGCTTGGTATCAAGTTTTTGGTTTAGACAATCCCCCTTTCATTCGTTGCAAGGTTTTAGACTCTGGTTAGAATTGTTGTGGGGTTTATGTTACAATCTTATCATCCATTTCCTCTTGAAAATTTCATGATTTTAAATCAAGATCTCAGTTTTGCAAGGCATGCCCGTTATGATATTACAAGGTGACAACCTAAGGAAAGGTTCTAGCCATTATGTGCATGAGTAAGTTTACTAATTAATTGTTCTAAAAACAATCATATCATTGCTCGATTGACAAACCTGAATAGGCTGAACAGAGGCCTACCAAGCATAAAAGAATTGACCAGGACGAAGCCTTATTGGTGTATTAATCTTAAGAAAGTAGACTCTTCATGAAAGTCTGGTGGTTTCACGAGTGTTGCTAAGGTCAATAACCACCGGGACAACGCTAATTCCCAAATCCTAGCCTTAAGCAATGTGTTTGCGAAAAATGTTTTGTAGTGTGTGCACATGTATAAGTTCATATCCAAAAATAAAATAAAAAAACATGCATATAAAAAATAAAGGAATATAAAGAATAAAACAAACTAGGCAAAATTAAAACAGACAAAAAAATAAACAAATGAAATTGGGCAAGATACATTCATCAATAAACCAAACATGTGAAGATTAGCCATAATGTAAATGTCATTCTGTTGCACCTAACATCACAGTGAAATTAGAAAAAATAGAAAATAGATAAGAATTCACCAGGTAATTTATAGTAATTAGAAATCCTAAATAATCTTAAAAAATTCTTAGATAAAAGGCTGATTATACTAAAAAAAGATGTATCTTCCTAAAATATCATACCTAAAATAAATTGTTTTTATATTTTGAATATGTAACAATATACTTATTTGGTATTTCCTAATATTTTACCCCAACTCACATGCGTTGTCCTAGATTGACTTGGGGGTCTCATGCTCCTAAAATGTCTTAAATATAATTTTGGTGGTTAATGGCCTAATATTGCTATTGATGTGCTGCTGCCGCGGCACAGTCAGGGAAAGGAATTGGAGTACAATAATTTAAGCACTCTAAGGTATCTCCTTGAGCAAAAAGCTGCTTGACATTGAAAACTCACTAATAATCAACCCCACGTGAAGGACAATAATAGCATGTGTATTACTAGTGGCAAGGAAATAAAGAAGGCTGAGGGTTGTCGGTGTGATGATAAAACCACAGCCGACTTCTTTACCTTTTTCTATTTCATGCAGTTTTTGGCTTGAATTCAGGGTTTAAGCGAGGGAAGCGTGGGATGGTGTCTTCCATGGGAGACACGAGCAATCATACTTACGGTTTTATAACTTGGGAGTCACTTTGACGAAGGCTACCTAGCTATGGCTACACCCACAAAAACTAGTCATTTATGCCGTAAATCCCGCTTCTTGCTTTCCTTTTAGGGTTCCTTCTGTGTAGTGAGTTTTAACTCAATGTTCACTCTGTGTGTGTATACAGTGAGTAGCATTTGTTTTCTGGCATCTAGGGTTTCAATGTCCTTCTACTGTTTTAGATATTTGGGATATGAACATGGGCAGTCTCTTCGTGCATGCTACCCCAAGCTATCTGCTCAGTTACTTCACAGACAGGAGTAAAAAGTGCAATCGGGATTATGAAAATTTACAACTTTCAAAAGATCAGCTATTCTATGATTATATTTAATTTTGATTCTTTGAAGATTTACTTGTTAAGAAGTCAAAATACTCTTCCTGCTCTTAGGGTTTGCTTCGCTTGAAATGCTCCAAAATTATTGTCAAGCTATTAAAATTTTGGGACGGAGAGTGCGACTGTTGATCGAAACGATTGAGAATAAAATATTTTTTACGGCACCATTATTTACTCGATCTCTATCCTCAAGTCGGGGGAGGAGCTAGGTCACGAGGCAAATGGAAGTTGATTGATTGAGCCCCACCTTTTGCAGGTGCATTAAAATGCTCTCTAAAAAAGACCCCACCATCGGAAAAAAATGTGGCTGCTCTTTCCAATTGGATAATACAAAGAACTTTCAGATCCTCCTCGAGATATAGTTGAATCACCTGGATGGAGACCTCAGTGGTGTCCACATCAACTCTCTCTCTCTCTCTCTCTCTCTCTCTCTCTCTCTGCAGATGTGTGTGATGAGCACACAACCTCCTTTGCCTCTTTCATGAACCAAAAGGGCTTAAGGTTCCATGGACTAGCACCAATTTTCCAGGCTGGTGAGTAGCAACCAGCAATATTAACGTACCATGGCACACTGGTTAAGCAGGCAAGTGCACAGAAACTTCATAAAGCTACGTATTCCCACCTCTGAGATTTGAGTGTGGATGCCTTCTCTCTCCCCTCGATTCTATACTTAGTAGCTGCTGTACTGTAGGGACCATAACTCATGACTCGTGTTTAACGGTGGCCGGATCCATCATATATAGAGATTAACCTTGTCATGTCACTGTCTTTAGATATACTAACATCTCGTGCGAAGAAATTCCTCACAACCCCTAAAAGCGTTTGAGGTTGTTTAATTAGTGGGGGAATAACCCCATGATTAGCTAGATTAATTAGAGACCTTAACGTGCATTAATTAGCAAAAAGGACACCGCAAGATGAGTTTATTCCTCAGTTGTCTCCCTCCTCCTTTTCTGCACCATCATTTTCTCGAACACCTTTTAAGCCATGTCCATTGCCAAACATGGATGATTCTATTTTGCATGTCAAGCGCCACATGTAACGGAATATTAATTTGGAAATCCTCGAATCATTCTGCTTCCTTCCATGCCTTAAATTCTGAAATCCCTTACCGAATTTTGCTTTCTATCTTGCTGGTGTCATCAATGGATCTCGTACTTGTCATGGTTACCATATGCAATGGATCACTTTTTGTTTTTATTTTTTATTTTTTACTTTTATCAGTGGATATATCATTGCAGACGTCGAGTTAGGATCCGTAGATAAATGGAGTAATGGATAAAAAAATTGTCCATTCAAACCATAGTTTTATACATAATTTTTTTTTTAAAAAAAAAAAAAAACTAATGGATTTGGAAGAAGATGGACCAATTTGAGCTCATAAAAATATTACCAGCTGTTCACATAATCTAAGCGATGGCCGACAATTTCAACTTTCATGAGAAGCTTGCAAGATTGTGTGACTCAGCGTTAGTTATGTCTTGTCTACTTTACTGGACGTGGAGGTGTTGTAATTCCATTGATGAAGTCTTCGTCATCCCTAGGAATTCTTTTTTACGTTGTTCTCAATCTATTAAAAAAAAAAATGCTGGCATCAATTAATAAATATCTTCGATTTAGCCCAATTTAAGATTCCCAGTAAGTTAGAATCAGGCTATATTCTGGTCTGAATAATTTTTTAAAAAATCAGTATTACAGTAGTAGTAATAATAATAAACTCAATTTAATAAGTTAATATTGGGTTTTCTTATTTATTTTAAATTTAAAATTAAATTATGTAAAATTTAATTTGATAAGATTCAGTTAATTAACCAATAAAAAAAATTAAAAATAATAATAAAATTGATAGATAAAACATCATGATCCAATTTTTTTATTTCACTCAGGTTTAAAATTAAACTATATAAAAATTATTTTGTTGTGATTCAGGCAACTTGGCCAATCTGAAAACAATTTGGACATCCAATAAAAAATACCTAGGAATAAAATTAAGAATAAAAAAAGATATTAACATATAAAAATACTTATCTAAATTATTTAAAAAAAAAAACGTTTTTCCAAGTTTTTTGGTTGTATTAGGTAATTGGTTCCCTCATTTAATTTCCGAATTACTCTTTGAAAGAATCGAATATAAATATATAAGTGAGTAGTGACAAGAGTGGCATCTACCCCACTGTGCCGTGTCTTCTTAAGCAAATATGTGAGGAAATTAAAGAAGTTTATCTTATCTTATCTTTAAATAAAAGCAGAATACCATTCTTATAGGAAAAGGAGTGAAGAATTTTAAAGATGTAAAAAGAATTTTAAAGAATTTTAACTTTAGCACTGGCTTAATTAATTTTAGCATTCGCTTAATCCTTGAAATTAAAAATAATACTTCAACTCTCTACCATAGCAGCTTCTCTCTTGTTTTATTCATGGCAGAAATCTATTAAGTAGCTAGGGTTTTTCCTATCACAGGTACCCTTCCTCCTATGATTTTTAATTATCATTATTATTAAAATTGTTATTGAATAATGTAAAATTATATTCTTGCTTACCCATCAATCAACTAAAATTTCAAATGAAATGGTTCTTTTACATGGTTATGAATTTAATTCTCATTACTATTATATTTTCTAATTAAATTTAAAAAATTAAAAGCATAAAATAGAAGTGAACTTATTAAATTTTCTACTTTAAATAACTTTTATTTAAGAAAATATGCCCGAAAATAATATAAAACCTCACTGGAAAATTTAAAAGGTTATTCAAGAAAACATAATGCTTTAATTTTCTAAAAACAATTACGAAAAAAAACTGGAACTTACTATTAAAATGTAATATTTATTTTTAAAATAATTTAACTTTTTAAAATCTTACCGAGTTTGGAAAAACATATTTTTGAGATTCTTCACCCTTTTTCTTTATAAGTTTTCACTATTTTCTAAATAAAACTACAATAATAAATAATATAAGTTTTTATTTTATATAAAAGCAGAAAACATTTACATTACTTTTTTATATTTTTTTTAAAATTTAGTTAGATTCATCATCTTTTCAATAGTATTAGAAATTATTTTTTAATTAAAATTATAATAATTTCATGATATTTTTTAATTTGAATGAAATAAAATTATTATTTTATAATTAGAGTATCATAAATAGAAAATATTAATATGACTACTATAAATCATGGTTTTTAGATTCTCATTAAAAATAATTATAATCTTGAAATATTTCTTATTATTTTGTGGAAAAGTTTTTCTCCATTCTCAATAACTAAATATATGCTTTTTCAATTTTTTTTATTGAAAAGGGAAAACTAGAAAATAAGAAAACAATCCGAAAATGAAAACGATGATATTCTGTTATTGAATTTTTCTTAAGCTTTTGAATTGAAATATAATTTGTTTCTTTTGACATTAGCATAATTAATAATTTGTAATGCGTAGGAATTAGTTGATAAATTGATAGTAAAAAAAAAATAATTAACTAAAAAACTATAACAAATGGGCTAAATATGGTTGAGTTGATATTGTTCACCCACTTACAAAACACTATGGATATTCTGTGTATTTTTCAATAATTCATTTTTGTTCTTCAATTTTTATTTTAGATGATTTAATCCTAATTGAATACCAATTACTTTTAATTTCTTATACAATGATGGAATTAAAAGGAAACAGATCAAAATAAAAAGAAAGTCAAAACATGGATAGCATACCAGAAAGTTTTTTAAAAACACACTTAGATCCTCAAATTTTAAAAATAATATAAATTATACAGTTTAGGTCCATTTAAATTTCACAAAAATTATTTTTTTTTTTCAGAAATGTTTATTTATAGTGTTTTTCAGTCCCTGTTAAAGAGAGGAGAGAGGGGAGTTGCAAGATTTCACTGATGAAATAGAAGATTTTTGTTCAAGCTATTTCCGACCATCAAAATATAATTTTTTGGTGTCTATAGGTTCCATGAGATGAGAGGGGCTAGATGATGATTGTTTTAAACCTCAAGATTTCCTAAAAAAACATTTCTAAATCGAGGAAGATAAATCTAACATGGTTTGATTTTGTTTTTTTAGATCTTTTGGGTATTTTTAGTTTATGGATTGGTTTAAGAGTGTTCCAAGGATGTTAGTGAGATGTGTTTTAGGTTGAAATGACTTAAAATTAAGTTTTTTTGGACAAAAAAAGCACTACCTTGATTTTCCAACCATAATTGGGTGGTTGAAATTTAGGCTCGCAGTTGACATGTCACCTGCGTATTTTTGTTTTCTAAAAAATAGGGGCAGTCGACCGCCCTTTTAAAATATCAAAAAAATAAAAATAAAATTAAGCTCATGTGCACAATGGTAGGCTTGAAAACCTACTTACATGCATGGGCTTGAAGGCCTGTCCACACGCCTAGGCTTTTCATTACCATACCATGTAGGAGTTAATCTATCATTGTATTGATTTGGTTTTATCGATGGGTTATTCTTTAACTAAATTTGTATGATTTATCTTGTACCTTTTTTAATCAAATCCCTAACATACATTACCATGAAACACATGGTATGATAATGTTAGTAAATATGCTTTATATCTAATTAGTTGATTAAATGTTGCACTGATTTTATTCTATGTAAAATATATTTATTATTAATAAAGGTTTTTTTAATATCTTTAATATTCAATTATATTTGATTAATGAATCTAATATTTGATTAATGAATTAATTTAAAGTAAAAATGAAGTTCATGGAACAAAAATGTTTTGCATTGAAAATTATAAAGTTGTTATAATTATAAGATTCTTATTGTATCAAAATATTGTTCCTATATGTCCTTAGTCAATATTCTATTAAGAATAGACATTAATTAGAGTTATTGAAACGGATGTATATTATATTTTTTCTTTTATAAAAGAAAACAACTGCTATCATAAACTGATGTATGAGAGATTTGGAATTAATATGCAGGTGCTTATTAGATGATATGTACATTGAACCGATCCACAAGAGATATTCATATAAAGAGATCACATATGTCTATGGAAAAACTCACATGATAGTTGTGTAAATGATCTTTAAACTTGAAATCACTAAGTTATCTTATATAAAGAGTGTTATGATTTGATCCTGATTACACATTATTCTAATCAAGGGTAACAAATAAGTACATATTGAGTGTAACATAAACTATATGAAAATATTTAAATAATCAAGAGAGGATTCATTACTCTAGGTGAATTAAAAAAAAATCTATTTATTCTCTAATAATATTGATTGTGAGATCATTGGCCAAGATTGAATGGGTTTTGAAAAATCAATTATTATAATGTTGAAAACTATCATGATTTAACAAAGTAGATATACTCTATACTACAATGTCTAAATCAAAACATTCATGATGGAGAGATAATAATTATACTTAGAAACTAGTTAATGAGAGGTTAAGTCAAACTACTTATGATTTTTTAAATATTTAGGGGATCATAAAAGGTTGTTAGACATTATACTTGATCTTCAAATATACATCAATTATTGTATTAATAATAAATTAAATTGTTTAGTTTATTTAACTTTATATTATTTAGAATTATGATTTATATTTGGAACAACTTATTAAAAAACCTAATAGGTCACCCACACAAGAATCATTGGTCATAAATTATAATGGGATGATTAATCAAATGTGACTTTATTGTAAATAAATTTTAGAAATTAAAGACAATAATGTAATTAATACAAGAGATAACAATTCTAGATCTAAAAACAATAAAGGACTTGATTGAATAAATGTCTAAATTTAGCTTATAATAATATGTGTGATATTATTTAAGAGGCAAATTGATATTTTATCATTTATAGAAATTTTAGTTGCCCCTATAAATAGAAAGGTATGCTTTTTATTTTCTAGAAGTAGAGTACAATACAAAAACACCTAAAATATAAAAGAAAAGAGCGGAACTCAAAAGTATAGTAATCCCTCCTAAATGAATTTATAAGATTTTTCACTGGTGGTTTATGTAGATTACCATTAGATATTAAATATTTGGATGTCTTATGATTTGCAACAACTCAATCTAGAAGCAAATATTTAAAGCTGAAAAGAACATCTGATCTTTATATAATCTTCGCATAAATCTTAAACAAGTCTAGATTTATCTAATGAGATCCTTGAGACTTTCAAAAAAATTTAAATTTATCATTTTTACTATCTATATATGTTTTGAGAAACCCAACAAGCAAAACTACAGGGAACAAATTCTCATTTCTTTAAGCCTACAAAATAATAAGAAATATATTTTTTTTAAAAAAATAATAAAATAAATAAATCACACTTGGCGTGTTAATACGATGAACCACGTAAAATTCTTAGTTTTCTTAAGAAAAAAACAAAAAAATAAAACAAAACAAAATAATGTATCAATGCATGTCAAATTCTCCCCTTTTTTTTTAAGTAGAAAAATTATATAAAAAAAAATAAAGAAAGAAGAGAATTTAGCAATATATATATCGGGGACCATACAATACATAGCGAACAATATGTTTTATTATATTCTATTCATTTTTATTCGGATTTTTTTTAAAAAACAAAATTCTTAACTCATCTCTATCATCATTTATATAATAGAGGGAAAATGTCCTTATACTCACCTCTATCTGATTGAATTTAGCCGAGTATCGCTTTGCCATCGTTTTTTTTATTTCTTTTTTTTTCCTTTTTCTTCGAAAAATGGAGTGGAAAAAAGAAACAGCAGAGATACACAAGTAGATTTATTTTTTTACCAGCATAGATAATGGTCATAACACACAGAATCTGAGACCACTGGTTCGCATTTTATTTTGCTACACATATTGTCAATTCAGGAGGATGGCACGACCATGACAATACTTAAAAAAAAAAAAAAAAATACGTGTGAAGAACAAATTGTGAAACAGAAAAGATCCGTATTCCGTACAAGGGCCAGAACGCAGAAGGGCAGTGGCCAACCGGAGAATCCAGAGCCACTAAATGGGATTTTATATAAAACCAATTATTATTATTTTAATAGCCAAAACCCCACAATTTGGTCGGAGTTGGCGGTGGTTGGCCCGACAAAAGCTGCAGTTTTTCACATGGTTGAGGGTTCCTCGCACCTTCTTCACCATGGCTTGCTTGGCAGCTGCCTCTGGTCTCCATGCATGTTCTCTCTCTCTCTCTCTCTCTCTCTCTCTCTCTCTCACGCACACACACACATGAACAAGCATGGAGACCATATATATATATTTCCTTTGTCTTGTTTTTATTTTGGTCTGTCTAGGACAATCATTTTGGCCACGATGAGGCCCTTTTCCTAATTTGCTTGTGTTTGCTCAAGTCCTAACTCGAGGATTTACATATCACATTTCCTCGTTTGATCACTAGCCATGTTAGTTCCTAACACATGATCTTAATCACAATTTTGATATGTGGAGAAAAAAGAATTATGGATATTTTTTATTTTAGTCTTACGGTTTTACAAAATTGACCCAGCTATAGTTTTTTTGTGTGGATATATATAGCTAGGAGACAAGGCAATAAGAAGTTGTTGATATTGTTCAATTTATTAAAAATTTATTTTAATTAATATGATTTAAATAAATTATGTGTGAATGATGAATTAATTTACAAAAATAATTGGTTTTTCTACTTAAAGAACCTTTGTTTATTTTAGATTTAATTATTGATTTATGATTCCTAATAAAAAATTAATAATAGTGAGAATTAATTCTTAATAATTTTTTAATTTATTGAAATTTTATTTTAATTAACATGATTTATGTGTGAATGATAAATTAATCTAAAAAAACAATTAGTATTCCTACTTAAAGAATCCTTTGTTTTTTTTACATTTTATTATTGATTTATGATGCCTAATAAAAAAAATAATATTAAGCATTAATTCTTTAAATTTTTAACTCTCAAAGTTTATAAAAGGGGGTGAATGAAGAGTTTCCAACTAAAATATTTAAGATTTTTACATACTCTTCTTTATCTCATATTTAGTGTTTTTTCTCATTTTAAACTTTGATTTCCTCCAAAATCTAGAGCTTAAATTCACCATGTTGATAGATATTTGAATTATTTTTTTTTTGTTCAAAAACTTTATTTATAAGTGTATCTAAACTAAGGTGGTGATGTTGACATCTTAAGAGACATATTACAAACACTGTACGTGCACAACTGAGAAATAATAAAGTCTTAAGGATAAAGAATTTGTCCTTGACAACAACAAGTCTCATTACTTTAAATGCTTCAACAAGTAAATATTATTATTTGTTTTAATTTTAAAATAGATATTTTTTTTAATTACTAGCATGCATGCTAGAACTTTGAATTAATATCAATTGCAAGTTTGATTATATATTTAATATGCATGCTAAAATTCTATTATTATTTTTTGTATTGAAAGCATGTTTCCTATTAGTTATGTTTTAACATGCTTGTAGTTTTAAACATACATAAACTCCAAGTTTTTGTTCGATATCTTTTATTTAGCATGCTTTTGTGATGATAAATTGAATGTATTTGTTCATTAGTCTAATATATATTTACAAACTTTGATTTACAATCTTAAGGTTTTAATATTTTTTATATTAGAATTTGGCTAGTTGATCTCGTGGGATAATAATAATAATTGTGAAAAATGTTTTTAGCGTCTTTAAGATTTGAGTTATAATTTAATTTTCTTTAGTTTGATATATTCTCACATATAGATTTAATTTTATTTCTATATGCTTTAATCTATAATCTTATGGTATGTTATGATTTTTTTTCCATTTTATTTAATTTTAGAAGGTTGCTATATATCTTTATTTAAAAGTTATAATTTATCTTCTAAAATTATTTTTTATGCTATTTGAATGGTTTGATGCATATTATATATCTTATTGGTTTATATTTTTCAACAAGTGAATCATTAATTTGTTTATAATAGTTTATGTTATCTTACTTATACTCTATAAGATTGACATCAAAGTTATCTAGTCGGTTCTGTTCACATATATAGAAAGCTTATGTGATGAATAGATAAGGTCAAAAAAGTTATGTCTAAGAAGAATTAAGTTTTAAGCGGGACCGTTTATGACCCCTCCAGTTTTTTCTAGAAACTTACTTTGTGAAAGTAGTATTCACACAATTCTATTTTTATATACGGTATAATTCATAAGTGAAATAATGATAATTTAATAAATCTCAATGAACAAAATAGGGCTTAACATAGTAACCCAAGAAAATGAATGATTGTGGATTTTATTTTACACAGGTTAAATATTTTTATTTAAAAAATTGCTTCATTATTAGTTTTTTATTTTATATCTTTTTTTCTTGTGGAACCAAAATATTTATTTATAAATATTATTAGCTATTATGTTTTGTAGATTATATCATGTCTTTTACTTCATTTACTCAAGATGTGGTTATACCAACCAATGTTGCTTCGACAAGTATTATTTTGGCAGTGAAGATTCTGCCATCACCTTCTATAGTGTATGGTGAGAAACCTGAAATGTTTAATGAATTAAACTTTAAGATGTGACAAAAAAAGATACTATTATATCTAATCATTTTGAACTTGGCAAAGTTCTTGATTAAAGAAGCGTTGAAATCATCAGAAAATGAATCTAACCCTACTACTATGGCGACTGTGGATTCATGGAATCATATTGATTTTGTGTGCAAGAGTTATATCTTCAATTTGTTGGACGATATAATATATGATGTGTATAGTTCAATCAAAAGTGCAAAAAACTTTAGATAAAAAGTACAAAGCTGAAGATGCCAATATGAAGAAATTCATAGTGAGTAAACTTTTAGATTTTAAAATGGTATGTTTCAAGGACCATAATAAGTCAAGTTCAAGAGTCTTAATTCATCTTACATGATATACATTCCGAAGGTATATCTCTAAGTGTTTCATTTCAAGCGACTACATTCATTGAAAAATTATAATCATCTTGAAAATACTTCAAGAACTATTTTAAGAATAAGCATTAAGAGATAGGAATTGAAGATATCATTTTAAGATCAAGGATAAAAAAGAACAATAAGTTATTCAAAAGACGAACTAGCTTTTCTAGTGCCCCAAAAGAAAATACTGTGTAATAAATGGTAAAGTCCCACCATAAAAATAAAAATAAGAAGCTTATTGTGAAAGGTAAAGGAATTGCTAAGAATTTCAATGACAATTACTTTATTTATAACAAGATTAGGCATCTGGATAAAGATTGCAGAAATAAAGGTCGACAAGGAAACCCTATGAAAAGGATTGCTCAAACCAATGTCACCGAAGTTGATTATCTAACTAATAAAGTTTCTTAAATGAACTTGTTTTGTGTTGTTTTTTAAGTCAACCTTATCAATAATCTTGAGTAGTGGTGGATTGACATTAGTGCAGCAAGACATGTATGCGTTGAGAAAATGATGTTTTTTATTTATAAAAAATGGATGGAAAAACCTATAGATGAGAAACTCATCAACCTTCAAGGTACTGGGTGTTGGAAAGGTCACACTAAAGATGACCTTTAGAAAACTTCTCACCCTTAAAAATATATTGCATGTTGTTGACAATAGAAAGAACTTAGTGTTTCATTATTTTTAAGAAAAAAATGGTTTGAAGATGGTTTTTAAGAGTAATATGTTTATACTTTTTACGAATGACATATTTATAGAAAAACGATATCTTCTTGATGGCTTTTTTAAAATGAATGTATGACCCTTATAGCCAATGTTGAGAACAATAATAAGATTGTCTTTTGTTTTATATATATATAAGGGCAAAGGTAAAACTCTTGAATTGTTTAAACAGTACAACAATGAAGTTGAAAATCAATTAACAAAAAGATAAAAAGAGTAAAAAGTGATGGAGGTGGAGAATACAAAACACCATTTGGTAAATTATGTTCCTAAAATGGTATTATCCACCAAAGTACTACTTATTCATCATAACAAAATGTCATTATAGAATGTAAGAACCAAACATTAAAAAAAATGATGAATACCATATTGATAAGTTCATAAACACCTTGAAACTTGTAAGGGGAGACAATTCTAACTTCCAATTATATATTTAATAAAGTATCCCATAAAAAGTAGGAAAAGACACCATATAAATTATGGAAAGGTGAAAGACTTTCCTACAAATTCCTCAAAATATAGAGGTGTCTTACAAAGATAGCAAATACATAATCATAAAAAAAAGTTAAGATAAGAACTAAAAATATGGATTGTGTACTTACTGGACATGCATACAATAGTAGTGCATATCAATTTCTTATACACAAGTCAAGTATTAAAGACATTCATTTTAATATTATTATAGAATCAAGAAATACAACTTTATTTAAGGATGTGTTTCCATGGAAAGAAGGATGAGAAAATTATTCACATAAAAGAATAGTTGAGGCTAACATAAGTAATCATCATCAATTAGAAGATGACGAGATTGAACTTAGAAAGAGTAAAAGGGAAAAAAATGACTAAAACTTTCGATCCTAATTTTTTTACATGTTATAAAATCAACCTCAAACCTACTTTAAGGTAATGTCTTGTCTGGAAGCTTCCTATTAGAAGGCAATCATTAGTGAGTTATATCTATTATGAATAATCATACATTAGAACTAATGGATCTTCCTCCTGGAAGCAAACCATTATACCATAAATGGATCTTCAAAAGAAAAATTAAATTTGATGGCACTATTAATAAATGTAAAGCTAAAGTTGTTGTTAAAGAATTTATATAACAAGAAGGTGTGAACTATTTTAACATATTCACGTGTATCAATAATAAACTCTATACGAACATTAATAGTTATTGCGACTATTAACAAGCTTGAAATACATCAACTGCATGTAAAAATAACTTTCTCAAATTATGACCTTGAAGATGAGGTTTACATGGAACAACACGGTGGGTTTGTTGTCAATGAATAATAAAATTTAAGCTTGTCAAATTATTATATCGTTTCAAACAAGCACTTGAACAATAATATGAAAACTTTGACAAGGTTATGTTGTCAAATGAATTTAAAATCAACAAAGTTGATAAATGTGTTTATGTGAAAAACATATATAAAATTTATGTCATTATATGTCACTCTATATGGAAGATATGCTAATTTAGATAGTAATGATCACATGATCAAGTATACTAAAAAAATATTAACTAACAAGGTTGACATAAAAGACTTAGGTGTTGCGGATGTCATACTAGAACAAAAAAAAAATTAAGACATCTAATGGATTGGTATGGTCCTAATCCAATTATGTTGAGAAAATTCTCGAGAATTTTTTTAAAGGTAATATAACATTGTCAAAACACCAATTGATATAAGTGTACATTTGTCCAATAATAAAGGTAATGAAATAAATTAATTGGAATATTCTTGAATAATTGAAAGTCTAACATACGTAATGAATTGCACAAAACCTGATATTGCTTGCTCAGTAAGTAAATTGAATAGATTTACAAGTTGGATCATTGTAAGGCAATAAAAAGGATAATCAAGTATTTAAGGAACACCATAGATTATGAGCTATGCTATATTGGTTACCTAGTAACACTAGAAGAGTATAGTGAAGCTAATTATCCATACTAGGCGGAGCAACTATGTTATAGAAATCCTCTAAATAAACATGTATCGCTAGTTCTATAATTCACTATAAAAAGGGTGATGGTAAAGGAAGAGTTTCCAACTATAATTTTTTAATTTTTACATACTCTTTCTCACATCGTATTTTAGTGTTTTCTTTTGATTTTAAGCTTTAGTTTCCCCTCAAATCTAGAGCTTAGATTCATCTTATTGAGAGATATTTAAGTGTCATATTTTTTGGTTTAAATATGTTGTTTAGAATTGCATATAAACTAATGTGGAGTTGTTGGAATCTTGGGAGACATATTGTAAACATTTTAGTTGTACAAGTAAGGAGTAATAAAGTCTCAAGAACAAATAATTCATTCTTAATAATAACAAAGTCTCATTACTTTAAATGCTTCATCAAGTAAGTACCCTTCTTCGCATTAATTTAAACATAGATTTATTTTTTATTACTACAATGCACGCTAGAACTTTAAATTACTATTAATTTCAAGTTTGATTATATATTTAGTATGCATGCTAGAATTTATTATTATTTTTTGTGTTGAAAACATGTTTGCTATTTGTTATGTTTTTATATATTTATAGTTTTAAACGTATATAAACTCTAGATTTTTATTGGAAATATTTTATTTAGCATGTTTTTATAATCATAAACTAAATATCTTTGCACATTAGTCTAACATATATTTAAAAACTTTGATTTACATGATTTATACAACTATTTAATTTTTTAATTGAGATAATTGTCTAATAATTATGATTTTACAGCTATAATGATCAGCATATTAAGTGCACGCAAGTATAACGGGCTTGTAATTGGAATTCATATAGATTGTTCACTTCCTTGTGAGGAAACATATTAAAATAACAGGTAGCCTCGTATATAATAGGCTTGTACTGGAGTTGATGTCGATTAACTACTTTGTGGGAAAACGTATCAATGATTTTGTTGTTTTATAACTGGCCTTTACTTTTTTATTCAAGAACAAATGGTATTAAATATTTGAAGATGGTCTAGCTATAAAAATTTAGAATTAAAAGATTTATTTTTTTTATAATTTCAAGTTTGAACTATATGGTTACTAATATAATAACCACTGAAAGTTTATATAATTGTTAATTTTAAAACTTATAAGATTAATCGAAATCCATGCAATTTGACCGGAACATCCACATTAATTAAAAAAAAGAGGTGTTATGAAATAATTTGTTTAAATTCTTTCTCTAAATATTTTTTAGAATTTAATGCATTTAAAAGAACTTAATAAACTTTTTTAAATACTTGCTCTAAAATATAAATGCAGAAAGTCGAGAAATTTAAACTTGCTTGTCTCGTAAGAAAAAAAACATCTCAATACATTTGTTAGGAAAAGGATAGGTTCTGTTTAATGTTCATGTATCTTATAGCTTCTTGTTTTTTTTTTTTTAATGTAATTTAAGATTTTTTGAATCTCAATATTATGAACCAAATAATAATGTATATATGAGAAATTATAATACATATGTGTGAAAAGGTTTGGTCCATTCCTTGATTTTCTGGCTTTATACCTTAGGGTTAGCACCCATTTATTATTATTAAAAAAAAAAAATCATCATACCAGTGTAAGAAGTACGCTCTTGAGATTATTCGGGAAGGGATATATTCTTAATTTACTGTATAAATTGATTAATTATAAATAATAAATCTACAGATAATATTTGTTTGTAAATATATTAAAATAATAATTTTTTAAAATTTATTTTTGATATATCATAGCACTAAAAAAATAATTAATTTAACGTAAAGAAAAATATAAAATATTTTAATTTTTTAAAATACAAAAATATATAAGCTCTTAAATAATAGATAGGAGGTTGGTTGATAATAACAGGATACTGCGTGAGGAAAAGGACAATTCAAGGAGCACTTGATTACAACTTTTGAAGGAGAAGGAAGCCGTGAATGAGGAAAATTCAATACTTGAATATGCAAGTATTAGAGTTAAAAAGCAAATACGAAAGGTCGTCTTTTGGGACGTCTTCTTTTCATAATTTGTCAATTTGACAGGCTCACTTTTTCTGTCCAAAGGATCTCCATTCATAGTGAAAATATTCATAGCGAGTTTATATTTATATACCTTTTATTTATACTTCTGCTGTTTTGATTTTTTAAATAATTAATTAATATTTTACTGAATTTATATTCAATGTAGTAAATCAAAATTCAATAATTTTTCAAAGACAAAACTTCGTTCAATTAATATTGATACAATACTATCAAAATATTTAAAATAGCTAGAGTGTAGGGATAAAAACTAAATTTGAACTTAGAAAGTGTTCATCCGTTTCAAAAATGTTTCTGAAAATATTTGAATTTTTTTATATACTTTAAATTAATATATTTTTTATGTTTTTAGATCATTTTAATACGTTGATATCAAAAATGAGTTTTAAAAAATAATAATAAGAATATTATTTTAATATGTTGTAGAATAAAAAATACTTTGAAAAGTAATTACTATCACACTCTCAAACATCCTCTAAAAGTATGAGCGTTTTTTGTATTGATGGGAGCATTTTGAACATAAAAGTGGTTACACAACATTTGTTTTTAAATTTTTTTTTGTCATCACTCGGTTTTGATCCCGTTTTTAATATATTTTAAAAAATAAAAAACATATTAGAATTCACATTGATATGATTTGGCCAATTTCTAATTATTTTGTAATTTTTTACTACACATTGTTTTTGTATTGATATTTTTCAAAAAAAAAAAAATCAAAAGGAGAGACCAATCAACTAATTTTTTTAGTGATTAAAATGTAATTTGAAAAAAAATAAGGACCAATTCAATCTTAAAATAATAATTACAAGGAAAATAAAGAAAAATAAAATTAACTTATGAAAGGGGAACACCTTAGAGAAATTAGAAGGAAACAAAACACTCTAGAGACATCTAGAAATTATAGGAAATATCTAGAAAACTCTAGAAAGTGGAAGAGTTGAAAGTAATATAGGGCCCGTTTGTTTGCTGAAAAGTAATTTCTTTTTAGAAAGTGATTCATTGAAAAGTGAATTATTTTTTGATGTTTGGTAGTGTCATAGAAAATAAATTGGAAAATATTTTCCAGTGTTTGGTTATGTTATGGAAAATGAGCTGGAAAATAGCTTATTAATGTTTTATTTTTTTTCAAGTTTATTAAAATAATAAAGAACAAATCTTAAAAATTAAAAGTTGAATGAGAATGAAATTGAAAAAAAATCTAATTTCATAAATTATCTCAAATAGAATAAATAATAATTAAAATAATGGAGATCAAATCTAACAAATAAAAGAATTGAAAGATTGAAAGATGATGAAATTAAAATAATAATAATTATAATTTTATAAATTATTTCAAATAAAATAAGTAACAATCAAAAGAAAAAGGATCAAATTTGATAGATAAAAAAATTTAATTAAAAAATAATAAGAAAAAAATAAATAACAATAATAAAAATAGGGATCAAAGTTAATATAAAAGTCAAATTAAATCAAAATTTAAGGGATGAAATTAAAAAAAAAAGATTCAAACAAAATATATATTAATCAAAAGTTTGAGGATCAAATTTGATATAATCAGCAAATAATATGATATTTCTAAATTTTTCACAACTTTTAGAAAGTGTTTTTTATCAAAAAATAAAAGGAAAACACTTTTATAAAAATCAAGCTAAATTTTTTTCTGATAATAAATTGTTTTTCATTGACCAACTTTTTAATGACAAACAAATACAGGAAAATTTAGAAAATAATTTCCAAAATAGTAGAAGAAAGAAAAGAAAAGAAAAAACTCCTCACAAAAGCAAACTCTCTCTAGAAATTAAACACAAAAAACATAACCTTTGCCCAAAAACAACACAAGAGACTAGTGACTAAGCATGGCTGGAGAAAAATAAACTTTCTCTTTGAATGAAAATACAACCTCCATAGCAACTCTACTGTGAGCAGAAGATCCTTCATCAGCAAGGCCAGCCATCATAAGTAGCGATGGATTAGCAGCTCCTCACAAACCGTCAGCCAAGGCCAGCCACCGCGGGCAGCATCAGATCAAAGGATTTGTTTGAATTTTGGATTGTTGATTGATTGAAATTAGGTTTTGGAACCTTTTTTTTTTTAATATTAATTGAGCATTCTGTTTGATTTAATACGATTTTATTTAGAGTTTTTTTTTTTTTGAAAGATATTAAAAAATTTATGTGACAATGTTTGATTGGTTATGTTCCTTATTGTAATTTCTAGAATTATGGGCATGTTAAATGTTTTGGTAATTTCTTTAAGAAAGTAATAATAATAATAATATAAAAAAGAATAAAAATAAATGATCCATTACGTTGAAAAATTGTTGATTTTATATAAGCTTTAGTTTTGAGAGCATGATTAAAAAAATATAGATTTGAATATGAGATAAGTTGTTGTGTGATAAGGGATTATGTGAAGAGTTGCCAATAAAATTAGAAATTATTAATGTTGTTTGATTGCATTTTATTTGTTGTTAGTTTTTCAAAAGCTATGAACTTCGAGATTAATTGAAGTATTTAAATAACAGTAGAATTGCTTGCAGGTTTAAACTAGGAAGTTGGATTTTCCATAAAAAATAAGAAACATAATAAAGAATGATAATTGATTAATCAACCCAATATAGTATGGTCTAATATTAGGTCCTGTTTTTCTGATGTTGACTAAGAATTAAAAGAATTTAAAATAAATAATAAAGTAAAAAAGATAAAATTAAATATAATAACAACAACAACAACAACAACAATAATAATAATAATATCCTTATATTAATTGCTTCTATTAGTAGTTAACAGACCCAAAATGAAATGATATTATATTATAACTTATCTTTCAGATGTTGGTTATCATATAATAGTATCAATTAATTCTTGATTAGTGAATTAATTGTTTATATTAATTATCAATTGACATAGGATGGTATGGTCCAATATTAAACTTGTTCTTTGGATATCAATAAGTGAATAATAATATCATTTAATACATGATTTCTGTATATTAATTAATAAATTTTTTGGTCACCCTCTAACCACTAATTTTTCAGAACTCAATTCAATGTTTTCATCATTTATTAAGTAGCCCAGGATGTATGGTCCAATTACAGACCCTATGCTTCAGATTCTACTTAATAGATAATATGAATATTTTAACCTACAATTGGGATGCTACTTAATAGATAATATTGATAATATAAAATGTTTTTACTATTTATATTTTTCTATTACTTTCAAGATTAACTCTTTTATTAATAGATAAATGAAACAAATCTAAATGAGTCAAATGATCAAAGTCATAAATATTTTCAAAAGAAAAATAATTAGTAGTGGAATGCATACTCATATTATAAGTAAATTTAATAAATGATAGACAATCTTTCTAATTTTTTATATTCTTTTGAATGACAGTTCTTAACAATGTAGTTAAAGTCATATTAACTATTTTAGCTTAACCATATATTTATGGATGACAAGTAATAAAAAATAATATTTTTATTTTTAATTTCCCCCATAAAACCTTTCAAAAGTAGCTAAGAAGTTTAATATCATGGTTTGATATAATGCTCCTAGGTACCTTGTGAAGCTGAACCATCTACCTAAAGAATAAATTCGTGATGATGGTTGCATCATCGGTTTTATGATAAAATATAAAATATGTTATCTTAAAAAACTTATTCACAACTATAAAAATAGAATCCCTATTCTTTTTTGGCCTAGACAAACCTAGCATAAAATCTATAAATGTATTAATCCAAGGCTCCTTAGACACTAACAAATAAGTAAATAAACCATGAGGTAAGACTTTAGACCTAGCTTGTTAACAAGCTAAGCATTTATTATAAATTCTGTATATATTTCTTTTCATCTTTCCAATAAAAGTGCTCATGCAAAACATTTAAAATCGTAGCAACCCTAAAGTGTCCCATTAACATGTCCCTATAAGCTTCATGAACTAGTAATTCATGTATATAATAACTAGGCACACACAATCTCTTTTCTTTAAATAGATATCCATCAACCCTATAAAACTATTCAAAGGCTGAATGTTCACATGTAACATGTACTTAGCCAAAATCAATATCCTTAATATATAAATCTTTAAGGAGAAAAAACTAAACAAACTCGAGCGAACTTTCCAAACCTGGGCTAATTTCCAAAACTTGTAGCCCGTGAAATCCTAAATATAGAATCAATTAAGAAGCTAAATTCCCAACCAATCTAATTTTGAATGATAGAGTTGATTTTTTTTTAAATTGCCAAAATAAAAAAATAGTAATAAAAAGAACAAGGATCAAATTTGATAGGAAAAAAAAACTTAAGAGGATGAAATTGTATAAAAAATTTAAAAATTTTTCTCAAATAAAATAAGTAGAAATCAAAAGAATGAGAACTAAATTCAAAAGATTAAAAAACTAAAGGGGGGATGAAATAGAACAAAAAATTATAATCTTATAAGTTGTTTTAAAAATCATTCAAAATATTGAAGGATAAAATGAGAAACAAATATCAATTTAAAGAATTAACCAAAAAAACACTCAACAAAAAACTATACATAAAAAGATTAGAGATAACTAGAATTATTTTCAAGACCAACGAAAAATTCAACAGAAAAGCAAGTAAAAAGAATGGAACTCAGTCTCCAATAGAATAAAGGCTAAAAGATAAAACTAAAAAAAGAATTTGCTTATATATAGAAAAATAAAAAAGACCAAGCAAACTTGAGCAAACCTTCTAAACCTGGTCAAATCTTTAAAACTTGCAACCCATAAAATCTTGGACTCAAGTTCAATCAAGAAACTTCATTCTAACCAATATAAAAAACTTACCAAATATATATATATATATATATATATATATATATATAAAACTTGACAAGGAAAAAAAATCAAAAGAGGATGGAGTTTTTTATATATATTTTTAAATCCAATTTAAAAAATAATCTAAAAAATAGCAATAAAAAGAACAGAAATTAAATTTGAAAGATTAAAACATGAAAAGGGGTGAAATTGAAAAAAAATTATATTATTTTATAGATTATTTGAAACAAAAAAATAATGATAAAAAAATAGAGATCTAATGTCAAAAATAAAGAAATGGTGGGAGTTGGTCTCAATTTTTGAAAGGGTTGACATAAAATTTAAGGAGAGAAGAAGAAAATAAATGGTAGCCAACGTTGCTCTAACACATAGGGGGCATTGAGGTCTTTTACAAGCTGTCACAGAAGGTGACATTTGGTGACCAGGCGATAATCTTTCATGTGCTGCCCAAAAAGTGTGAGAGTCGTCCGTCTGTTGATGCTTGCGTAGAGCACACCAACAAGGTTTTTAATATTTAAAAATTATTAAAATACAAAAATTCTCCTAAGTTAAGTTGAAATTAACAAAAAAAAAATCATGATTAAAAGACAAAATACCCCAGGTGATAGTTTTGTTAATTTTGCATCGAGGGGCAATTAAGTAATGTAACTTTAACAGAAAAATTAAAAAGACATAAAAGCCCTCTTTTTTATGTTCTGAGGGCATTTAAGTAATTTAAATGTTTAAAAATAAAAAAATACCAATACGATTTAAAAGTAACATTATATCATGCTGATAAGATTATCATATCTCCAACTCCTAGTTCCATTGTTTCATGCTGCACATAGGCAAATTCATCATAATATTATTCGAATAAATAGTGTTTCAAGTCAAGAAGGAGAGTATATATAGAAAAAAAAAAAAGAAGAAGAAGAAAAGAAGGATAAAACTGAAAAAGAATTTGCTTATATATAGAGAAAAAAAAAAAGCAAACTTGAGTGAACCTTCTAAACCTGGTCAAATATTTAAAACTTGCAACCAATGAAATCTTGGACTCGGGTGCAATCAAGAAACTTTATTTCCAACTAATATAAAAGCCTTACCAAAGCAAAAAAAAAAAAATGCAATCAAAAGAATATGAATCAACCTTGATAGGAAAACAAAACCCAGAGGATGAAGGTTTTTTTTTTTTTTTTTAATAATATCAAACAAAACAAATAGTAATAAAAGAATGACAACCAAATTTGAAAGATTAAAACATGAAAGGGGGTGAAATTGAAAAAATATATATTATTTTATAGATTATTTAAAATAAAAAATAGTGATCGAAAGAACATAGACCAAATATAAAAAAAAAAAAGAAGAAGAAATGGATGTGGTTGGTCTCAAGTTTTGAAGGGGTTGATATAGAATTTAAGGAAAAGAGAAGAAGAAAAGAAATGAAAGCCAACATCGCCCTATCATATAAGGGGCATTAAGACCTTTTCAAAGCTATTGCAGAAGATGACATTTGGTGATCGGATAATCTCTCACATGCTGTCCAAAAGGCACGAGAGTTGCCAACCTGCTAATGCTTGAGTAGAGCACACCAACAAGGTTTCTTTTAATATTGAAAAATTATTAAAATACAAAAATTCTTGTAAGTTAAGTTGAAATTAACAAAAAAAAATCATGATTAAAATACAAAAAACCCTAGGTGATAGTTTTGTTAATTTTGCATCGTGGGGCAATTAAGTAATGTAACTTTAACATAAAAAATTTAAAAGATATAAAAGCCCCTTTATGTAAGGCCACTTTTTTTTGTTCCAAGGACATTTAAGTAATTTAAATGTCTAAAAATAGAAAATACCAATACGATTTAAAAGTAATATTGTATCATGCTAATAAGTTATTTTGTTTCCAACTCCTAATTCAATTGTTTAACGCTGCGCGTAGGCAAATTTATAATAATACTATTCTAATAAATAGTGTTTCGAGTGAAGGAATGGAGTAACTTCTTTCTCTTTTATATAATATCCCTTTACATTTAACAAAATGAAACGGCTTAATTTATTAGAAAAAATATCAACTACCTAGTTCAATTATTTGTTGCATAAATTGAGTGTTTTTGCTTCCTCTTGTTTAGCATGCTTGAGTTGTTGCCTCTTCTTTTTTATATGTATAATTCCTTTGATTTTATTTTAATTTTGAAGGGGATGGAAGAGAATGGCTTATTTGATTCGAAAGAGAGGAATATAAGGTAAAGGTAGGTAGGTCCTACAGCATTATGGAGAATATGGACACTCTTAAAATCAGGATCTCCCAAGCATCTCAGCTGCTCGATAAAATATAGCGATAGAGAAGTTTCCCTTCGACTATTAAAATACTTTGCTAAAATAATTAATTGCTTAACTTTAATTAATGTATAATGATGTCCTAAGTAGGAACCGCCACGCCTCGTCACATGTGAACATCTCCTGCTTTTGCGGCTAGTGGGCTAATTTTAAATGTGTGAAAATGTAGTTGTAATTAATTTTTAAAATAATTTTTATATTAAAATGTATTAAAATAATTTTTTTATATATTTTAAAAATTATTTTTGAGATTAACATATTAAAATAATTTAAAATATATATATATAAATTTATTTTTAACAAAATAAAATTTATTCTTTTTTAAAATATGAGTACATTTATATTTCAAAACGCTCATAAAAATACTATTTATCGATCTCTATCACATCATAAATTTTTAGTAGGTGTCCATAATTTGAGTTATTAATCCTAGTGTATGAATTAAATTAGGAAATAAATATTAAAAAAAAGTGTGGTCTACTAAAAACTAATTGATTTTTTTTATTATATAGAAGATTAATTACGGGTAAATTAAGAAGATATTGTGAGAGGTAAGTGAGTCCGAACATTAAAAAAAAAAAAAAACCAAGACCATCACGTTTTTTTTTTTGTGAGAGCTCAAAATTCAGTTGCTTTCGAGTTAATTATTCTCGTTTTGCATTTGTGAATAAAGCGTATTGTATTTTAAAATAAATATGAAATATTTGATTCTCTCATGTTTTTTTTGGTTGTGTTTTGATGATTTAAAATAATACAAGATCATCATTATATTATTTTTTTCCATGTATGATTTACACAAGAATTATAATTTTTTTTTAAAAAATTCAGAGTTAAGACTTTAGGTTACGTTGTGAGAAATAAGAATCCTCATGAACCCCTTTAGTCTTTAGTGTAAATAAATGAATTTAAGTTTCAATTTATGAAAGCTATAGCCAAAACAAACCATTGACGACATGGCGTAATAAACTTCATTTCACTTGACATCATTGGAGCATCACACTAAAATTAGTGATTTTATTACTATAATTTTCTTTTTTAAAAAAAAAATTCTATGACCCACCAAGTTATTTAGACACTATTTGAAAATATGGAAACATTGTTTTATAAAAATTTATATTTTATTTTATTAAAAAATTATTTTTTTATTTTGAATTATTTTGATGTCCTAATCTTAAAAATAATTTTTTAAAAATAAAAAAAATATTATTTTAATGAATTTTAATATAAAAAAATATTTTAAAAAATAATTCTAATCATAATTCTAAATAGAATGATAAGAAACTAAGATTTATCAATTATTTGAAATTAAATGCTTGCACAATTAAGAAATAAAGTGTTTTCAAAATATATTATCTGACTTTTCTGCATAAAGGAACAGCTTTTCAGCTTCAATTACTTTAAAGGTTAGTTGTATAAAAGTGTTCTTACGTGTAAGAATTTTTCATTATTTATTATGACTAGAAAGAGAAAAATTCATGATTTTTTTCATATGGAGCCTTACGTATATAGATTCACACACACAAAATCTAGAAGCTTTAGTACTGAATTATCAATCTATCTCTCCTTTACTGCTCCAAACTGATAGAGAATTTATCACTCATATTTACGTCCAACAAATATGCTATACATATTTAGCTTTTGGGTGCGGGCAGTTTGATATATTTTTTTTATTTTTAAATTTATTTTAATTTGTTGATATTAAAAATACCTTAATGAATAACTACTATCATTTTTATATATTTTTAGCTTGTGTTTAAAGGGTTGAAGTTAAAAATAATTTTTTAAAAAATTAAAAAATATCTTATTTTAATATATTTTTAAATTTAAAAAATAATCCTTACATACAGAAACACTAAATGATAACTAGAGGAAGAAATTCGTTAATTAATGTTTTGGTTGGTCCATTTTCCAAGGGAAAAAGGCTCAATGGCAGGACGACAACGTAGCACTAAAGAGAATAGAAAATTAAATTCTAAGGTCAAACAGTTAAAGTATTATTAAAAATAAATATTCAATATTCCTGTTGTAGAATTCACACGAAACTCACACACACATACTGAAAATTAAAGAAAAGGAAGATAATATCACAGCACCAATCATTGTAGAGATACTCCCACTCAATCAAATTTAACTTGGCCTTTATTTTTTTAATAAAAAGTGATTTTAGCTGGAAAATTGAGGTGAACTCATGGTCTTCTTTTTTATTTTATTTTATTTTATTTTGTTTTACAGTAAATATATTTTCGAATTCAATGGAGATTAATTTTTTAATGCTTGAAACATCTGGTCTGAAACTTAAATTACTATGAACATAATACAGTCTAAATTGACTTAATAACCATGTGGTAATAATTAATAATCATGCCTCTTACTTTTTCTTTTGTTATGTTTATTTTACTAAAAAAAAAGAAGAAAGAAGAAGGAAAAAAAACATAGAGGTCTGATTGATTGTCAGCCTGAGTCTATTATATGTCGGCTTGTTGACATAAATAAAAAAGCTGTCTTTGCTTGTGCTTGTGCTTCTGCTTCCTCTGATTTCTCAGCGACAATTCAGCTTCAATCTCTCTTTAATCCTTCTCAAGTTTAATGAACTTTAAAATGGGATGTCTTGTTTTGTTTTGGTGATCAAAATCTCCAATCTTTTTTTAGATGGTCAAGATTAGTAACTTACTGGGTCATTTCTGGAAGACAAAGAAGTAGACGAGGAAGGAAAGCTCGTTTCCCTTATGATTTTGGTTTTGTTTGTTATGTTGAGGGATTTAGTTGGGGCTTGATTTCTTGGTTTAAAGGTGACTTATTTTTTACTCTTTCTAAGCATTTCAATAGAAGTTATCCTGCAATTATTGGCAATGGCTCTGTAGTTAGAGCCTGAAACTAAACAAAACAGGAGTTGGGTTTGAGGTGGATGGTTAAAGCCTGTGTGGAAGAGAGGAGTTGATTGGAAAAAAAAAAGAGTTTTTTTTTATTCATATCTGCAAGAATGAAGGTTCCTTCAAATGGCTTCTTGCCAAATTTTGCAGAAGGTAGGTTGTCTTTATTCAAAATTTATTTCTTTGATACATGTTGGTGCTATAGCTGTTTTCTGGTTTGCTAGTTTGATTTCCATGGTTACTTCTCTATACCTGAGCTCATGCTTCCTTTTTTCCTGGTGAAGACTTTTTTTTGGGAGTTCAGGAATCTGGTGATTTATTACTCAATTCTTATTCTACTTTTCTTAGCATGTACTGTTGATTGAAGATTGAGTTTTTATTGGCAGTTGTGATATTTTTTGGCCCCCTCCCCCCCTTTCTTTTATGTGAGAGCTACTATTTTTTAAATGTTACCACAGATTTTTTATGCTATATGGCATCCATGTTTGCATTTGGGGTTTTTAGTTGGTAGATCATTTACTTGTATCTCACTTTCCTGGCATCTCATATGGTTTTGAGTATCAGATTTCGTTTGAAAGACTTAGAGTTTCCGTATAATACTATAGGTTATGCAGGAAGATATGTACGGTGCACGAGTTTGTTGTTAAAATTAACACTTCAAAGGTTCCAATTTAATCTGTTTCTGAATTTATGCAGTCTACTGTTTGATTTTAAACAGAATTTTAAATTTTCTGAATCTTGGAATTTCCTTCCTTTCAAATTCCTGAATTTCTCTATTCCACTGCTGAATTTAAAGACAGCTTGTTTTCAGATCCAGTGAAAAACATTTCTCACTTGAAATTTTTTACATTCATAAAATCTTAATGTTAAGGATAAAAATATACTAGCAAGAAATATTCAGTAAGCCCTTTCAGAACCACGGGAAATAAATTCTGTGTGGCTAATACAATTCATGATTCTTACATATATCTTGGTCATGATCGATCATGTAAGCTTCAGGACCAGAAATAAGAACCTCACCTGTTTTGAAATTATATGTACTTCGCATTTTCAGAGAGACTGAATTGGTTATGAGAAATATGTTTTATACTCTTTAGTTCAATCAAAGTTTGATTTGTATGATTGTGATAGCATTCTGATTGGTTTTGAATGCAGGAGAAAGAAAATGCATCAATTCAGAGTTGTGGCATGCTTGTGCGGGGCCACTGGTTTCCTTGCCTCCAGTTGGAAGCCTCGTAGTTTACTTCCCTCAAGGCCACAGCGAGCAGGTATGTCACCTTTACTAAATCTAACTGAACAGATACTCTGGATTGTCGTTTCTAACGAAAGTTACTTTGACACTTAAAACTTTCAGGTTGCAGCATCAATGCAAAAGGAGACTGATTTCATACCCAGCTACCCCAACCTTCCTTCCAAGTTGATTTGTATGCTTCATAATGTCACATTGCATGTATGACCTCCATTGTTCCACGCCGCAGTTTGTAATAATTAAACATCTTCGAAAAACATTGCCTTGCTTGAAATTGGTGCATATTTTGAATAGCTGGTGTTCTTGCATGCCTTAGAGTGTCTTTTTTTAGAAGAATCAATAAATGAGATCTGGTTGCCTGTCTGGAACACAAATTTGATATTCCAAAGTTTTATATTTGATGATTTATGCATATGTTTGCTCAGGCTGATGTGGAAACTGATGAGGTCTATGCACAGATGACCCTTCAACCAGTAAGCAAAGTAGGTCAGCTATTTAATTTTGACATTATAATAAAACGTTTTTCGCATATTCTATGCATGGCTAAGTGAGTGTGATTGTTAGGTTGATTGATTAAAATATCTTATCTACAGTATGAGAAGGAAGCACTGCTAGCATCTGACATGGGGCTAAAGCAAAACAGGCAACCTACCGAGTTCTTCTGCAAAACTCTTACAGCTAGTGATACAAGTACTCATGGTGGATTTTCTGTACCTCGTCGAGCAGCCGAGAAGATTTTCCCTCCTCTAGTGCGTACAATCTTTTCAAATACGACTAAAATTTAATATTTATGGATCATGTGTCTGCATCTGCCTCACAAATGTTCACCATTGATTATATTGAATAGGACTTTTCAATGCAACCACCTGCTCAGGAGCTGGTGGCCAGAGATTTACACGACAATACATGGACGTTTAGGCATATTTATCGAGGTACAGCCCTCTTTTGATACATATAGTACTTTATGCTACTTCATAGTTCACTTGAACAGGGTTGCCATATGGAAATGAAATGACTGTTTTTTCAAAATTCATCCGTGGATGTATATATGTATCTTTCCTTCCTCCGTAGGATGTGGTTCTGAGCCAGTGAGTTTATAAATTCTGGTTCCAATGTTAACATTAATGTCGCTACTTGTTAACAAATAGAAATTGAAATTTCAATCGTCTTTAGTATACAGGAGCCTTATGAAGAATAGATCTTTTACAGTTTTGATCAAATATTAGGAGGTTTTTACATATTTGAGTTCTTATAACTTAAAAACCAGAATAAAGTGCATTAAACTGTTCCTTGATCATAGGGCAACCAAAAAGGCACCTGCTCACTACAGGCTGGAGTGTCTTTGTCAGCACAAAAAGACTTCTTGCTGGTGATTCCGTTCTATTCATAAGGTATGAGATTGACTGTTTGATATGAAAGATTTTCGGCTGGATATCATTCTGTTGAGACGAAATAATCTGGTTTGATGTAGAGATGAAAAATCACAGCTTCTCTTGGGTATAAGGCGTGCTAATAGACAACAACCAGCTCTCTCTTCATCAGTCATATCCAGTGATAGTATGCATATTGGAATTCTTGCTGCCGCAGCTCATGCTGCTGCAAACAACAGCCCATTCACTATATTCTACAATCCAAGGTACTGCACTAGCTTGTTTATGGTGTTATTGCAAATTCACAATTTATCTGGTCAGTTGAGAAGGTTAATTTATGAAGCCAAAGGCATGACCTAACAAATGTAATTGATTTAAATAGGGCAAGCCCTTCTGAGTTTGTGATTCCCTTCTCCAAGTATAATAAAGCATTGTACACGCAAGTGTCACTTGGCATGAGATTTAGAATGATGTTTGAGACTGAAGAGTCAGGAGTCCGCAGATACATGGGTACAATCACTGGTATCAGTGATATGGATCCAGTGCGCTGGAAAAATTCGCAGTGGCGCAATCTTCAGGTATTATTAGCTGCTTGTACATTTTGTATGATATGGAGGCTGTGTAAACTTAGTTGTGTTGTGTGTTCTCGCATAACAATCTGCGACGTCTTGAAAAACAGTCTAGTGGACTATTTAAGAGGCATGCAGTGCTTGAGCTACATTCGTAGAACTTAGTTTCTTGGTTGCGCTATCTGTCTAGTGACCTTCTAGAGTTCTACTGATTGTAGCTTCTCTGCCAAACATTGATTTTAAATATCTGTTTGATACTTGGTTGCTATTAACTTTGGTTTTACTTGTCATTAGATTATTCTCTCTATACCCATTCAAGCGCCTGCCTTGCTTTTTTATGGAGATATTTCTCAATTGAATAAATCGAATGGCTACTTATTTAGCTCACCCAACCAATTCTAAATGGTGATAGGTTGGGTGGGATGAATCAACTGCAGGTGAACGGCCAAGCAGAGTTTCGATTTGGGAGATTGAGCCTGTTGTAACTCCTTTCTACATATATCCACCTCCGTTTTTCAGACCAAAGTTCCCTAAGCAGCCAGGGATGCCAGGTAAATTCATCAACGACCCTATTTTTATATTGCATTATATAATAGTTTCACCTGCTGCAAATTTCTCTTATTGCCATTTACAATGATTCTAAGACATTTCAAATGGATAGAAACTTGCAGTCGAATTGTCTTCTATGTTTTTCCTGTTACTGTATTATAACCAGCGACAGTTATGTTCAGCAAGAATGTTGATTGGATGTAAGAAAAGAAAACTATATTGCCTGGTACTCGACAAGTTTTTCCTATCTGGAATTTGAAATCTATAAATGGATTCAATTTTTCAAGGCCCAGTACATCCAAGTAAATCAACATGTCCCATGGAGTGTTAAATAGAGTAACGTTTGTCCATTTACTCTAATACTATCCTTGATATTTTTAATTAGCCATCTGTTTTCATTATAGATTGCTGCGTGTCTGTAAACTAAATCTTTTGCAGTGCTTTTGCAGATGACGATTCTGATATAGAGAATGCTTTTAAGAGAGCCATGCCTTGGCTTGGAGATGAATTTGGCATGAAGGATCCCCCAAGCTCAATCTTTCCTGGTTTGAGCTTAGTTCAGTGGATGAGCATGCAGCAAAATAATCAGTTTCCAGCTGCTCAATCAGGATTATTCCCATCAATGGTTCCTTCCAATGCCCTGCATAATAACCTTAGCACTGATGATCCATCAAAGGTATTGAATTTTCAAGCCCCTGGCCTATCTCCTCCAAGTGTCCAACTTAACAAGACAAATCCACAAAACCAAGTCGGTCAGTTGCCTCAGCCACCAATGGCATGGACTCAACAACAGCAGCTGCAACAATTATTGCAGACTCCTATTAACCAACAGCAGCCACCTTATCCCCAACAGCAGCAGCAGCCTATTTCCCAGCAGCAACAGCAGCAGCAGCATCAGCATCAGCAGCAGCATCAGCATCAGCATCAGCATTGGCCACAGCAACAGCCGCAGCTGCAGCCACCACAAATACGACAACCACCACCACAAATACAACAGCATCAACAGCAGCAGCAGATTTTCCAACCACCTGCACTCAATGACAGTGTGGTTGCCCCTAACCAAATTCCAAATCAGAATTTGCAGCAACCAGTTGTATACTCTCAGATTCAGCAGCAGCAGCAGTTACTGGCAAGCAATACCCAATCCCAAAGCATACCTTCTGCTAATAAAAGTTCATATCCGCTGACCTCTTTACCACAAGACTCACAGCTTCATCAACAAATGGAGCAACAATCTAACCTCTCACAGAGACAACAGCAGCAGACTCAATTGCAACAGTCCCCTCTGCTGTTGATACAGCAAAACCTATCACAGAGGGCACAGCCACAGCAACAATTGCAACAACCATCACAGCCCAGCCACTCTGAGCAGCAGCTTCACTTTCAGTTACTACAGAAGTTGCAGCAGCATCAGCAGTTGCCCTCCCCTGCAAGCTCAGTTCTGCAGTCTCAGCAGCTACAGCAACAACAACAGCAGACCCACCAGCAACACCAGCAACACCAGCAACACCAGCAACTTCAGCAGTCTCCTCTGTCACAGAATCAGCAGCCACCTGGCAGTAACAGCTTCTCAACAGCCGCACTTATGCGAACACAACCTTTTCCTATGAACCAGCCCCAAGGCTTGCAGAAACCACCTATGGCAGTTAGAGCACATTCAAGTTTTACTGATGGAGAAGCGCCATCTTGTTCAACCTCACCTTCCACTAATAATTGCCAGATTTCTCCACAAAATTTCCTGAACAGAAACCAACTAGCTCCAGCCATGTTGATGGGTGATTCAGCTATTGAGCCTGCAAGTAATCTTGTTCAAGATCTCCAAAACAAGCCTGAAATTCGTGTCAAGAATGAGTTTCCCAGCTCAAGAGGTCTAGACCGACTAAAATATAAAGGTGCTGTGACTGATCAATTGGAAGCTTCCTCTTCTGGAACGTCATATTGCCTAGATGCTGGTAACATCCAGCAGAATTTCTCAGTCCCAACCTTTGGCTTGGATAGTGATGTCCAGTCACATCCTCGAAACAGTCTTCCTTTTGCATCTAATATTGATGCTTTGGCACCCGATACTTTATTGTCAAATGGATATGACTCTCAAAAGGATCTTCAGAACTTGCTTGCTAATTATGGTGGTACTACACGAGATATTGAGACAGAGTTGTCCACAGCTGCAATTAGCTCTCAGTCATTTGCTGTGCCAAACATACCTTTCAAGCCTGGTTGTTCGAATGATGTTGCCATCAATGATACTGGGGTTTTGAACAATGGATTGTGGACCAACCAGACTCAACGGATGCGTACATATACAAAGGTTTTTCATCCTGCCTTTTCCCTCTCTTTTAATCTCTCGAGAAGCTCTCAGCTTAACAGAATGAAAAATCTCACCTAGAAAAAAAAAAAATCAATGTTTGTATGTGTTATTGATTATTAGCAGCTTACAATCCTTCTCTGAGGAGAAATCAACTCTTTAGTTATTTATTCTTTAACTAGTAACTGGCAAATATTCTTCAACAAATATTATTCCACTGTAGATAATTTCGCTCGCTCCCGAGTAAATATCCTAATGCTGGTTCAAATTCATACAGGTCCAAAAGCGTGGCTCAGTTGGAAGATCTATTGATGTCACTCGCTATAGAGGTTATAACGAGCTTAGACATGATCTTGCCCGAATGTTTGGCATTGAAGGGCAACTAGAAGATCCACAAAGTTCAGACTGGAAACTGGTTTACGTTGATCATGAAAATGACATGTTACTTGTTGGAGACGATCCTTGGGAGTGAGTCATGGACCTCAGTACTTTATAACAGTATTTCTTCTGTCCTTTATGACCTGTTATAACTCTCAAATATGCATTTTGAAATTGCTCTCAGGGAGTTCGTAAGCTGTGTTCAGGGCATAAAAATACTGTCATCTGCTGAAGTGCAACAGATGAGCTTGGATGGAGACCTTGGTAATGTGCCTGTTCCCAATCAAGCTTGTAGTGGCACTAACAGTGGAAATGTCTGGAGGGGGCAGTATGATGATAATTCAGCTGCCTCATTTAGCAGATAAATGGGTCAGGTGGAGTATCTGAGCGAAAGTTGACTTCCCTTGATGGTTTAACCCTCTTTTTGCCCTCAGCAGCTGTCCCAGGCGTTCTGTCAATGATTTTTAAGTTGTGTAACAAAGGAAAATGTGACTACACACGGGAAGATGTGACTGGAATTACATTATCTTGCTGCAGGTAGTCGAGCTCCTGCCACAGATGTGGTGCTAGGTGCTAGAGCTGTGGATTGTCCAACAGCAATCCCCCAAATACTGTCACCTTTGTTGCAACTTTTGCCTTCAGATGGTAGTATTCCACGTATCACTACTAGTTCAACTTTGGATTACATCCGGGAGAGTGGACAGGAGGCAAAGGATCCATGAAAGCATCTTGCCAATCTACTACTGCCGATTAACACATTTTCTCTTGTAAATGCTATGTCCATTAACAATCGCTAATTACCTGCAATTCCACTTCTTGTTAATAGAACAGCACTTTGTACCCTTTAGTGTTAGCTTTGTGGTCCTCTCGTAGGTTAAATTCACGTGCGTGAACTGGTGATATAAACTTTGATATGTTGTAGAAATGACTAGCTATATACCCGGGATCTGCTGCGAGGTAATTTCCAAAATCTATTTTTATTTAATTTTATGATAATGAGAATTTATTTGGAAGAATTTCAGCAATTTCATCTCGCAATAATGATAACTTATATGATTTTTTTATAAATAATTGATAATATCACCATTAAAATCCAAATCTTGAAAAATAACGTTTTTAATGTAAAAAAAGTTAAGGCTAAATAACTAAACAGGAACAGCTTGTTTTTTCCGACAATCTATTTTTTTTTTTATCCTGTTTTAGTTTTTTCGTATAATGTATACTATAATGTATAATGATTGCGTGTGTCACACGGATCAAAGCTACGTGCACTTTTAAGCATATATGAATCTTGTATTGAACCAGCAGCGCCTTCGACGAAAAGCTGCCCAGTTCTGTGTAATTCACTTCATCTTTAGGGAACAGGAGTAGGGTTGGATCCTTAACACAAATGGCTTATTGCTCACATATGATGGAATCAGTCCCACTGGATTAGATTAAAACTGCTTTAACCAGTGAATATAGTTTATTATTATCATCATCCCTATCTTTCTTTGATCAAATCCACCCCCCCACCCACTGGGGGTGTCAGCCAGAAATCTTAGTGAGAATTTGTGCTCCAAATTGATTCAAACAATCCAGCAGTTCAAATTACATTCAAAGACTACAATCACAATCCGTATGCCCTGAGGCAACTCAGCCACAAAACTCACTCACACATGTAGAGAATACTGACAACTAAGAGAGTATAGCCATTACATCGGAAGCTTTCAATGCGATGTAGTTAGCACCATCACTCCCTTTGAAGTCATTCCCAGCATACTTGGAATACAAAACTGTGCTTCCTGGGGACACGGATAGTGCCTTCCTGTTACCTTCCTCGTCAAGTGGTCCAGGTCCAACTGCTATCACCTGTTCATCAAAAAGCAGTATAATACATCACAACCGATGAACATTTCCAGTAATGCACGTGAGAAATGTAAGAAACACTTGATCTCACCGTGCCAATAGAAGGTTTCTCTTTAGTTGCCTCTGTCAGCAACAAGCCTCCAGCAGTTTTCTCCTCTGCCTCAGCTAGCTACAATCAAATCCAAATAACAAATTATTGTGAAATTTCAAGTGCCCATACAACCATGAAGCATGGAGAAGATTATACTAGATTTATTGCTAACATGCCATGCCATCAATTCAAGACACCCAAAAAGGCAACATGAGGTAAAAAAAGGGAATTAATGATTCAAGATCAATTACTTTACACAACTTTAAGAATAAAATCAACCAGCCGCCAAAGACAAACAGCATCCCATTGATGAAATATACTAATCAATATGCGCCAACCAATGGATAGTGGAGGGTAATGTACCTTTATGAATACTCTATCATTCAGTGGCTTAAGATCCTTGATATCATCTGTCTCAAGGATGCCGATAATATCATCCTCCTTCAGTATAAGATGACTTGAGCCATCGAACTCCACCTCAGTCCCCGCATACTTGGAATATACAACCCGGGCACCAGTCTTTAAAAGCAAAGCACCAACCAACCCAATAATTCAGTAGCATGTTATGAATGAATATAAGAGAATTAGAAATCATCTAGTGGGCAAAAAAAGACCTTCACAGAAATGTCCAGCTTGGTCTTCCCAATCGACTTCCCTTCTCCAACAGCAACCACCTCACCAGCTTGAGGCTTTGTTTGGGCAGAAGATGGAAGTAAGATGCCACCCTCAGACTTCTCCTCAACAGTCTTGATCTTCACCAGCACTCTATCACCCAAAGGCTTAACGGATGTGTACTACAGGAATGAAGCACCATCAAATCAGAAAAGCCATTAAAAGCATTGAATTAAAACCCAACAAGAATCAAATTAAACCAAATGCAATCAACCTTCTGTGGATGCAATCGATAACAAAAGGAAAAAGAAAAAGAACCCAAAATAAGGTATGAGAAAATACTCTAAACAAATCTAACACTCAGCAAATCCAAAAACAACACACTTTAATTCCTAATTTAAACCATTTTATACAACACAGCACGCTAAGCATACATTCAGCACTTTAAAAGGAAAAACAAGAGCAATTGGTAGGTAAAGAGAATTAATTTTTACCTTGGGAGCGACAACAGTGGCAGCTTTAACTACCAAGCACCGAAAAGGGCGTTGAGAGAGAGCAAAGCCACCAGCTGGTTTAAAAGACGCAAACTTAACATTAGAAGCTCTCAATCCTTCAAAGGAAGACAAGTACCTTGCTGAAACCGAAATTGAGGATGCTGTCAGCTGTGCCGTTGCCATTTATTTATTTTTCTTTGGGCACTAATCAATCAAACAAAAACAAAATCAGATTCATCATACAGCAGTTAATGAAATCTTGAACAAGGCATAAGAGAAACATAAGTACCCGGTTCTAGAAAGGCTTGAGAGTTTGAGTAAAGCAGATAAAACCCTAGCTAGCAAGAGTGAAGAGGTGATGTTTTCGAGTGGGTTTTATGAGATGATAGGAGAGACTTCTAGAATTATTTTTGTTGGCCTGTTTTTGTCTCCAAATGACTCGAGCTCTTAAAACGGGTGGTTTATTTTTGGGTTTTCACGAGTGTAGTAGCTGTTATATTTAAAATGTATTTTATTAAGAAATATAATAAATTAATATTTTTTATTTTAAAAAAATTATTTTGAATATTAATACTTTAAAATGATACGAAAATATATATAAAAAATTAATTTTAAATAAAAAAATTAATTTTTTTTTTAAAAAAACATGATTTCAATTCTATTTCTAAATCCTGCTTAAATGTACAATCTCGGCCTGTTAAATAAAATAAATTCTTTTTTTATTTTTCTAAATTCTAGCATCCACGTCCGTCTATCCTCTTTTATTTTTTAGGTAAAAATCCATTTTAACTCCTTGCTGTCTAAAATAAAAAAAAAATCATAAATATTTTATTATTATTATTTTGAATAAATCAATAATTAAAAAAAAAAAACTCAATTGCTTCTAGTCTTTCCAGTGTCATAACTTCATACTTCAGGGTTCCTGAAAACGTGATGAACTATTTTTCCAGCAGACGATCCCTGCAGCCATCAAAATCTATTAGCACAAGAGAAGCCTTGTTATGATCCAAAAATGTTCCTTATCAACCAAAACGAACATTTTCACAGTTATAATTGAACTGTGTTTGTTTTTGAGGTATTTTTTATGATTGTTGTTTGAAAAGAAATAAGTTTTTAAAAAAATATGGATAGGTGTAGTTAGTTGGATTTAGATATGTGTTTGATAAAAATTATAGTTCAAGTTTATCTGCAATCAAAAACATGTATAAAATATTTGGTTGTTATTGCTTTTTAAAGTATTTTTTTACTTAGAAATGCATTAAAATATATATTTTTTATTTTTTAAAAATTATTTTTGATATCAGCTCATTAAAATGATCTGAAAATAAAAAAAATTAATTTGAAGTAAAGAAAAAAATAAAAAAAAAATATTTTTTAAAAAAATATTTTTGAAATGCAAAAACAAACAGAATTTTACGAAACTCGATTAAAAAAATATATAAAAAATACTTCACAAAAACTACGTTGCAAACTCAATTTTTTGATGGACTCCACAATATAAAATGCAGATTGATATATTACCAAACACCTAACTTATTTTTTATATTATAAACACAAAAACTGTAGCTAAATAAACCGAACCATGCAGAACCAATTTCTTATGGAAGCTGGAATTCCAATATATCATACACAAAATCGGTTTATAAAAATGGAGGTTGGAATTAGGGGTCGAAATTGTAAAAAAGTTGCTAGAAAAAATAATTGGAAAAAACAACAAAAACTCAAAACCTATATCCCAAATCTCTTATGCAAATCTCCTTTTTGGGTCCCTTTCAACCTGCATGAGCGCTACAGTGCTCGCTACGCCCATTAAAGAGTAAGGATGCTATGTGATAAAAATACCAAGGCTAGCTATTGTAGCTAAGGAGCTCCATGAGAGAGAGAGAGAGAGAGAGAAAGGAAAGATGCTAAGCTCTGCTATCGCTACAGTAATTTTTAATTCTCTGATATTTTTATTATTATTATTATTAATATTAATGTTCTGGGATGTATCTTAATTAATTACGAAGTTCAGAAATTAATAATTATATAAACTTTTAATAACCTTAAAAAATTCTAACTTATATTTATTAAAAAACAAATTTAAAATCTATTTATTTAAATAACCTTAAAAAATTGATATTTTTTTTATCTTTGTTTATACATATAATATATCTTCTTAAAAGAAGAGGAAAAAAAAACCTATTATTTTATTTCTTCTCCAACTGTACTAACCCCAAACCCATGTAGCAACTCGTTAGGTTTGTCCGTTGAAAACCCTAAACTTCAATTATTTTTTCCTCAGTTCAGTACAGTACTCTCTGTAACGAGGAAGAGAGGGTTGGCAGCCAACTTAGCAGGTGGGGGAAGACATGAATTGTTGGCTTCCTTTCAAAAATAAAAAATAAATAAAAAGTTGCTTATAAAATAATCAAAATGAAAGGAATGCAGTGTTAAAAGGGTGGCAGAGCTGGATGGTAGGTTTCACAGAATTTAAAAAAGCAATTCCGCTTAGATTTTGTTTAAGATTGTAATTATGGTTATAATTTAAAGTATTTTTTTGTTTAAAAATATATTAAAATTATTTTTTTTATTTTTTAAAATTATTTTTTAAGCACATCAAAATAATTTAAAATATATATTAAAAAATCAATTTTTAATAAAACAAAAATTTTTAAAAAAATAAAAATACATATTAGACCGTGTTTTCAAAAAGTCTTTTAAAGGAGGTCGTAGCCTTTATTTACTGGGAGCACGCAAACAAGGAATGAATTTATGTACATCATAAAAGGCATAGGAATCACGAAAGGCTTAAATTCCAGGGCAACTAATGTGCTTAGGTCCACTGGCAACATTTCTTGAGGTAGAGGCGGTTATCCGATTAGAATGTTTTCAGTATTATGATAGTTTTTATAATTATAATATAAAAAAAATAAGTTTTAAAAACTTAATTTTATTTATAATTGTTTTGATTAAAATATATACTTTATTAAAATTATAGTTGAAGTTATTATTCAATAAATGTGCTAGATATTTGAGTAAAACAATTTTTGAAACTAATGTTCGCAATGAAATGATCTAAAAGTGCATGTATTAATTTTTTATTTTGCAATTACATTAATATTCATTTCATTATTAATACATTGTAAAAACAATCATGCAAATTACACTAATTTTATTGTCCCATTAAACCTACTGCATTGCCATCATAAACATAATCCATATAGGAACACTATCAGAAAATTGATAAATAAAGATGAAAATACTGACAGGATATTTCCGTCAATAAATTACAGTGAATTTTACCAATGGAAGTATTCCCTCAATATATAACGAGGGAATTACAAAGGGAAAAAAATGAATTAAAATAAAGCCAAAAAATATGATGACGTGTCATTTATACCAAATGACTTCCCGACAGAATTAATTTCGTCAATAAAATCATTAGTAAATTGTTCACTTTTCCCTAACACTGTTCATCATGTCAATTACAAAGGGAATCACTGATAGAACATTTCGTCGGTATTTTCCAGAGAGCTCTGAAACTATTCACTTTCCGATTGCACTATTAATTATTGTTCTTTACAGACGGAATCACCGACGGATTGAAAGTCCTTCGTGATATTTGGTGGTTTCTGAAAAGTTTTGATTAAATTAAAATTTTAAATTAAATATTATAGACGGAATCATCGATAAAATGGTTAGAAATAGAAATATTAATATTTAATTATCTATCGGTAAAATACCCTAATAAATAAAATCTCTCATTTCACAATAGACGAATCTCTTCTTCTTCTTCTTCTTCTTCTTTTTCCTTCCTTTATGTAAAAAACATCAATATCCATTTCTTTCTTTCTCCTCTCTTCTCTCTTCAACTCCTTTTCTTCTTCACTCTCAGGTATGTCTTCTTCTTCTTTTTTTTCTTCTCTTCTCAGTTTTTTTTTTAATTAGCATACTTTATGAATTTTTTTTCTCTTCTCAGCTTCACTCGCAACTACACTAAGGTAAGATTTTTCTTGCTTCTTCTTTTTTTGTGATTTTTTTTATTATATTTTTTTTGTATTTTATTTTTTATTTTTTTTGTTCTTAATAATTGTATAAATGTTGTTGTATGATTTTTTTTTTCATATGTGATCAATGTTGTTGTTTTATTTATTTATGTTATTTATTTGTTGCAAATTTGTTTGAGTTGATTTTGTTCTTCTTTTTTCCAAGCAACTCAATTCCGAGTATTATGAAGTATTGATTTATATTAATTTAATTATTTTCTATTTTTGTTAAATAGATTTTAAAAACATATTTTTAAATAATCACTGATGGAATTGCATATGGTATTTTTATTTTGTTATATAACAATCTTCCCGAGAGAAATACCAACAAAATAAAGCGGGTAACTTTTTTTGCGCACTTTTCCCGTCAATAAATCCATCGGTAATAAAAAAATTTATTACCGACGAACGATTCATCGATGTAGCATTTTCATCTGTGATTTTTTCGGTAAATTAATTGCCAACAGAATTATAGTACAAATACTGATGGAAAATTCTGTTGATAAATATAAGAATTCTGGTAATGGAAGGCCTCTAGTTTCCATAGGGTTATAAGAGTGAAACCACATCAATTAAAAAATTTCTCAGAAATAAAATCGAGATGGAGATCAAATTATATAAATAATTGGTGAGAATTAAAATATTTGTATATTTTTATAATTTACAAATACAAAAACTTAGGTCTCATCAAATTTTTAACTTATGCAAAAACTGTCCAACATTGATTTTTTGATTAGTTCAAAGGAGGGTGATGTTATTTTGGTTTGGGTAGCAAATTCAATAATATTAAAATACAACTCAATGAAAAGTAGATGAGAAGCGCAATGAAAGCATGTGGAAGTAACTTCTCAAAAACTAAGTTCAAAACTCATTTATTAGTAGGGCCCAAAAATAAAAATTGCATTTCATTTTATAACCAAATAGGATAAAATCGTGGTTAAATAGAAAAGCAAACACCAATGCATAGCCAAATGAGCTCTTAGTTGCTAGCTCATCATATCATAGTTACATAGTGAGAGCCTTTTTGTCTACGCCGCATGGTAGTACTTTTAAAAAAATAATTTTTTATTTTAAATTAATATATTTTTTAGTATTTTTATATTATTTTAATGTACTGATGTTAAAAAAAAATTTTAATAAAAAAAATTATTATTTCTAAGTATTTATATATAAAAAAATGGTATTTTGAAAAGTAATCACTACCATAATATCAAATAAGCTCTGAAGCTTGAGCTTTTTTCGCCTTTCTGAATGAAAACATTAGATGTTAGATTAAGCTCCCATTCATACAAAATTGGGGAAGAGAAGACTCAAGGTTGTCAAGTTATCATTACAACTTCATTTGATATTGCATTCTAAATGGAGGTTAGGCAAATTTTGAAAACAAAATTGCTTGAAATTAATTTATTTTTTTATGTTTTTGGATTATTTTGGCATGTTGATATCAAAAATAATTTTTTTAAAATAAAAAATATTTTGATGCATTTTAAGCGAAAAATATTTTAAAAAGTAATCGATACCACACTTTCAAACACTCCCAAATCATAAAGATAACAATGCCTGTGAAGTAGGTTTAAATTGAAGCCAGAATCAAGGCCAATGGTTAACCGTACAATTATAAAATCCAAGCAATAAAAAAAAAAAGCTTTCAAATGGTGGTTTTATCATATTTGTGTTGATGTAAATTAAAAAAAAAATGGAGTTGATTTTGTATTGCACATAAAATGTTTGTTGAAATAATAAGTTTTAGTTCCTTTTTAGTTTTTGGCAAAGTTGTAATATTAGTTTGATGATAAAGTTGTAATATTAGTTGGTTTGATGGAAAAAATTATAATATTGCAATGGCTCTTTAGTCATTAAATAAAAAATAATGACAATTATGTAAATAATAAGATATTTTTGTTGATTTTTTTTTTAAAAAAATGTTAAATTTTAGCAAACGTATAAATTTCAGGAAGTAAAGTGTAATTTTCCCTAAAATAAATCATCCATTAATGTCAAACTTTATTTTAGTTTTGGTTTTGACTAAAAATATATGGAAAACTAGTGGACATAAATTCAAAGTTATAAATTTTGTTTTTGTTCATGTAAAATAACTTATTTGAAAAAAATATTTTTTTAAAAAAATAAATGATATTTCATTGTTTAATTAGGTTAATGAAAACCACTTAAAAATAATTGTTTGGTATTTGATATGTATGAAAAGATAAATGTTATAAAGGAAAAGATAAATGTTAATTAATGATAAGATTTATGGGTTAATAACAAATTCCATGCATGTTTAGAGTCAACCATGTTTAAAGTCAAATTTAATAACAAATTAATGATAGGTCTACGATTTAATAACAAATTTCATTAAGCATATCTTACTTGCCTAATAAAACAAGTTTCTAAGATCATTTAATTTTTTTTTTCCTTTATACAATCAACCATGTTTAAAGTTATTCTATATATAGAGGTTGTCGGTATAACTTAAAACAAGGCTTAATTGCTAAAATATATTCGCTAAAACCTCTATCTAAACTAGGTATTTCATAATAATCTCATAAAAAAATAATATTTATAAGTATCTAGTAATGCTACTGGTTCTTTTTAAAGTTATTATATCATGCTTGCACTTATAAATGCTGGTTTAGGCTTGTCTTCAATTTCTAAGCTAACTTTAATTAACATATCTAGAACTTTAACATCTTCATCATCCACTTTTGGTTGTCGTAAAGAAAACTTATCATATTAGGTAAGACCAGTTCATGATCTTAATCCAACCTTATTTTTATATATAAAAAAGTTCTATTTTGTTACCTAAAATGTTATAAGCATCATTAAAAGCCTCAAAACATGATATTAAGTTTAAATGACTAATTTAATATCATGTTTCATACTTTAGGTCATCTTCTTCCTATTATAGATTATTTAGCCTTTAAAAATCTATTGTAGTCCCTCTATGCATGCTATCTTTTAACTAATAGCAAAGTTAATATGCCACTTATATTATCCATGTTAATAATTAGATTAAATCAACATCATTATTGCCATCCTTAAATTGACCACAAATAGTTTATAATCTTTTGGACCTTTTCAATTGATTCATTTAGGAACCAAAACATTAAAGCCTAATGTAAAGATAATGGCACTCACATGTTAGTATGTATCTAATCTCCCTCAAGTATGGTGTTGTAGCTTGTCCTTATTTCTATTATAAAGAAAGTTGTGCTAAAGGTCCTAAACCTAATAATTATGTATACCTATAACAGCTTCATGGTATCTCTTATGCCCCTTACAAAATCTAAAATGATCAATTCTAATACGATCATATCAGCCTTATAGCAACCAACCTTTGTGATCAAGGACTTAAGCATAATATTTAGTGAGGTAAAATTCTTAACTAATACCTTTTGTTGCAATGAACATAGATTTTGAAGAACGACTCATAGCTAATGTTGGCTTATAGAAAGTGAGTCATAATTGTTAATTAACTATCAATTTAGATGAGTAAACTTTAACAATTTATGCGTTCTCGTTTGCAATGTCTTCATAGTTTTTGCTAACTATTTTTTTACCTTATTTTTTAAAAAACAATTTTGAAAAAAAAAAACCAAAAATAGCAAAAAACAAAACAATAAATAAAAGCCCAAAAATATATTCTTGATGTATTTGCATTATTTTCAGCATTTTTTTCAAAGAATATAAAATACAAAAAAAAACATTTTATTTTTTGTGACCTATTTATAATTATGGAAGGAAAATGGTCTATTCTAAAATTGAAAAACCTCTCACCAAGCAACCAAATTTCTAGTCAGATGGTCCACAATTATTTTTCTTAATCCTAAGGGTCTATTTTTTTTTTTTTTTTGCTTTCGCTTTAAGTTATCAAATGTCTAGTAAAGATTTATTTTTAAAATCTAATGGTTGATCTTGCTTTGCTTTGCCTTGCCTTCAAGCCAAAGAAGTTCTTACCTATAAATAAATAGTTATACACACATAAAAGAGGAGAGAGATGAATTTGAGGAGAAAATTAGTTTTAAAAAATCACTTACACACCAAAACACTCTCTCATCTACCAGCACACAAAAGACACCCACACAACACAAAAAACCCCTAGCCCAAAAAAACCCAAACCTAGTCGTCAACTGGCTTTTCTTCTTCTTCTTCTTCTTCTTTTCTCTCTGGTTCACTATCGTGACCCCTCACAGCAGCTTTTCCTCACCAAACCACTGCCTCCTCCAACACACTAACACAACCCCCATCACTGATCCAAAACTCCAAGTTATACACATCTACTTCCTTTTCTGTTGCCAAGACAACTATAGTCATCGTGGCCCGTCTTATAACAATCTTAACTTTCAACCAACTATTGAGACCCACCATTAATACTGTCAAGCCAACACCATATCCACTAGTCACAAAACCCAGTACCAGTTGTAACCAAGTTCAGCCGAAGCCTTCCCTAAGACACCATTTTCTCTTAAAAAAATCAAAACCACCCTCCTCTACTATGAGCGACATCAACAGTCCTTACTTACAATGTCAACCTCTACCACACCTGTCCCCCACTGTTGATCGTTGAAACAACCAAAAAGAAAAAGAAAAATTGAGAAATAGACCTAAGAACTAGATTTTAAAAAAACAGAGAGAGAGGAAAGATAAAATCAATTGCTTATGTATTTTTCTTTGCTTTACAAGTGATGATGAATGACATTGTTGTTACAGATATGAAAAGAAAGAGGAGATCTACTCGATCCAACCATTTTTGCTTCAACTATAACAACGTATGGGTTCATGTGCCGCTAATGGTGGTAGCGCATTAAACCCACGCCCCGCCATTGTTCTTGTAATTCCAGGGGCTTCCCAGCACTGTTCCTGAATTCTGACAACTTCTCTATATTATTTTGTGAATTTTAAGAGGCTTATTTTTGTGAATTTTAAAATTTTGATTTGTGTTTTATTTATTTTTAAATTTTGAATTGTTATTGTTTGTAAACATACAATTGAGGGGTATGTGAGTAAAAATATAGTTAAAAAAAAAAGAATATGTGTGTGTGTTGCATTTTCTTTTTATTAATTTTTTTTGTTGTGTTAAGTAAATGTTAAAAAAATAGAAAAGATAAAAAAAAAAAAAATTAACCCAAATGTTTTAATTATACACAGCCAGATTCAAAAATTTTCATGTATATTTTATATGAAAAAATAACAATGTATTTTCATCATACTTTGAAAAATACAAAAATTAGTTAATAGCTATTATAACAAGTTTACGATTACCCATTAAGATTTGGCCAAAATTTCAAATAAAAACCTTTTTTAATATTTATTTCTTGGCCTTTATGATAGTTAGGTTTTAACTTGATAAAATAAAAATTTCCTTACTCAAAAGAATTTTTCTTACACCATAGACAAACTTTTCTAAACTTTAGAATGACTAGGTTTTAACTTGATGAGATAAGGATCTTCTTATTGAGAAAGATTTTTCTCAAACCTTAAATAGACTAACAAAAAAAACACAACTTAGAATAAACAACAAAGCAACTTACCATAAATAGGGTACATTGGGGGTGATACGTCTTCTCCTTACACAACCAATCCCCTTACCTAAACTCTCGTAAATCGTTAGGTTTCTTAGTAACTATAATACTAGGTGACAACTTCCTTTTCTGTTTTTTACTGATAAAGGACAAAACTTCATTATTCTTTCCACCCACATCTATCTTGACTATATCGATCCAGGAGGATAATAGTTGCGATGCCGCACACATGCAACAATAGTCACTATCTAATAAGGCAACTTGATAGCATGCCTTTGAAATAATATGGAAGAGTATTGGTTGATGCAACTCTTTCATGGTTGCTCACTTTTGTTTTAGAAGGTTTCTCAAGTTCTTTGTCCTTTAATGCATTATATTAGCTTATACATTGTCTTAGAACTGAGAACTCTAATTAGTGAATGAGGTTGTTTTTTTTTTTACTAATTTTTCACTTTATATAGTATCTATTACCTAATTCTAAAGTAGAGTATATTGCTTCCTCTCTCTATATCAAGGTGTTTAGGCGTTGCATCCTCCAAAACTAGGCTTTAGAAATTTGTTTTTATTTTCATCTTTTAAATGTAGGAAATTTGATGATAAGAGAAAAGATAATCCTCCTCCTTACTACTAAACTTGGATGATTTCTGATATGGTTGGCAAGTGAGTCAGTCATTTCTAACCTTTTTAAAAGACAAAGTTTGATTGACAAAAAAAAAAGGCCTTAATTAGTCATAAATGACAGTATTGAGAAAAAGTACATAAAACATGGAACAACTAAAATGATGCTTCGATAAGCCTAAGATGTACCTCATAATAAGGTATATAGATGCTTTATATATATGGTCTCTATTTTTTTTAATTTCAACAATTGATTCAAGCTAATGTGGAGGTTCTTTAAAGTCTTTATCGGAGTTTGAGTCAATCAATAAGTGAGCATTCATGATAGTATCAAAATAGCTAACAAGGTAAATCCCCTTTAGTAGTTTATTTTCTAATCATTTTGTTAACAACTTTTTATAATGAGAAACATCATTTATGATGGATTTTAAGGTCTTTTTAGAACAAGAAGCTATTCTCTTTTAATTGTTTGTACTAATTGTTCCTCTAGTATAACAATGATGATTTTACCTGTATTTTTTTAGGAGGCATGTTTTAATGGTTTTTAGAATATATTTTAAATCTTTTTCTTCACTAGGTGTGCCAATCTATATGTTCCAAATTAATTTTTTTAGGACCCACAACAAGGTGAAAACAACCTATAATAAAATAAAATAGAGACTTCAAGTCTCAAACGCTTAACAAGGGCAACCTATTCTAAAAGCACTATCTATAAAGAAAACACATAATTCTTAATGAAGGAGATGATCACAAGAATTAAACTGCAATTAATACAGAAAAAAATAAAGAGAAAGTAAATAAAAAATATATTTCAAATGGAACCTTTTGGAGGAAAAAGGAAGATAAATAAATTAGTGAAAATGAATATGTGGGGTTGACCATCATTTACAGTAATATCTTACCATGTTTATATTGTTATAAAGTTTGAATCTTACTTACATAGATAATTTTAATCCTATACATATATCGGTATCAAATAAAGATGTTTATTGAATCTTAATGCAAGCTAAATTCCTTTTTTTATTGATATACACGTGAATCTTGGTCTCATATATGACTTCTAATTAATTATTATGTTCAGGACTCTCATTCTGAATAACGTTATATCTCTTTGGTTATACATGCATTCGAACTTGCAGATCAATCACTTTCTTTTTGTTGATATTGACTTCTGATTGTTGAGGACTCTTATTTTGAATAGAGTTATTTCTCTTTGGTTATGCATGTATTCAAACTTGCATATCAATCGCTTTCTTTTTGTCGATAGTGACTTCTAATTGTTTGGATAATTGGTCGTTTCTTCAACAATTGTTGGTCAAAATCATAAGTGCACGAATCGTAACAAGTAGTAAAGCGATGATTAGAGTATTGTCTGACGAGGATTTAGAAAAATTACTAATATCCACTAAAATTCTTAAATTATGATATATTTGAAAAATCAAATGAGACTGTTTGGTAAACAAAAAATAATAATTAAAAACAAACAACCAATAATTAAGTAATATTGAATTCAATTTTAATGGATTCTAGGATTTCTGACTCACTGTAAGTATTTCTATGCAAATTTTCTCAATTAAATTATTTATTCTTATAATTAATAATTAGGTTACTAATTTAATACTAATATCTATCAAGCATCAATTGAATATTTCAACAAGTAAACTCCATATATCTGTATGAAAATTTTGGACTTGTCAAAATTCATTAAGTAACATTAAACAAGTTGCATACATATCTCTATCCTATAAAAGCCTTAGGATATTTCACATAATGGCTGAAACAATTATCACTTCTCAATCTCAAATTGAATCCAAAATCATGCAAGCATTGAGCATAGAATGAAACACTCAACAACTAGTGTATTAATTCAATCAAATGAATTGTTCACATATTCATAGCTAGGTTTCATAAAAAAAAATCCCAGAATAAGAGACTACTCCATAGCTAAATTAAAGAGAAACAAACTTGATAAAATTAACATCACTCAAGAGTGGAGGAAAATAGTAGAAAAGTTGGATGCCTTTAAGTCTGCCATTACCTCTTCTTTTTCTGTTCAGTTATATTGTTATCTCTTTTGGTGACACCTCCTATCTTTTATAGTGTGTTTAGGTTTTCTAAAATCATCCTTAGTTTTTGCCCAAAGAGGTGTGTGTGTGTGTGTGTGTCTGTGTGTATTCTGGCTTTATCCTCCAAAGGGAAGGAAGTCGGTTTCCTTTTCTGTCTCGGATTCTTTCCCTTCCTGATATTGCGAGCTAAATTTGGAGCAAAAAACATGCAAATGAAGACTTCTCTATTTTTAAAACAAGTATAGAAAATGAAATTTTATTTCCAATAAACTAATCTTATAATTTGTAGACCTTTAGAACTCGAGATATGAACCAAAAGCTGAGACGATGTCTAGGTCGCAGGAATTTCAGGTCTAATTCAGACTCTGTCTTTTAAATTGCCTTTTGGGCTTCACAACAGCAAATTGAGTTCTATGCTTCGTATATGATTTGTAGGCATATGTCTCATCATTTCAGAATAGTAAAGAACGCCTGAAATAGAGTTGTGTAACTTCCATTACAACCCAAAAATCAAGCAGTGCTCAACTCTAATTCTAGATTCGGCCTACTCCAATAATTTAGTACTTGAAAAACATGTTGAATCCCTAAGAAGTAAATTGTTCTCAAAGGCATCTAAAACCCTAATCAACTTGTGCGACACATATGAAATACTTCAAAATAAATCAAGAATAATTGAAAATATATATCCAATAAATTTTCTTATAAACACTATTTGTGAATGAGGACTCTTCTAACTTAGTCAATTCATATAATTCACGATCAATTTTACCTCTTTTCTTCTATTTTATGATGAACAAGTAGTCTTCTCTACATTAGATGTATTTTATTTTAGGTGTAAATAAATTAATTGATAATTTATGTTAACATGGGGAGTTGAGTTTTTTCCAACAATTATACAATTGTTTGGTGTACTTGATAATTTAGGCAAAATACTTTGGAACCTAAGGGCCAAGTAATACAATTCTTGCTTCGTTTATATTTTGAATCATCATAATTATACCCAGGTTAGAGACTAGTCACTTGAGTTTCTTCCTTATCCTTTTTTTTAATTCATCAAAATAAAAAGTACTATACATATGACTTTTTTAGGACGTAAAGGGCTTACTCTCATATGTCCTCTGCATGTTGAAGGCTTAGCTACTAGTAGCGATAGGCTAAACCTATATGGGTTATAGAAATTCCTTGATCATTTGAACTCAACTATAGTAGTCAATCCAAGACCTACATATGCAAAGAGCGTATGGCCTGGGGAGTCATCGAATTGGATTCCCAACATATTAGGTATACTTTTGATGAAGTTGGAAGATTCACGAGTCCTAAGGTAAGGTGAAAAACCTTTCAAGATGACGTCAATCCTCCTATATGGTCCCTAAAAAAAAAATCTGTTAAAGAATAAATAAATTATATTATATGACCTCACTTAACAACTTAAGCTATTGAGTTGAAATGATTTTTTAACAATATCAATTAAGCTATATGTAGGGAGCAACCAATTTATGAAATAAAAGAAATAAAATATATAAACAATTCAAATAATTAAAGCAAATATAATGTATGATGAAAATAGTACACATTCGCTAAACAACTATAGCTATTTAACCCATCCAATAATATTGCTGGTGAAGTCGTTGCTATTTTAAGAGATAATTGTAGAAATATATTACATAAAAATGAGTCATTACTTTTTTAAAAAAATGAAAAATAAAAAGAACACAACTCCAATTTTAAAAATTAAACAAGAGGATTCTTAATTCATTCTAAAACAGAGATTATGATGACTTGCTATAAGATTTTTAATTCTAAGTTTAAACTTTAAGGTTAGCATTAAGAAGAATTCTTTTAATGCACTTTATCTATGGAGAGGAGCGTGTTTTTAAAATTGTTGAATGCTAGTTCGAAGATATTATTTACTATTGAAGAAAAAAATTGTAGTTTGTTGGAGATAAATTTGATCTTCTATATCTCTCTCTATATTAGTTAAAATTTAAAGTTCTTTCATAGTATCAGGGCTTATTTAAAAACTTGCGTCTAAACCAATTCTTCAAAATATCTGCCTTCCTAAATTTTTCAGCTTCCCCTATAACTGAAACTAATCTTCACATCTTCAATCCATCTTACTCTCATCCACCTTACCAAACTCACACGGCTGAATTACCAAACATGAAAAGCAACCATGTTACCCTACCTCAAAGGCCAAAAAGTATATTGTTATGTTGATGGAACTATTCAGCAACCTTCAAAGACCATCACTACCTTAGATGGCTCTACAGCCCCCAACCCAACTTATGATATTTAGGAAACGTAGGATAATCTTATTCTTAGCTGCATCAACTCTTCTCTCTTTGATGAAGTACTTGCCCAAGTTGCTCATTGTAACACCTCCATTACTGTTTGGTTGTCTCTCAACTCTGCTTTTGCATCACATTCATGTGCTAAAGCAGTCCATGTTCGCTCTCAACTTTCCACTCTATGGAAAGGTAATCAATCAGCAACTAAATACTTCATGACCATCAAACAGCTCGTAGATAAATTAGCAATTATTAGTCAACCATTAAATTGTGATGACATTATCACTTATTTACTTGCTGGTCTAGGTCTTGGATTTGATACTTTTGTTTCCATGATATCTCACTAAGATAATTCTCTCACCTTAGATGAGCTTTTCTCTATGCTCCTAATGTGTAAAGCTCGCATTCAGCACCATAATCAAACCTTATCATTATCCATGGTTTCAGCCAATAGTGCAACTTGCCAACAATATTATTAAAGAGGCAAAGGCTAATACAAATTCTCTACCCCTCAAGGCAGGGGGCATCCTTAATTTATTGATAACCATGGATGTTACCATGGTAACAATCATATTTGTTGTCAGTTATATGACATACCTGGTCACACGGCTTCTCGTTGCTGGAAGCATTTTGATCCAAACTTTCAAACCCCGCCACCACGTTCATGTCCTTAAGTAAACCTCGCCTCTCACATATCTCAGCAACACTCACTTGAACAAAAATAGCATCCTAACACTAGACCGGCCCATCATTTGACCAATAACATGAGTAATCTGAATATCCAAAGTAATTATTTTTCTGGCAATGATCAAATTTGCATTAGAGATGGTTCAGGTTTGAAAATCACTCATATCGAAACTATATCTTTATTTACCTTGTCTTCTTTTTTTGTTTTTAATAACATTCTTGTCGTACAACAAATTACCAAAAACCTTTTCTCTATTCAAAACTTTGCTCAAGACAATAATTTTTATTTTGAGTTTCATAATTTGTTCTTTTTTATTAAGGATTACTCAGGGAATGTCCTACATAAAGGCTTTATGTTTGATGGTCTCTATTGCTCCTTTTCACCATTTCAACATTGTCTTCCATCTGCTTTCCTTGATGCACGGATCTCTATAACAAACTGGCATTGTCGTCTTGGTTATGCCTCCTATAGTACTATTAAACATGTTCTTTACAATAATAATTTACTTGTTAGCTTTACTAAGAGACATAATATTTGTCCTGAGTATGCAATGGCTAAAAGCCATAATTTACCCTTTTCTACTACTATTTCCTTTGTTTTCAGACCTCTTGAATTAATTTATTTCAATGTCTAAGGACCTAGCTCAGTCATTTCTACTTTTGGATCTCGTTATTATGTTTGTTTTTTTGGATGCTTTCACTAAATTTATTTGGATATTTCCTTTAAATTTATTTGGATATTTATATCCCTGCAAATCACCTTTTGAAATGGCTTTTAATAATAATAAAAAAAACCCAACTATTTGTTTCTACGTGTTTTTAGATGCGCGTGCTGGCCAAACTTGCATCCTTATAACAAACATAAAATTGATTTTCGTTCTAAAACTTGTATTTTTCTTGTCTACAGTCTATCACACTAGGGATATAAATGTCTCGATTTAGCTTCAGAAAAATTATATGTCTCCCATATGTCATTTTTTATGAGTCTTTGTTCCCCTATAAAAAAAAACTCCTTAACATCTATTCTTTCCACTCCAGATACTCATTTACCCCCTCCTTAATTCAATTGAGTATTCCAAACAATCATCCAAGATCAAATTCATGTTCCAATAACCAACAAATTGATCACCTCATTCCATTAGATCATGGTTCTTCAGATATTCAGCTGTTATAATATGTTCAAATGGTACTTTCGCACCAATAAGGATCTTTCTCTGCACTTAAATGTTGTTGAAGAACCTCCACTTTTCAGTGATAATCTAATGCCACACGAAATGCTTACCAGATCACAAACACAATCTCTCAAGCCAAAGAGCCCTTATATTGGTATAGCACGTTACCCACTCCCTCATTGTTTTTTAACTAATCATGTTTCATTTGCTTCTCTGAAGCCACTAAACATCACCACTAGTGTGATGCCATGGACATTGAGTTCAATGCACTTATAACAAATGGCACTTGGGATCTTGTCTCTCCTACACAAGGTACCAATATTGTAGGAACTAAATGGGTGTTCCGTATCAAACACAATGCAGACAATATTATTGAGCATTTTAAAGCGCAATTAGTAGCCAAAGGTTATCATCAACAACCAAGTCTAGACTTTATGAAAACCTTTAGTCCAGTGGTTAAAGCAAGTACTGTACACTTAGTATTATCTTTAGCCATTACACGACAATGGACCATCCAACATATTGATATACAAAATGCATTGTTACATGGCCAACTTCAGGAAGAAGTTTATATGCAACAACCTCAAGGCTATGTTCACCCTGATTTTCCTCATCATATGTGTCGCCTTAAAAAGAGCTTATATGGTCTTAAACAAGCACCTCGAGCTTATTTTTCTAGATTGACAGTAACATTGCAGCACCTAGGGTTTGTTAGTTCTAGAGCAGATACATCTTTATTCACACTTCATCATACCACCTTCTTTATCTTCATCCTCATATATGTTGATGATATAATCATCACTGGAACCTCTTCAACTGAAATTAACAACTTCATCCAACAGCTTGGTGATGTCTTTTCCGTCAAGGACTTAGGCATTTTATCCTATTTTCTTGGTGTAGAAGCGTTGTTTGATGGGCCTGATCTCTTTCTCACTCAACGAAAGTATGTAGCAAATTTGTTACAGAGAGTTAATATGCATGAAGCCAAACCATGTACAACTCCTATGAGTACACCTTGCAACTTATCTAAGTTTGAAGGTGCAGATTTTTCCAACCCATAACTTTATAGAAGTATAGTTGGTGCTTTACACTACTTGGGTTTCACTTATCCAGAAATTGCTTTCGTCGTCCACTGTGTAAGTAAATTCATGCATCAACCTAAAAATCCTCACTAGCAAGCTGTCAAAAGAATTCTTAGAAATCTTAAACATACAATAGGCTATGGTTTTCATTTGAAAAGCCTATCAAATCACTCTCTCCATGTATATAGTGATGCCTATTGGGCTGCCGTTAAAGATGACAAACATAGTATTAGGGGCGTGCTATATTTTTCATGGCTTTAATCTTATCAATTGAAGTTGTAAACGTTAACAAACTGTTGAATTAGAATACAAATCATTTTCCAACACAACAATAGAATTACATTGGATCCAACCAATACTCTATGATCAACAACTCCCTTTGCCAACAAGTCCAAAATTATGGTGCAATAATATAGGTGCTACATCTTTATCCTCTAATCCAATCTTCTATATAAAAGAACTAAACATGATAAATACTTATTTGAGGGTTTGATCAAAACTACCTATATAGTTGGAGAGCTTATTTGCACTTGTTCCTTTGTCCGGACACACGGCGGCTGAGGACGATAGCTTTCTCATGAATGACCATCGCAAGAGCTCATCCATGACGCTAGGATAGTACGTCGTTGGGCGTTGCACCACAGTCAAAGAGAAAATTGCCTGACGTTTTAAGTGTGACGCATTATTGGTCACCTGCTGGATCTCGATTATCATAAGTTCCGGATTTTCAATTTAAGAAACTTCGTACAGCTGAAAATCCTTTTACCAAATATCCCGTCAATATATTAAGAAACTTCGTGTAGCTTCACCTCTGCCTCCTCTTCTTCTCCTACTTCTTCTTCTTCTCTTCAACTCACCTCCTTTTTAAACCGTTCTTTTTCATATTTCAACTTCTTCTTTTTTTATTAATTCCATCTTCTTACTTTTTTAGTAGTAACCTGCCTGCCTGTCTGAGTTGAGTTGACTAGATATTAATTTCAACTCACCTCTCTTTTTTAAACCGTTGTTTTTTTATATTTTATTTTTTTATTTATTAATTTCACCGATCTAAGTTGTTTTTAAATCAGCAAAATTAACTAAATTATGTTTAACACACCAAAATTGATGTGGAGTGTATATACCTTTAAAATCGTACTAGAGGAGAGGAGTGAATGGCTAAAAGGCTGCCTAGGATGTCAAGTAAAATTTGTATTCTTCGGGAGAAATTACTGGAATTGGGAATGAAATTGGAGATGTAATTAAGGAAATAACTTGGAGGGTGCATGGCTTCTGGATGATGTGATTTTCCCTTGGATTATATACCTATTAGCTAGAATATTGCTTACTTTTTTGGACTAATTAGATATCGTGGAAAACTCTACCACGTACCAGCTAGCTGGGAAGGAATTTCAAAATTTAAGTTTTATGTGTGGACTTCTTACAAGCCACTTTGACCATACTACAGGTATAAAACAAAAGGGATTCATGCTTTTCTACTTCCTTCTATTCTGTTCTTTTCTTTCTTTTATGTTTGGAGACTTTCTTTGCTTCTTCTTCTTCTTCTTTATTTATTTTATTTTATTTTTTTTGTCTTAATTCATTTTAATATCGTTTTTATATATTATATTTTCAATGGCGTCACTAACACCATTGAAAAATGACATTTATCATGTCTCCACAACATGAAATTCCCATTAACATACATTTTAGTCCCTAAGTTTTTCTTAAAATGTATTGCGGTTCTATATCTTATTTTTTCTACCAATAAAGTCTTTAATTGAAAATTTTATGGTCATCTTATTTCACAGCAAATATAATTTAGTCCCATACATATATGTTTTTTTTCACAATTAAGTCCCTATATGTCAAATTGTAAATTTGTTAAAATTAGTCAAACAATTTAAATGAATTGATGAACACTTGCTTATATCTATATATTTTTTTAGTTTTTTCATCTTAAATCTCATTGCTAAATTAATTTAAGTATATGAAGGTTAGAGTTTCATAATTGATTTTTAAAAAAATAATAATATTTTAAATTTCAGCTCTATAAATGTTGACAATCACAAGGATATATTTTCAGAATAAAGCAAAGTAACCACCATTTTATAATTTAACATAGAAAAAATTACTATACCAACTAGAACTATTATCTAAAAACATGGGCCAGTCAAGAAAATTATTATAAATTATTAAATTATTTTTTAATTTACTAACATTATTAAATGATTTACTAATATTTAGTGTAATGATTTTTCAAATAGATTTCACATCAAAGAGGGGAAAACGCTTTGGGACCCAGGCGCACACCGAAGACTACTTAAATTGATATGGTTATAAAGTTTGTCGTTTAGTATCATTTTCTAATTTCTTTTAAGTGTTTTATTTTCATGGTAGATAATACTTCTTAAATAAAATAAATAATAAAAAAAAATGAGAAGCAAATCTATTAGATAAAAACAAAATCTATTTGAGATAAAATTGAATTTTTTTTATTAATTTCATAAATTATTCTAAATAAAAAATTTATAATAAAGATAATAACGATAAAATTTTAAGGATAACAAACTTTAACGGTTGATTTAATTTTTTTAGGCCAACATAAAAATTAAGTAGGAGTGAGGGGGGGAAACCACTCACACCAAATCAGCAATAATTATGCCACACACTGCTTGTACATGGAGTGGATGCTAAGGCGCTTCGATTTATGTCTTGGAAGTAAAGTTTTGGTTATCAAATGATGCTACATGTGTCATCTAAACCTGACTGATATTATTGACAGAACTTCACACACTTTTAACTCTTATTTTTTTTGGTTTATTTATAAAATTATCATATTATTTTTCATGACAGCCAATAACTACCAAATAACAATATCTAAAAGATAAAAGAACTCATAAATCAAATACTAAGCTTTTTAAATTTAAACCACAATGAAGTTATTTAATTGTTTTAAAATAAAATGAATGACTAAAAAGCCCTTGATCAAAATTTAATTTTTTTTTTGCTTTTATTGATAACAAATAATTATACTGTGAAATAAAAATATAAAAAAATTATTTAACCCTATTTATTTTTATAATAATTAATAGGTCCCATAAAAAAACCCATCTACCTCTAAAACAAAACTAAATGATTTTGCCAATGAAAAATAAAATAATAAACCACGAGGAATAAAAGACAAACGTGCTTTCAACATCCCATTTGAAGCCCCGCGTTTCGACGTAGCAAAAGCTCATTCTGTCCCCACGTGTCAGCTTCGCTACCCTTTGGTCTTTGCGGCTTAAATTTTGAACGCGGCGTTTCTGACCTCTTACAGTCAGAGGCTTCACTACCCTTTGTAACACATTTATGTACATATAAAACCCAATCGCCGCAGATTCTCTTCATCAGCAAACTTCACCAAAAAAAAATAAAAAAAATTCCTCTCTTAAGCCGCAGAAAGAGAGAGCGAAGAAAGAGAGAGCACAATCATTACAATATATAGTTGAGAGTAACAAAAAATCAACAAATGGTGAAGTTCAATACAGAGAAGCCAGTTGCAGAGAGAAGTGACTCAAAATACAGGGGTGTTAGAAAAAGAAAATGGGGCCGGTGGGTGTCTGAAATCAGGCTACCGAATAGCCGGGAAAGAATTTGGTTAGGATCATATGATTCGGCTGAAAAGGCAGCACACGCTTTCGACGCAGCCCTTTTCTGCTTGCGCGGCAACACAATGAAGTTTAATTTTTCGGAGAACCCTCCAAACATAGCAGGTGGCGGCTCACTTTCTCCCTCTGAGATTCAAGAAGCTGCCGCGAGGTTCGCCAATTCGGAGCCCCAAAGAGGCCAATCCGGTGCGGATCAATCCACATCTGTGTCCGAATCTCGACCGGAATCACCATGTCTTTCGGCAGCATCAGATGGTACTGTCCGATCGGATGGTGGTGAATTGATACGGGACACGCCATTTTTTGATATGGCAATGAGTACAAGTTTGAGTAATCATCCCACAGAGTATGGGATATTTCCGGGTTTTGACGATCTTCACAGTGGTTTTTTTGCGCCATCATTTTTACCAAATCTTGATCTTGGAGAGGGGGTCAATCTTGAAGAAGATTCGTTTCTTTGGAATTTCTAAAGAGACTTCGCTTTTAGTCAGAAATCCTGTATAGTTTTAGTCCCCAGAATTACTGACAATTTCTTTTTGACCCGGTTGGGTGTGATTGATGGACCATCTTGAAACGGCCATCCTACATCGGCTTTATTGCTCTGAATGCAAGTCAAGAGTTTCACGATAAGGGTGTTCTGTTTGTAGATTATGCAAGTTATTGTATTGACGGTAAATATAAATAAAAGAAGATTTTTTATTAAATCATTATTTAAATTAAATTATTTTTATTATAAAATAATAATAATAATAATAATAACAACAGAACACCAACGTAATGTTGTTTTTCAAGGTATTATTTATGTGAAGAAATATTAAAATAATATTTTTTTCTAATAAATTGATTTTTATTTCAGAAAGTACCAATTTATTATATATATATATAAAAAAAAACTATTTCCATTTCTTTTCCTGTAACAAATTCTTCTAGGAATTTGCATGAAACTCCAGGAGGCTCTAGCTAGTCTAGGCCCGATCTCAACAAAAGAGGAGCAAGGATCTTAAAAGCTTAAAGAAAGAAAGGTGTTTTTTTTTATTAATTAATATTACTATTGTTTTAAGGTATATTATACATAGAATCTCTTAATGTATAAAACATTTTCTTTTTTTAAATACGGATGATGTTATTTCTACTCTGTGTGAACACTTGGATTGCTGAAGATCCTATGCTTCAAGTTATTTCGTTTATGAATTCGAATAAAAAATAAGTGCGACAAAAATCGATCTGCTCGTAAGAAGTAAATAAAATTTTATCAAGCACACGCCAGGCTAACTTATTTGGTCAAAAACAATATCTTTAAGTTTCTTCTTTTACTCGTTTTGACGGGTACAAGTATATTTGTTAAATTATGCACTCGATATAGATGGATTATTGAACATATTAAATCTCTATTTTCAAAATATTCATATTTATTTTATGGGTATCAAAAAGTAAAAAAATATATACTATAAATTTAAATGTTATATAAATTTATGTGAACATCTAGTTGATTCCTTAACTGGATTTTAAGGTTAAAATCTCAAAGAATATCAAAGAACTATCTCAACAAAAAAACTTAAGTTTATAGGTAAGCTTCCAAGATATGATTTATATTATTTTCTAATACACAATCTCAAGTGAAAGTCTTTTAGTCTTGAAACTTGCACAGATATATATTATCTTGTGCTTGATTTTTTTATCAAATAAATAGGGATAGTGAGATTCGAACTCATAACCGTTTAGTTATCAAGGTTCTGATACCATGTCAAAGATGTAATTCAACTCAAAAGTTTAAACTTTTAGGTGAAATCCAAATATATGATTTATATTATTCTCTATTAAAGGATATCTTTTTAAATTTCAATTCTTTTAAGATTTAGTTCTTAAATTTTCAAAAAAAAAAAATTATCTTTAACTATTAACCTTTTTCTAACATGTTTTTTAAAAGATTATAATCGAATTCTTAAATTCAACCGTTTATATTTCAAAACCTTAAATAATACATGTGCTAAAGCGACTAATCGACGAAAATATAAGCTTGCAAAGATGTTGTGCATATATAACCACTGATCAGTAAATTGTTTAGCACTAGGCACAGATATGATTTTTTTATATATATAGAAAAACACATTTTTGGGAGTTTTATAAGAAACAGGAATATAGTTAAATAATAATAATAATAATAATAATAATAAGTCATTACATGGCATGTCATATTTTATACTTGATTTTGTATCATATATTTAATCTTGTTAAAAATGAACTTAGATATTATATGGAAATTTTAAAATAATTTTAAAAGTTTTTTTTTATAACTTATCCATTTGTATTTACAAAATAAACTAGTGTAATTATTATTGTTATTGTTATTATCATATATTAAAAGAGTTTGATTAACAGTTAAAAACCAAGCACTTTTTACTTTAGTCATCGAAATTTTAGAGGATATTTTTGTTTATCTTCTAGATCAAGTGTTTCATCATGAATCTTCCAATATAAAAGTTCTTTTTTAATATATTATCATCAATTTAAATATTTTTTGTCCCTTCAATGATGTTATCGTAATTAATTGCACTCAATTCATAATTTGACTTGATGGTAAATATTCATGCAATTACTAATAATTTACTGTAATTTGTGCACTTATCCCATAATAATTCATTAAAATCTTTTAAAATTTTTAAAATATTAGTTGCATCTATACTTGATTCTTTATCTACATGTAAACCTTACATAAATAATAATGATTCGTTCTCATTGCATCTATTACTATACTTTCATAACAATTACTATTAGCATTTACAACTCTATGTATGTTGTTAGAATTAGATGTTGAGTCAATAATCTTTTCTAACATGGTCTCATAAGGAATATAGAGTTTTACACATGTAAACCAACACAAATATTTCTCAACAAACTCTTTTGTTAGAAGATCATCGTCACAACATCTGATTGGTGAAACTTTTTATTTTTATACTTAACATATGGACATCTAATTCCACCTCCAATAATATTATTTAGATTTGAAAGTATAAAATTAATAAAATCCTGAATTTCTTTACAATAATCTTCCGTATATAATTCTTGGCGTGAATTTTGATATATTCAAAAACTAACATCTGAAAACAATCATTCATTACTTATAAAATATATATTGAATATTGATGAAAAAATCTATTAATAATATAACCATAAATTTAAATTTTAAAATTGATAATTAAAAATAAATTCACAATTCAGCAACTAATTATCATTTATTAAGTAATACTCTAAAAGGCGTGGGAAAACTATTGTAGCTTTCCCACGCCTTTTACTTTCCCCATCTTTAATTTATTTATTTATTAATATATTATATTAAATAATTTTTTTTTAATTTTTTTTGTTTTTTTAATGAATTTTTTTGTTTGATTTAGTTTGTTAATGTTAATTTTTTTTATTTAGTTATCAGATTTCATGACACGGATCCTGGGTTTGATGAGTTAACCTGATTTGACGAGTTAACCCGGATTTTTTTTAACTATTTTTTTCATTTAGTTTAGTTTGTTAAAGTTAATTTTCTTTTTATTTAATTATCAGACTTTCATGACACGTATCCTAGGCTTGACGGGTTAACTTGGTTTGATGGGTTAACCCAGTTAATTCTGGGTAAACCCGTCATTTTTTTTCTATATAGTTATCAAACTTTCATGACGCGAATCTCAAGTTTTACGGGATAACCTGGTTTAAAGGGTTAACCCAATTAATTCAATTTTTTTTCTTTTTTTCATTAGTTTTTTTTCTTCCTATTGATTTTTTTCTTTGTTTTTTTAATTAATCTATTTAAGTATCACACTTTTACTACGCGATCATATAGCCAAACCCATATCCAATATTGTTGGATCCGGTGTTGCAGCCAGACTCACTTAAACTTTGGTCATGCAAGTTTAATGTTATTATTAATATTATAAATATTACTCTTAGGTCAGGCATTGCAGCCAAACCTAAGATTCTTGGGTATAGCTTTCCAGAAAAACCCAAGATTTTTAAATCTTTGTTTTTTTATATATATTTTTTATGCAAAAACAAATGACCCGCGACATCGCGCGGGTCATGTAACTAGTATAAAAATTATATGATGTGTTAAAATATGAACTAAATAAATCAAATTAGCAACAAATAATCGGTACCCAACTAATTATCTATCATGTATAGAATTTAAATTTATTCAATCTAAATTAATATCATTTAATTGTTATCAATTCCATAAAAAAATAATTTTATTAAAATTTCTAACTCAATAATAAAATTGACAAAATATGATTGGTATCTAATGAAAACCCATCATTTTTTCAAGTATAACACACTTAAATTATAAAATGAAACTCATTTTCATCAAATTATATACAAATTCATTTTTTTTTCAAATTCCAAACAAACCTTAACATACAAATCATACTTTAATACAACTAAATTCTCAATCAAAAAATTATATATATAAACACACACACACTACATAAAAATATTAATAAATTAACCTAAAAATTAAATGGATAGCTTTGCTTACTTGATGCAAGGAATTTTTAGAAAAACTTGAATCAAGATAATAATGTTGATATTACTGAGTGTTGGAGTAGCTGAATTTATGAGGATGAACCCTAGATTTATGGAAATATAGAAGGGAAGAGGTTGTTATTTTCTGCGGTGAAAAGAAAAAAAGGAAGAAGATGTGGGGGCAAGGCTTCTATGTGTTAAAACACTTTTAAATTTGATGATGAAACTCTTGGTGAAACCGGTGATGGAATAATTCAATCGGAAAAAAATGACATGTCATGTTACCAATAGAATCATTGACTTAATATTTCTTAATTTCTTATTATTTTTGTTTTCTCAACAATTCCATCATCTGACATAATATATTTCATCGCTAATGTTATTAGTAATATTCAATTAGTTATTTCAATTGCTATTGTCATTGGACATTACCAGCATAAAATATTTCATCATTAATTTTGTTGTTATTGGACAATTTTATGGTAGTGATTATTGTAATTTATGTTTAAATTATTTTTTCAAATAAATTTAATATAAATAAATTGTATTTACATTATGCATTTATAGGACCAATAATCATGTGTAGTTAGCTACTAGATTAAATATCCAAGATAAATATAAAAAAAGTGTATAAACTAAAAAAAAAAAAAACAGTCGAGATGAGATATTTTATTTATTTTTTATTTTTTTACTTGGAAAAATATATTTGTTTTAATTTATCAATTAACATATATTTTTTAATCAATTGTATTCAGGATATAACATCAACTTTACATTCTTCAACTAACAATTTTATGATAAAAAAAAGAACCTATAACACCAACACCTCTTTCTTTTGTATTAAAAAACTGATTTGTTAGCAGGTAATTAAATCATACAAGTATTGCTAGACAATTCACTTGACAATCAATAGTCTAGCCAGATTCCAAATTGAAGGGCTCTTTTTTTTTTCTTTTCTTTTTGTCAACGGCATATATAGTTAAACTACTAGCTGGCTAGTTGGATGGGAATTTAAAATGTTATAATAATCCCTGTGCGTTGAGTTTTTACAGTTCACAAGAGAATTTCTAAGTAGCATCGTGGCTTGAGTCTCAAAGAGCTCATCCATGACGCATTGCAGGAGCTGTGCAAACGCGTTAGTCTTCGCTGACGCATTGCTTGGCGTTATAGCCATGACGCATGGATTTCTTGCCTTATTACGTTCTCCGTGACTAGATCATTGCTCGACTAAAGACGCAACAACGGAGCTTCCATCTTTGAGTTTTGGCGTCTTGACAAGTCTCATTTCTGTAGTTTGGAACTTGGAAGCATGTGCATAGTTATAATTCCTCTAAAAAATTGAGGCTTCAACCACGAATATAAATCTATGCATTAACAAGTTGATGAAACTACAAAGGAATTAAATTTATGTCATGTTAACTTAATTAATTTTATAAATTCTAAAATTAATGATTATATAATATTTGTGGAACGAACAGAACCGGGTAGCAAGGATTTTTTATTTCTTGGAAAGGGTAATGATATCCTCGACTGGAAAAATAAGTGCGTAATCAATGAATCTATCAGCATAGTAGACCGAAGAAGGGAGACGAGTTTCCACTTCACAAGGGACAAACAGTGGCCTGACCCCAAGCATAGAGTTGATAAGTATAGAGGAGGCGATGGTTTGTCCTTTAGCATCACCCTCTGGATTTTGAGTATTTTATTTTTGTTGTAGATAATTTGAACCACGAGAAATAAAAGTCACACGTGCTTTCAAAGCCCCGCGTTAAGACAATAACTTACTCATCCTCCACGTGTCAGCATCCTGCTTTTTTTCGGCTTTTCTTTTCAACGCGCCTCATCCTTTTTGACCCTTTACTGCCATGAACATCAGCCATCAGCCATCAGCCATCAGGCACTCGTATATAAACCAGAGAGCCGCAGATTCCCTTCATCAACAAACACTACCACAAAAGCAGAGAGCACACAAACTAAAATCATAAATGGTGAAGCACAGTGTCGAGAAGCCAGCTACAGAGAGAAGCGACTCAAAATTCAAGGGTGTTAGGAAAAGAAAATGGGGTAAGTGGGTGTCAGAAATCAGGCTACCGAATAGCCGGGAAAGAATTTGGTTAGGGTCGTATGATTCTGCTGAAAAGGCCGCACGAGCCTTCGATGCCGCCCTTTTTTGCTTACGCGGTCAAGTTGCGAAATTTAATTTTCCGGAGAACCCTCCGAACATAGCAGGTGGCAGGTCTCTTTCTCCAGCTGAGATTCAAGAAGCTGCAGCAAGGTTTGCCAATTCGGAGCCTCAGAGAAGCCAACCGGACCGGTTTGAAACAGATCAATCCGTATCTGTATCCGAATCTCGAGCAGAATCTCCCTGTCCTTCGGTTGTATCTGATGGGACTGTCCAGATGGAAGGTGGTGAGTTGATGTGGGATGGGCCGTTTTTGGATATGTTAATGAACACGGGTTCGTGTAATCACTCCACGGAATATGGGATATTTCAGGGTTTTGATGATCTTTACAATGATTTTTTCCCACCATCATTAATTCCTAATCTTGATTATGGAGAGGAGACCAATCTTGATGGTGTCTTAGAACAAGAATCGTTTCTTTGGAATTTCTAAAGAAAGTTATTTTTTGGTCGGTAATTCTGGATTGTTTTAGTTCCTAGAATCACTGACAAAATTCTTTTTTACTAGGTAAGGTTTACTTGAGGGTTCAAAAGGCATTCTTTTTTCCCTTTAGACTTAAACATCACAATTACGGTGTTAAGTTTGTAGGTTTTGTATGTTATTGTCTTGAAATTTAATATCAATAAAAGAACCTTTTCTTGTTAAATTATCATTAATATCTTAAAATAAGCGGGTTCTAGGGCATGATGTTCGTGTGGGAATTAAGTATTGAACGAGGCATGTGCTCTGGTCTTTCGGCGGATGTGGACCAAACAGAACAGATCTTCCACCGCGAAGCGTTGTCTTTTTATTCTTTTAACCACTTTCTCAAGAGAAAGTGCATGAACATCTGCAGACACTAGTCAGGCTGCGCCAAATTGATACCCTTAATCCTCCACAAAACAGAGCAAATTAAAGCTCCACCACCCTAATATACCACAGACAAGGAGAGAGGAGGAGACCGAGTTCTTAAAGCTTAAAATCAGTCAGTAGAGAAAGATACATAGACTCCCGTATCATCAAAGCATATACACATACTTACATAGATATATATTCCATGACTAAAACTCTTAAATCTTTCAAAGAATTGTATAGAAAAAGAAACACGAAACTAATACCACGCATTGGTGAAACCCCGTTCACTTAAAAGTTCAAAATCTAGCATTTTCTATCAACTCCAAATGCGATATTCTCTTGTTTCTGTACTCTCTAGTCAAATTCCACAAGCAGTTGCAGTTAATAGCCACCTTTCTGCACTTGCCACTTGAGAATAGCAGAACGTTTTCCCACTCTTCCCGTACTTCTTGTAGCCCTCATTTTCAAGGAAGGAGGCTGGTCTACCTTCATTGCTGCGAAGGAGAGTAAGTAAATTAAAGTCTACCATGATTATCTTCTTTCTCCCCAACAAACAACAGACATCATGCGAACACCAAAGGGAATGGTCTGCTTGCTTTTATGTTTCCGACCGTGTGGTCAGCTAGCTTCAAAGCATTTAATAATCTTTGCTTGCCTGCTTCTCTCAGTGTTTCAGATATGGTAGACCACACGGTCGGAAACATAAAAGTTTTTATTCTGTTAATAATTTTCTTCTGTATGCTAGCTGCAACAAGTCATCTAATCTACTCTTGATTTTCTTGATAATATTGATCTAGATAGGCTCTTCACAACCCCGCTACCAGCATAGAAACTCGACAAATGAGATGGTTAAACAAAGATGAGAATTTGAAATACCACTCCCAGCAGAAACATTGGAAAACGTTCTACTATTATGGAAATAGAGCTGCTAGAGACATCAATTACCACATCTTACAATTGTACATGCTAAGTAGCTCAAATCCTCAATCAGGTTACATTGGTTTAAAAAAAGCTTACGTTATTAAAATTTAAATTATTAAATAAAATTTTAAGATATAATTTATATTATTTTCAAATATATTTTTTCAAGTAAAATTTATATTATAATATTATATTTAATTTTATTAATTTAATTAATAAAAATAAAAATAATAAGATTCAAACTTCTAATAATTTAATTATATTATGTTATTCACCTTCTCATTCCTCTAAGCTTTCTTCCAATTCCTTGTCATCGTCGTCACCATCTTGTGTAGTCTCTTGTACTCCCCTCTCATTATAATCCTCCTCTCTCATCATCATCTCCTTTTACACCTATAGTCTTGATTTAATAGTTGACCCTACTTTTTCTTCACCATCTTCCCCTGCCCCGCATATAGTTTTACCACCCCTATTCTAACTATTTAAATGATTAAAATTAACTAAAAATACTACAATATCATAAAAAATAAAAAATATTAGAAAATATAGTGAGGGTTTCAATTGGGCCAATAATTAAGCATTGTGAAAATGAAGTTTGAGAATGTTTTGGTCATAATTGAGGTTGGAATTAAAGAGTAAATTGAGAAAAAGGGCTTGGTTTTATTTAGTTTGGTCCCTAATTAAAAAATTAATTTGAAATTAGGAGTCAATTTGGTTTAAAAATGAAGATCGAAGGAACCAAGGATAAGTTTACAATAAATAGATAAATATGGAGGTCTAAATTGATTTAACCAGGGATATAATTGAAAAAAAAGAGGATGATTTATGGCAAATTGAATGAAACTGGAAAAATTCAAAATCCAAGAACTGTAATGAGAATAAGGAATAGTTATCCGAATTTTTATTTCAGTTCATTTCAATCCGTTTAATTCAATTTGACTCAAAGTAATATTTCAATCATATTAGTCCGATTAAAGTAATTTGATTCAATTTAATCCCTAATTAATTCATGATTTCTTTCTAATTATCTAAAATCCTAGCTGATATTGTTTCTAGTCTTTTGGGCACAAATCCCAATAATTAACCTGATTATAATCTCCTGATTCCGAGCCTCCCTCATCGATATTTAGCACAAATCTACAGCCTTGATTGACAAACAAAAAACGTGGGATTTGATTTTTATTATACAGGGATTCATCATACACAGTAGTGGAGGGGGAATTTGACAGATAGATCAAGACACAGCCTCTGATTCATCCAGATCAAACAAAATTGGAAAAAAAAAAAAAATTCTTTTTCATCAACCCACGACCAAAAACCAGAATCCTATCTCCTCTGTTGATCAAACCAAAACCCACAGCCTCTCTCAGCAAAAAGACAGAATCTTCACCATAATTTCATCCCACGATTATTCCCAATTGAAACTCAGATTTTTCCCTTTACCCATATCACCCACCAACCTCTTTAGCCATTCATCACTACGACAGGCAGCGAAAACCACCCCCGTAACAGCCATCACAGCAGCTGCAGCCAGGAGTCCCTTCACCGTGAACAGCCTCACAAACACAACCCTTAATCCACTCTGTAAACCCATCTTCAACAGCTATCACAGACCCGTAAAACTCAGCAACCATATTAGCCACCAGCCTCCCACCGTTGGTCAAGAATCCACAGCAAACCACCTCTCCCAAGTCAGTCTCCACGCGAGACCACCATACCCCTATACTCGCTTTCTCCTCAGTGTGTCCAGTCCCAACAGCCACGCCGAAATTAGCCACTGCCCATAAGAGCCCTTGTTACCACAAGCGTATTATCCTTTTTCTTTTTACTCTCCAACACCAGCCGCCCATCTCTCTACTGTGACAAGACCCAAAACGACGACCCCTCGACTTCCAGACCGAGAGCTCCTACAACCAACCACCACGAAGGAAACCCACCGTTCCAGCCATCATCGCTGACCTTTCTCCTCTCAAACCCAACACCAGACCCAAATCCCTCACGGCTGCCCCTTCCTCCTCTCCATTATTGCTGAAGATTGGTTACGATCTTTTTGAGAGAAGGCTGAAAAATGTTGAGAGTTTTAACAAAATATTTTTTAAGACTTAATCCACTTTTATCTTAAATATCTGTAACCAGGTTAAATTTTAGCATTCCTAATTTTCTCTAATTGGTAGATGACAGCTCTAACTTTTCAAAATATATTTTTACTAGACTTTTAAAATAGATTGGATTAACATTTCTTATTTTAATTTCAATTCACTTTCAATTAGAATTGGTCTTGAACTTCTCAAAAATGATTTTGGCATAACCGTTATGATCCATCTTCTTTCAATATTATTTCTAGGTCAATAAGGGGTGTCATCATACCAATTTTTATCATTTAAAACTCTTGCATCATGCTTTTCTTGTAATTCCTAAATATGGTAAGATTATTGCTAATGAAATTCATATCTTCAACATATAAACATGCAAATAACATGTGTACTTTTATTTATTTGTTTGTTTATATATAATACATGTCTATACAAACACATTTTAAATTTATTTTCTTAAAAATACATGTTAATTGCATGTTTTAAATTTATTTTCTTAAAAATACATGTTAGTTGCATGTCCATGCTTATATGTTATGTCATCCATTATATATTATGCTCCTGGAATAGTATCAAGGTTTGACTAATAATAGTTAGCATATATCCATATATATGATATAATTCGAAACACTATCATAATATTTTTTGCATATAAAAAATAAAATAAGATAATGTCTTAAATTCAATTAGTTCAATTTATAAGGCTTGGGGTGAATAGTTGTTTCAAGCTATAATTTCTTTACTGCTCTTACTAGCATCGTCTTTTAACAACTATCACTAACAATGATTAAGTTATATAATTTATCTTTAATGATGCATGTTAAGTAAAATTAGCTAGTATGAAGTCAATCCTACTTGAATCACCTTTAAGAGCTAGGAAGCTCTTTTAGATGACTAAAGTAGTACTGATATCTCTATGTAAAATCTCCTTACAATTATCTAAATCATAATAAATATGATCATTTGTCTTCTTAAGTTCTTCTATCAATATATTTTTTCCAAGCAACTCCTCAACTTATGACATTTAAAGAAACCATGATCCTTCTCATCACATCTATAATATCAAAATCTAAAATTAGAACTAGAACTCTAACATGTGGTTTGTTGAAACACAAGTTTAGATTGGTTGGTTTTTCTTGTGGTTGTTGGTGTGCTCTCTCTTATTATTTTGGTTAGCTTAAAAGCCTTTTTATTAGCTATCCTAGTAGTATGTATCTTCTCCATAACAAAAGCCCTTTACCCTTTTGAAATTATCCATAGAAAGGTGTGCCATTTGAGGCACTTGGTAATGAGTATAATTAGTGCACTAAAATTATAGATGAATTGCCTATATAAAGATACTAGCTTATGGATACGCGTGCCATTCCACAATTGCTATCACACTGGATTGATCAACTTACACCTCATTAACATAAACTGAAAAACCTAACAAGGTGATAGTATTGGTAAATAATATTTATTTTTTGTGATTCTCATACAACTAGCCCTACTCTAAGGATGAGTTATTGATCAAGATATAATCAAAGTAAACTAGTAAAAACATGGTCATTGGACATGCCAAACGGCTACCACCATCCACTTGTATAACTCATGTTTTGTCTTAAAGGTTGTCTTTCTTTTATCGCCCAGCTTGATCCTAATTTAATGATAACCACTCTCAAGGTCAATATTTCACAATCATAGAACCCGCCAATTGATCTAATATATATATATATATATATATATATGGAGTATATGTACTTCATGGTGATCTGATTGATAGCTTTAATATCAACTGACGTAGTTAGATTTGATAAGAAAAAAATAAAAACAAAGATAGGTAAATTTTTTAGTGTCAAAGGTCTTATAATTAAAACCCCAATTCATATTTCACTGCTAAATATTTTTCTCTCATGTAATATGCTAAAATACAAGCTAAAAAAAAGGGTCTAACAATTATAACTCTAATTCGTATTTATTAACGAATATTTTTCTCTAATATAGTTTACTGAAATAAAAGTTAATTAACCATATTTATGCTAGTCTTAGACCTATCTTGAAGAGGGAAAAAAATCATAATAAATAATTATAGAGTAATTATAAGGATTTATAAATTAAATAAAAAATAAATAACCAAGTGTAATACTTGATTTCCTAAACTAAATAAAAAAAATAAAAATAACTAAAAATCAAATAATTAACAAAACAGTAAAGAGTCTGGCTAAATAACTATAGCTACACCTATAAAATACTTGGAATATATATTTTTTTTACTTTTATTTTTCAATTCACCCTTCAACAACTCATTCTTTTTTTTTTTGTTTTATATAGTTTTTTTTAATGTTATTTTTTTTTTATCATTTGGTTGTTTTGGAATTTTTGCTTCATAATAACTTTTTTTATTTTTTTCTTTTAGGTTATATATTAGTCTCATGAATTTAATTTTTTTTTTCTTGATTTTAACCTTCAACATTAGATCTATAAGAAATGGGGCTTCATATTTTTTTCGATTTGCTTTCTATGAATTTATCTTGATTTCATAACCAAGTCACATGTTTAACATCTTAACTCGGGTTGACTGATATCATTTTCTTATCACCTTTTCTAATTGATTTTTTTATTTGATCATTAAATATTGAGTTGGTTGGAAATTGAGATTCATAATTGTTTTATTTACTTTTTATGAGGTTATGTTGATCTCACGACTCGACTCATGAGTTCAGCAGGTTAATTCAGATTAATTTTATTTATTTATTTGTCCTTTTTCATTGATTTATTTTTTTAATTTGGCTTTGAAATTTTTTCTAATTTTGTTTTAATGGGGTTATCTTAATCTTATAATCCAAGTTGCGAGTTTAGCTTGTTGACCTAGATTGACTTAATTTATTTTGTAGGGTCTTTTTTTAATTGAATGTTTTTTTTTTCAATTTCACCCTCCAACAACTCATTTTTTTATTTAGTTTTTTATTTTTTTAAGTTTCATCCTTTAATATTAGGTTGTTTGAAAATTGTATTTTGTAATTTTTTTTTCAATTTAATTTTTGTGAAATTATTCCGATCTCATGAATTTTTTTTTCTCAATTTCAACATTAGATCTGTTGGAAAATGAAGCTTTATAATTTTTTTATTTGATTTTTTTAAAGTTATTATAGTCTCATGACGTAGATCGCAGCCATACATATTAGCTTAGGTTAACTTAACTTGTTTTTTTAATTATTGTTTTTTACTTTATCATTCAATATTAAGTTAGTTGGAAATTAGATTTCATAATTATTTTTGTATATGCTTTATATTGAGTTATCCTGATCTCATCATCTAAGTTGTGGGTTTAACATGTTAATCCATATTGACTTGAGTAGTTTTTTTTTTATCTTTATTTAATTTAATATTTTTACTTCAATTCTATATTTTAATATCAAATTGATTAGAAATTGATCTTATAATTTATTTTGATTTATTTTCTATATACAGGGTTATAACAATCTCATAATCCGAGTTATAAATTTAACAAGTTAACTTTGATTGACCTTATATGTTGTTATTTTAATATTTAAAAGAAATATAATCTAATATTTATTTATATTAATATTTAGAAATATGTTCAATATGCATTGTACTTTGAATTTGTAAATAATTTTCTTACTTAACATTGTTTGTATATTTTTTTATGTTAAAAAAATTGATGTCATTAAATAATCTAGTTTTCTCTAAAAATCGTTATGCATCATTTTCAAAACATGACCTCTCACATTCTCCCAACGGGGGACAAAATGCCTTTAGATGTTGTCAAAAGAAGAAGCCTTTATAATTACACTTTTTTATACCCATTTTCCCATATCCCAAACGGCTGATGATTATGGCATTTTCGGATAACATTTTCTTCTTTCTTTTTTTAAAAAATTGATAAATACAGTGGTGTTTAGCATTCAAAAGAAAATAAAAATTAAAGGACCTGCCGTCAATAAATTATGGTAACAAAGAAGAATATAATTGACCCAGTCAATGCCACCTGCTTAGCTGATAGATAACTATAAAATAAAGAGGCGCCTGCCACATGCTAACTTTTCCACACGGTCACAATAATCTCGTCAACGTGTAAGCATCTTGTAGCTCTTCGTGCCCCCATCTCAATCAATAAGATAGAACCTCTCCACGTGACAATCTTACAGGCATCCGCCCCCTCTTACTCATTCCGTTTCCCACTTCCCGTGACGTTATTTATAAGCATCCACCGTTTCTCTTCTTGGCAAAATAAGAAAAGCCCTCTTGGAAGGGAAAAAAATGGTGAGAGAGAGAAGGGAGAGAAGGGATGTTAACCGGCGTTACAGGGGAGTGAGGATGAGAAAGTGGGGAAAATGGGTAGCAGAAATAAGGCAACCAAACAGTAGAAATAGAATATGGTTAGGTTCGTATACTACCGCAGAGGAAGCAGCAAGAGCATATGATGCTGCTGTTTTATGTTTACGTGGGCCTTCGGCGACGTTTAACTTTCCATCGAATGTACCGGAAATTCCTGCAACGACAGAGATATTGCCTCCCGCGCAGATTAGGGAGGTTGCTTTTAGGCATGCAAGAAAGGGGAGTACTTTGGAAGCTGCAGAGAGGATTGTGGAATCTGGGTTGTTTGAAGGGCCGTCTGGGATGAGTGGAGAGGTGTATTCGGGTGGCAAAGGCGATGGGGCGGAAAATTTAGAGGGAGTTTCGAGTGGGGTATGTTATCAAACATCTGGTGTGTGGACAGTTTAAGTTTGTTTGTGGTGCTGCTTCTTCTTCTTCTTCTTTACTGTCCCGTGACTTGGGAGTGTCGATTGAGCTGATAGAATTAATTGACAGAGAGGAAAGTTTTGGTTGAAGGGATTGATTGGAAATGTTGGTTGCTATATGTAGGGTCTACCTTTTTCTTTGATGTAAAAAAGAAAAAAAAAAAAGGAAAAATGATAATAGTATTTTTTTTTTTTTAATGAAATAACCATCTTTCTATGCCAAAAGAAGAGATTGCTTGCTGAAAGTAACTCGACATATGTCGGGCTTGATATCAGATTTTCATTTCATTTCATTATTATTTTTTTAAAAAAAAGTTAATTAGGAGACAAGGAGATGAGTAGTGTTTATTTAATGATGAAAATAGTTTTTTTACTAACAAAATTAATGCTTTTTTCTCTAAAACAAAATCATTACATATTAATTCCGAAGGGTATGGCTTAATTGGTCATGTTTTGTATTTAATCTTTAGAGATCACCAGTTTGAGTCTCATAAATCTCAGGACCACTGGAGGCTTACATGGTTGTTAACTTCAGGGCTCGTGAGTTTATTCGAGGTATTTGTAAGTTGACTCGAACATCCACAATAATCTATAAAAATAAAAACAAATTGTTACACATTTTTTTTTAGTAAGAGCTCAGATTATGAATAATAAAATAGATATTTCATACCTATGAAAGAGATCAGGTTTGAGAAGATGTCAAGAGAAGCGATTGGAAGATGTCAAGGTAATTGATTATATGGATTCATGTGATTATTTTGAATAAAAACCTATAGTAGATTGTACTCGTGGAAATTTTAAATTAGAAAATATATGATTGTTATAAAGGAAATGAATTAATAGAAATACAAGTTGTATGCTTCTGATTTATTATGAATAATTTGTATAGATTTAGAAATTATAGTTCATGCAATTATGTTGAAAAAAGGTAATTTATTTCTTTAACAAGTTTATAATTCTTTAAATAAATCTAAAATCTAACTTAATAAATGAGGAAACCTGAAATTAGGTTTATTGACAACACCAAATCTACCTTGAAATTTTTTAAGCATAAACTTTTGACACTTGATTATTGGCAATAAACCATAGGTTGGTCCATTGATTTCTTTGTGGCTAAAAATTTCTTATACTTCAATATCTTAAAAGTTAGCTCTAAAATATCTTTATTGAAGTATTAAAGTGTTCTTCATTTTCATGCGAGAATCATTGTTGATCCAAATTTAAATATTTTTAGGATTTATACAACCCTCATGCTCGATGACATCTTGAGTTTCTTCCTCATCAAATCTTGGTGATTGATCCTAATCTACACAAGAACTAGAATCATAAAAAAAAAAAATTTAGTTCCAATATCATATTCATTCTAATCAAGTAATTGTCTTCTCTATTCTTTCCTTTAAAATAGGTTCTCAAAATATCTATAAATATGTGATCACTCTTTTTACAATCCTTAAGGCTCCTTACCTTTGCCAACATACGATATAATTTTGCAATCTATCTCTGAATATCTTCTATCCCTAATTCTTGAAAACCTCTTTTAAATTTTGTAATATGTCATTACATTTATTCTATTTATTCTATTGTCAGCTCTTGAACACCTCTTTTAAATTTTGTAATATATCATTGCATTTATTCTATCACTAGTTCTTGAACATTTCTTTTTTGAAGAAAAACCTCCGCATCCTCTCTTGTCCAAACATGGTATGCTTTATGATCTCATTCAACCATGATTATTTCAACACACAACACTAAACACCAAGAATCATTGGGCTCTAATATCAACTGATATGGATGAAAAAACACAAGAAATAAAACAAGTATAAGAACATATAATTATGCCTCTTGTTGAAAATGAAAATTAAAAGCACCAAACAATGCTATTTCAAAAGCATGGTGCGACTTTCATCTCCCTCACACATGTATGACTTTTTATCTTGTAGCTATTTTTAGCCCAACTTTAAATACAAGTTTCTCCTTCTCACGTTCATATGACAATAAACACACCCACCTCTTCCTATGCACTTGTATTTCATTTTCATTCAAAGACCCACTTTATTATCTCCATGTGATGGTAGAAACTACATTTCGAAGTAGCCAACCTTAGTATGCTGTACAAAGTGTACAATAATGGTGGATGGCCAATATTGACTCAATAAGATCAATACACAAGATTATCCCATCTAAAAAAAATTCTAGGACCTTCCTCTGCCTATAAATAGAGAGACATAGTGAGAAAGAAAGGGGTATAAAGAGAGAGGATTCAAACTTAAGAGAGAGATAATGGGTAAGAGAGGTTTTAGTGCAAACCAATTTGTATAAGAGAAAGAAAAAGAAAAGAAAAGAAAAGAGACCATTCCCAAACACCAAAAAACCCAAATTATGAGGAAGAAAATAATGTGGTTTTTTTTTTATCATTAATTCGATTCATTTAAAACCAAAGAGTTCTGAAGGGTAAAAAAAAATAAAAAACAAGAAAAAGAAGTATTAACCAAAGATAAAAGAGGAACCCTTGTTTAGAAGAGAAAAAAAAAGCACCATAATCATCTTAACCATTAGCTAACCACCGTAACATCCTTTAGAAGGCTACGTAGCACCTTCATATTCTGTTGAAACCATCATTGAAGTAAGTCACAATTTTTTTCTTCTTTTTATTTCTTTAGGGTTTATGGAAAAAATAGTATATAATGTTACCTTTTATTTTAAAATACATGAACAAGATAAAAAAAAAAAGGGTGTTTTTAGACTTAGGATAAATTTAGACATTGCATATTTTTTTATATCAAAAATATGATGGTTAAGTATGTGAAAAATGCATGGATAAAAATTCAAATTTGAGCTTTTTAGGGTTTTTGTGTGTTATTTAGTTTTTTCATGCCTCTTATTTTTTAAAAAAAATAGAATAAATATGATGATTTTGATTAGAAGACAAATGCATGAAAGAAAAACCAAAACTTGTGTTTTTAGTTTTGCTTATAACCTAGACTTGGAATGATAAAGTTAGAGTTTTGAAATATGCTTTGTTTTTAAATGATAATGCATGCAAAAGACTCTAGTTCAAGTGTTGCATGCTTCCTTGATTATGAAAAAAATCATGACAAGTTTTTGCTTGTTTAGATGATGCATTAATGAATAATATGAGATTTGAGATCTTTTATTCTTAGGATTTTATTGTCATCTAGAGTTTTATTTTCTATGGATGTAGTTATTTTCATCTTGATGTTCATGCTAAAAAATGTATTTCAAATTACATGTATTTTGGCCAAACCTCTCATAAAACAAAAACATATTTTTGCATTTAATTAGTATTCATGCAAGTTTTGTATTTAACATGTTATGTTTATGTTCTCATTTTACTATGGCATCTCTCTATTTCTAAAAAAGAAGAAAAACAAAAAATTAATTACTATACTGCTTGTTTTCATATAAGGTTTTTATGGGCCAACATTCCAAAACCCTTTAAAAAATCTAAGATAAGTCTAATATAGTGTTTTAGGATAGTCTTGATTTGTTATTAAAATCTTTTTTTTTTTAATGAAATCAAAGTTCTTTTTGTAAAATTGACAAAATCTCATTTTTATGGATTAGTGTTAAGAATTTTATAAAATCGATGAAATCACTTATTTTAAGGATCAACATCAATGATTTCATAAAATTGATAAAGTCATCTATTTTAAGGATTAATGTCAAAATTTTCCTAAACCAATAAAAACATCTAGTTTTAGGCATTAACATAAAACATTCTTCTAAATAAACAAAATCATCTAATTTTAGGGATTAACATCGAATTTTTGTTTTATCAATAAGTCTCCTATTCTTAAAGATCGACACCATTTTTCATTAAAATAGATCGTGAATAAACTTTTAAATAAAGTTAGGCAATCAATATCATGAATAAGATAAATTTAGGAAAACACATACCAAAGGTAATTTTTTATTTGAAAAGATACGATCAGGGTGGTGCTTATTTTTTCTTAAGCATAACTAACACAGTATTTGAATTTCTAGAACTAGTGTCTATTTTAGGATCTCTCGTTTCCTTTAATTACCGATTGGCGGCTCTATTTATTTTTGTTTTCCCTTCAAACATGCATCGAGCCCTATAATTGTTTGTCATAATATGACAATAATGATAAGAAATCTTATTGTATCAAAGTATTGTTTTAAATGTTTTCAGTCAATACTCTATTAAAATTGGATATTAATTAGAGCTATTGAGATATATACACATTGTGTTTTTTTCTTTATGAAAAGAAATAGATATTCTCATAAGGTGATAGGTGAGAGATACTTAGAATTAATAAACAGGTGCTTGTAAAAAATAACAAGGACACTAAACCCAATAGAGATTACTTATATATATAGAAAGACTCATGTGATAATTGTGTGAGTGATTCTTAAATTTGAGATCATTACATAATCTTATAAAGAAAATGTTATATTTTGATACTAACTATATGTTCCCTTAATCAAAGGTAAAAAAATGAAACATATTAGTTATAACATGAACTATATGAAGGTATTAAAGTGATTAGAAGAGGATTCATTACCATAGATTCATTACCATATTAGTTCTACATGTTGTTAAATATAATTGATTGTAAAATCCTTGCGCAAGATAAAATGAAACTTGAAAAGAGATCAAATCTTATTTGAAGAATCAATGATTATGATATTGAAAATAAACATGATTTCATAGAGCATATATATTTTATGCTTAAATATCTATATACAAACATTCTTGATAAATGAACAATTATTGCACTAAGAAACTAGCTATTGAAAGGTTAAGTTAAACTATATATGACTTTCCTAATATTTGGAGGATTGTGATATTTTAGTAGATGTTGCATTTGATCTTCAAATATAAATCAATTAGTTTTTTGAATTGAAAGTGAGTTAAATTATTCAAGTTTTTTGATCCTATCATGATTAGGATTATGATTTATATTTGGGGTAATATATTAGAAACCTAATGGGTCACAAAAATTAAGAGTTACTAATATGAAATTAAATTAATATAATTAATCAAGTATGACTTGATTATAAATAAGTTTTGAAAATTAAAGACTAAAATTTAATAATATAAGGGATTTCAATTCTTGACTTCGAAAAATCAAGTAAGGACTTGATTGTACAAATTTCTAATAATTATCTTTAAATAATATATGTGGTATTTTTAAAGGAGAAAAGTGATATTTGTTTTTATTAATATGGAATATAAGTTTTTTTTTTTTTTTTCTATAAATAGAATATTATGCCTCATATTTTTCTTAACATATGCAACTAAAAAAAAGAGTTAGCATATATCAATCATTCTCTTCTAGAAAGATTTGGAAGATTTTTAATAAGGTGAGCAATAATTATTGGAGCTCGATAATTGAATCACTAATTATGACTTATTACAACCTAACCTCAAAGATTTAGCCAAACTTTAGAAAGATGAATTGATCTTTAAGTAATTTTTGCTCACACCATAAACAACCCTATATTGTCTAACGAGATTCATGAGACTAAAAAAGTTTAAAATTACTTTTTTCACTGTATTTATATGTTTTAGGAAACCCAATAGAGATATTATTAAACTGGTCATCAATGTCTAAAGACATGTATTCATTGTATGTACAAAGTCAATTGTATTATCTTTGGTAGCGAACCCCAATTATCATGCTAAATTTTCATTGCATTGACCATGGTTGTCTTCATCATTTTTATTATATCCTAGGCATATAACATGAACAACCAATATTTTTTTTATCAATTCCAAATCTATCATGTTGTTATAGGATTAAAGAAACTATAACACTTAAAAAGGATAATGAATTAGATGTATCACTAATATTAACAAATAATGCAAATTAACTTAAATAAACATAATAACCAACAATATAATTAAAGTGCTTAAAGTAAAGAGATATGGAGAGAATTTACAAGTTTGTTTGTAATGTGGTTTGACAGTCTACATCTACATCTCAAGTACCAAACCCACATTTGAGTTGGTGACCACCTCTTAACTTGGTGATAACCATTATCTTCTTGTTTGAACAAAACATTATTAATAATTTCAAAATTTGAACAGATAGTCTTCATGAAAGTTCTGGCCATTTGTCTCAACTTTCCAACAAAATAAGAATGAGCTCATTTGGACTTCTAAAACTCGATATATGGCTAAACACCGAATAGTGTCTAGGTTGTAGGATAAATTTTGACTTCTCTTTTGTTGTTACAATTTGAACTTGAAAACGATTGTTTTGAATCTTGGACCATCATGAAAGTTTTAGGCCTATATATTAACTTTCCATCCATATAAACCAGACCTAAATCCAAGTTCTACAACTCCCATTATGATCCAATAACTGAATAGTGTTCCAGTTTGAATTGAACCGGCATCTCTTCTCTAAGCTTAGTCATTTCTTCGTCTTTTCACTTTCAATAGTTAAATACATCAATCAATCCTTTAAATTGTAAGATATGCTTCCATTCAAAATAAGCATTTACCATAAATTAAAGATATCTTATATTATTGGACTTGTTATTATAAAATATGCTCAAGTCAGGGAATTTAATGATATTTTAAGTGCAATATGATGATATAAAACCTTTATAAAAATATATTTTTAAGTACTAATCACAAAGCATGCATGATTTTTGAAAAGGAATAATTGATTGATATGTCAGACAAGTATAAAGAGCATGGTCAATATCTTTGGGTAATAAGTGCTCATTTCCATGTCATTTATGGTCAATTAATTTGATCGATTTCAGCATTAAATTACACAGGATATCACTTTATTTTTTTTCTAAAACAAATAAATATAGGGTTTTTGTTTATACCAAAAATAAACATCCACTTATTTATTATATAAGAAAATTAATCATCCATAGAAGGCTAAAATCGATAGTGATTTAAGAAATCAACCATCGAAGATAAGAAACAATTGACTAAAGGGATTAAATGCCATGATTATTCATGAGTGCTAGAAGACATGATTGACTAGGAAAAGATAATCAACCATAAAGATAATGCATGTTTCAAGTTATTAATAAAAAGATCAAGTCCTGTTTTAAGTAAGAATTTATAACATGTTATACTTGTAAAAATTACAAAATTAGTAAAGAATACATGATTGCTAGGAAAGAGACATACTAGAAGATATACAAATTGTATTAGGATTTTATAAGCTCCTAGTTTACCATGGATAATTTTTATAAAGTAAGAAATTGTAGTTTATATAGAATTTAAACTATGTAATAATGTAAACTGACCATTCAGTTACACTAAAAAATGGTCATCTCTAGATGTACAACTATTGTTTATGCAATTTACTATTTACTTCTTGCTTCTTTTAAATTCTATTTTGTTTGGAATGATATTTGTTTTTTTTTTTTTTTTGTAGAAAATGAAATATTGGACACCCATACCTTTTTTTTAAAAGAATAAAATATTGGACACTTATATTGCATCTGGTTTGCGACAATGGTAGTTTCTAATTGTAGTTTAATTTCTACTATTTCTTTGTTTTGCCTGGAGTTAAGTTTCTATTATAGTTTTTTTTTTCTTTATTATTATTGGAAGAAGGAAGAAAGAAACAAAAAACAGGTAGAAATTATGCATCATATCAACATATATCCGTGCGTGTATGGGTAGGTTTGGATCCTGGTCGTCATTATGGCAACACCACATTTGTAGCAGCTGAAAATAGGCTCGAAAGAACTGCAAGAGCATTAAGCATTTGGATACGAGAGATGGAAAATGCTATCATAAAATGTAGGGAAGATCTGCTAGAGGGTTGCTATTGAAATTTACGAAATTGTCGGTCTTTGTACAGTCAATGACAGTTCTCGAGTTTGATAAACCTGGAGACAATAACTGACTACTTGAGTACAGATATATGTAAATCTCCTCATGAAAACATGAAGCCGTAAAGAAACAGAGATATCATCAAACAGATTTCTGTTTCTGAGGACTTGTGTTCATGGTGTACAGAATCAATTTATTATCTTTGGTAGCAAAACCCCATCGCCGTAATCAATTTTCATTCTTCGGACGATGACTCTCATTGTATCATGTGCATACAGCTTGAACAGCCAGCCTGTTATTATCAACGCCAAAGCTATCTTCAACTCCAAATGTTGTTTTTGAGACGTTTATTGAACAACTCTCCTTTCCGATGCACGCCTGAAACACCAGAAAAACTTTTAGGAAGGGAACAGCAAACTCCTAATGAATCATCATGTTGTTTGATTTGAAGTACCTTTTCAACTGCAGACAAGCTACGACTGGCCTCAACGCTGCCTCTCTGGAATGAGCCGCAGCTGCTTCCCTGCGGGTCTCCAAAGCTGGCGAATTGGATATCTGAGATGATTCTTCGTCCACCGTTGCATGATAATTCTAATGTGGTTCCTTCATATGCATTTCCGCATATTGTTTCAGTTGCCGTAATTTGGAAAGAAACATCTGAAGGGTTTCCTCCGATTTCCTCGAACAAAATCAATGTGTTTGAGCCATTGTTGAGGAATGATCTTGGGACATGATACCTGATACAATGCCATCCTTTAAATACCTGATCTTAGGATAATAAGAGTAATGAATAATAAGAGCAGTTATTGATAACACAGTACCATCTTTGAGTTGGATTGCCACAATTTGACCGGCATTTGTCCTCCTTATACTGTCCACGGTAATCACATTTGCCATCGCATCCGTTGGGATCGGCAGTCAATATTGGCCAGAAGCGACCTAGACTATTCCCATTCACCCAGGCATGACCCTTGCCCATACCTTGCAAGTCCACCACCACAGGTTCGGTTCCTGATGGAGCCTGGAAGGTGGTCTAGACGAAGATACAATTTAAAACAATGATCATTGACCAAAATTCCGTTGGAAACTGAGACAAGAGTTGCTGACATAATTTTTCAAGACAATTAATTTTATATCAAATATCAACTGATCAAGAGGCATTTCGTTGGCATGAGGTGCTATTGAGGATTGAGAAGCATACCTTATACCAGGTCATGGCTCTCCCCACACGAAGATCACCTGAAAGCCATTTGGCACGGCCTGAAGTTGGATCGTAGAATCGTCCCCCCTCACCATTCAATCCAACCTTAGGCCAAATAAATATAGATGATTAGGTCAATCATCATATGCGTGCACAAAATCCATACACCACTGGCAGCTTCCATATAATTTACCTTATAGCTCCACTCGTTTGATGATAAATCAGTGGTGGTTTTGCTGCTGTCGATCAACTCAACGGGACCTCCTGCTATGCCTTCAGGTCCCTCATCAAAAAATTCACCATAGTTCTGTGTGGAAAAATAAGACAGGGAATTGTGTGAGAATTGCTTCATTGAATTTAAAGATGCTAATGGAAATTGAAGCTGAACTTGATAAACTGTGGGAACTATAGTAAGCATAAGTACAGTACCTGCAGTCCAACAGTGGCACTGAGCAAAGAAATAATGTTTGTCCCGGGCTTCAGCAAAGCAGGCTTCTCGAATGTGAAAGTGTACCCATGTTGGGAACCTGTTATATTTGGCCAAATCAGACGAGCATGAACGACCGTGCAATGATGATATCAATGTTGATGATTATCCTGAAGATTGATCTGACTTAAGCAAGATCTTACCTATCTCCTTCCCATTAACAAAAGCATGAAGGAATTGCCCTGAATACTTCACACGCAACGTCACATTTTTCGAGGCTGTCCCCTTATTGTCAACGCTGTATTGCATAGATGAAGGTGGAGAATGACAACGACGGTGAAATATTTTCTAGGTGTCATCCCCATAGTAATTGAAGCGTAGCACAAGAAGAAATCAATTAATACCTAGTCATGTACCGTAAGTAGTCACTTCCATCATATGTTGCCGCCTTTTGTTCAAGAAGCTGAGTCGCTTTAAAACCACCTTGTCCGTGGAGGGGGGCTTTAGTTGGCTCTGGTGCCCACTCCCAGGAGAGCTTTAGAGGTGTGTCATTCTCATGTAATTTCTTTACAATCAAAGAGGTTTGGACGTTAACCTGTAAAAACAAGCACGTCTTAATGTCTAAGTACTTCTAGAAATGAAAAAACAAATAACATCATAGGAAATGCTTTGGTTTTACCTTTGCAGTGTTGTAAGTTTCCTTGTTACAATCTTGAAGAATACTAACAGACCAAGCAGGCACAAAGTACTTTCCATCTTGTTGCAAGTCAACATCTAGATCATCCATTTTTGTGTTGCTCAGGAAACACAATCTCTCCCCATCAATGTTGCTGGTATACGTAGTCAGCTGATGATGGACAACTTGAACTTGAACAAACTGATGCTTACTTCATACTCGTTATATTGGTATCTCATTTATTTTTTCACTTACCTCAACCCACCCATCTGAATATTTTGTTGTTTTCACTGTGCTGTTAGTCAGAATCTTCTCCCCCAATTTGAGTGCTGCATGGAGGTTTTTGAGGTGTCCCCACTTGGGTTGGTTTAAATTTCCTGAAAGTTCAGATTGAAATTCTCTTATAGTGGTTAATCATGGTGTTCAACAGAGAAAGGATCAATTGATACGTTACGAGCACAAATCTTCTCACTTTTTTATGCCATGAAAACGTCTTTAGAGGTGATGAAAGAGCAGACAAGTAATTTCCTGAACGCGTGCTTGCAATATTGATGCAGGCATGTAAATGGTTAAATTAATTCAGTGATTACCGTATTCATCAAGTGGTGCATCATAGTCGTAAGATGTTGCGATAAATGGGCCTCCTGACGTGCGTCCAAAGTTGGTTCCTCCATGATACTGAAAATAATACAAACAAAGAAAGAAACGAATAAAAGTAATCATTTGAAGAACACTCATGCTTGAAAAACTGTCAGAACAGATTATGTTGGGGAGAGTTCGACCATGTAGTAGTTCTGCAACACTCCATTGTTCTGGAAAAAGCGTGCCACTGAAAATGCTAAATCTTCGGCAGTCCTGTGTGGATCTTTTTGACCCCATTTCCTGTACCTACAAGGCAAGTGCGTGGCGGGATTCAAACTCAGTGAGATTAATCGGATTGGTGTAGGGAAGAAAGCTGTGCTTACCATCCAGTCCAGTTTTCAGTCCACATTTTCGGACTTTTTGGATTGTTTGGTGTAAATGAATCGCAGTAGAATCCATTGCATGTGTTAATCTATTAGGGCAACATAAAAGAAAAGAAAAAAAAGGGTGATGAAAAGATATCTACAGGATAAATGAAACTGAAATACAAATGATCAGTAGCCCGATACAAAAGAGATAGAAGCGAAGAAGAAGATGCAATAAATACCACGGATGATGGAGCATCTCTCTGCTGGCACATAATCCAGGGTACACCAATATTTTGGGCTACAGCCATTTGTGCGCACCACTGAACGTATGATTTCCCTGCTTCTCCGTAAGGCCCCATGACATTTCCATATTCGTTCTCTATCTGATGATATATTCAAATATGTTTAGGAGTGAGAGTAGAAGCAATTAATGCCACTAGTAATATGGGTGAAATTGTGGATCAAAAAAGATGGCTGCAGGCCTGCAAACCTGTGCGAGAATTATAGGTCCTCCTTGCGATGCAAAAAGCTTCGCTTCTTTAGCCATGTTCACAATCTTGGTTGTAAAAGTCTGCATTTCATTCTGCACAAAGAAAAGTAAAGTTTTGAGATCGTAAAACAACCATTCAATCTAATATGTAAGTTTTTAAAATATAATTTATATAATTTTATCATATATGCTAAAAACTCTTAGAACATGAAATTTATATATTTTCATATTATATTGTATTTAATTTTTATTAAATAAAATAAGATTATAAAATAAAATAGAGATAATGAAATTTAAACTCGTGATAACTTGGTAAATAAAATTATACTACTATTTCAAAAAATAAATTTAATCTATTAACTTAAATTTTTAAATAAAATATCAAAATATAATTTATATAATTATATAATATAGATTATTTCTTGTTCATTATAATTGCCGAACAATACCAAGGAATGTAATGAGACGAAAACAATAATAAATTTTGGACTTTTATCTCAACATTTATAAGCCCATTCTCTTGAGTTTGAGAAATTATTAGATAGGCCTGGCCATGGCCATGATGGATAACTATTTTTTAATAGTTTCCATAAGTGTGGTCCATGTCGTCGTGAGCAACATGATCTCCCATGACATAGTTCAACAGTGGGTTCATTAGGGCAAAAAAAGAAGAAGTTGACAAATTCAAACCTTGAAAATCTCATTGTCTGTCCTGAATTTGATTTCTGGAATATTGTGTAGCCACACAGGGAAGCCCCTGGTAAAGTGGAGAACAAATAAATAATATGGTAAGAGTATATATAAAAGTTTTAAATAATAAGTGAAGAAATCAAAGCTTAAGAAGGGGGGGAAAAGGAAAGGTAAGAGTTTATTACCCGTAGTTCCACTCAGCACAGGCATAGGGACCAATTCGGAGAATGCCATGTAGCCCTGCTTCTTCCACTTTCTGGAAAAACTTTACAAAGTCTAGGTTGCCCGTGAAATTATACTGTCATGACAAAATCAAAGAATGGCACAATCGAGATTAAGTAAATGGCAGGCAAAGGCCGCCTCTCATCAGGCCGATCGAAAATAAAAGCAGGCGAGCCTCCCACCTCACGACGGCGACGCTCATGTGCGTTCCAGAAAATGTATGTTTCAATCGTATCAAGTCCTCCTTCCTTTGCTTTCTGAATCAAATCTGACCACATCTGCAGACAAGACTCAATTAAGTGAGTATATATACCATATTTTAAGATTATGTGATGCTTTAATTAATTTTCTGCAACATTTTCTTTGTTCAATATATATATATATATATATAATTACCTCAACAGTGCTTCGAGGATAGTGAATTGATCCTGAGAGAATAATTTTTCTCTGGCCATTGATGATAACAGCACTAGAATCATATTCAACTGCTGCTGCTGCTGCTCCTGCTCCTGAGCAGGAACCTATCAAACCTAAACTAGCAATGAGAAGAATACCAATCCAGGAACCCGGCATGTTTGCTTGTTCTCATAAAACTGAAAAATTCAGATATGTTTGCTTTGAGATATGTAGAGACTTGTATATATAGGAATGTATCAAGTCAAATACAGGGAAAAACTGATCTCTAAATTTTATCTATGTATAGGCAACTCCATCATTATCCACATTTTTAAGTTATCTAATTTGGGATTTTGAAGGAACGACTTCTACGGCTCTGGGATTTTTAGTTAGTCCAGAACTCATTTAGTTGCAGGAATGTCATTCCTTATATTATTGGCCAAATATAGTTTCCTTTGGAAGGGTACAATTGAATTTATGTTTTTTTTATAAAGCCACTTGTATACATGACCACACTACAATGTGGTTCGAATAAAAAATAATTTGAATGCAGAAAAAAAAAGTTATTTCACATTGTTATTAAATATAATCTAATCTACTAATCTCAAACCCTCTCGATCCAACTATTTGCTTAGCCTTGATTTAAAATTAACGTATGTAGAAGTTGTCTTGGCATGATTTAATCGATTTAGTTGACTTGACAGATTCAAAAGTAACCCAAATAATGGGTAAAAAAACATTGTTTGGCTTTTAAAAAACGTTCAAGATAATATCTTTTTAAAATATTAAGATGACAATATATTGGATCAATTAGGGCATCACACCTTAACCCGCTACCCAGATCATGGACTCCACTGTATTCCACAACTTCTCTATTTTTTAAACTATTTTTTACTTTATGATATGATAATAAAAATAGATATTTGCAAAATTAAGCACCGATCAAATACAAGAACATTTGTTTGAGACTATGATAACCTAAAAAAAATTACGAAGATTAATTCAAAATGAACCAAATATTAAATGATGAAATTAAAAGAAAAAAAACCAAAAAGGATTCAATTGAAAGAAAAAAAACATTAAAAGATGGAACTTCCCAAATGCTAAAATTTCACATGCTTTAAAAACCTTACCAGAGCCATCATGTGGTCGAACTCCCCCATGGCTATAGGTCTTATGTTGTTGAAACCTATTATCATGTTCATGATGAAATCTTCAGCCTCCTCATTTGCATTTTCGACTATAGATTCCTCTAAAGGAGAATTAGGAGAAAAAAAAGTGAGATTAAAACTACTTATTTTTCTGACATGATTATGATTTTACTTGAATATAAAAAGATATATTTTGACACTAATAAACTTGATCCTTGTATTTCCAGTGTTGATGTTTTTTTATTACAGGGTCATGAGGATATTTTCCCTGATGAGGTTCCTAGTAGATTGCCACTCATTAAAGGAATTGAACATCAAATTAAGTCTATAAAAACATTTTCATATATGATAAAATAAAAGCAAGGTAAGGAAAACATAGTGGCCGATGCACTATTGTAAAGATATGTAATTCTTTCAAGATTTATATAATGATGATGATGATGATGATAATTTCGGTACAAGATGTAGTTGTGTCAAGCTTAATCACAAGCCTGAATTTAGGTTTTTTTAGAAAGGGTTGATTTGACTATTGATTTTTTCATATTTAAATCCATAGGATTCGCATCAGTTAGTATCAAAGTAAAGCTCTAAAATCATTTTATATTCCTTCATCTTTTAGTTTATGCTTTATTTCATCGCTATCGTCATCTAGAACCCAATTGCTGCAAAGCTTAAAAAAAGCATACTAATTGTGATCTAATTGTCAAAAATTAAAAAAAGAAAAAGAAAAAGGAATAAAGATTAAAGAAATTGCACAAAGATGAGAAGTAGGGTTTAGGCCGTAAAATTAAGGTTTTTCCACAAAACTTGGATTCGACAACTCAAATCTAATTTTCTTTTATTCTTGGGATATATTATTGTCATATCTTGACTTTTAGGGTTAGTTAGGTATTTTTTTTGGGTTACTTCAAAAAATAAAATAAAAAAATTAATAACAGTTAGTTTTGCATCAATTTAATTTGCTTTATTGATAGTTCCAGCCAGGTAAAAAAAAATTAATATCTTTGCTTCGATGGGTTAGTTTTTTTCTTATTTCATTAGTCCTCTTATTTTTATAACTTTTTTGTGATCAATCATATTTTGCACAAATTCACTTTGATATTTGCAATTTCATATTCATAGTTTTTTTATTGATAGTTTTTAGTTTTTATTGCTTCTTATTATTTTGGATTGAGCTATTAAGTGGTTAATTTTTCTAATTTATTGTGAATTAGTTCCTTAAATAACTAAAATTGAGATTGGGTAGTAAAAGGCAAAAGGTGAGCTTATTATAGTTAATAGCCAAAATTTTATGTGAAACACGATAGGCGTGATTACTAAGTGTAAACTCGTGAGGCAGGGTGTAAGGATATATTTTCTTTTACTATTAACATGATTTTCAAATCTTAACAATGTCAATAAAAAGTCGATCATCACTTCCAAGGGATAAGAATAATCTAGAATTGGGTTATTTAGCTATGTAATAATAATTGGAGTTGATGAAAATAAAGTTTGGAGTGGTTATAAATAAGATGGTTTGATTGAGAATCAAAGTAGCTAGCCTTCAAGATTGGTCAATCTATAGAGGTCTGCAGCGTAGAAGGCCTATGAAACAAGCTATTTCACCTTCAAATCAATATATAAACAAAACAAAGATGAAGAGGTTAAGGATTTTGATCATGAACATGATTCTAGGTTTTGGCAGCATTGAACCCTCGAACATGGGTGGGCTCTTCCATGTGATTATTTTGGCTATATAAGAACAAATAGGAAGGATGATTTTTGTGATGTTGAGTATGCAGTTGATAGAGAGGCTTTGGTAATTAGAAGATTATGAATACTCAAATTACGGAGAATGATGTGAAGAAACAAAGGAAGAACATCTTTCATACTAGAAGCCACCTAAATAACAAGGTATGTAGTATAGGTATTGATAGTGAAAGTTGTGCTAATGTTACTACTGCAATACTTGTTAAAAAGTTAAATCTAAACAACATTAAGCTCGAAAGACCTTATAGACTTCAATTGTTGAACGAATGTTGTGAAGTAAGACTTACTAAATAAATTTTGATCTTTTTTTTATTAAAAATTATATGGATAAGGTTTTGTGTGATATGGTTTTTGTGTATGCTACTCATTTACTGTTAGGGTGTCCTTGGTAATTTGATAAACAAAATAATAAAAAATTAGGAAAATAACTGAAATCAGAGTAAAAGCGTGAAATAAATTTTCTTTTGCAATTTTTGTTTCTTTCTAGGAAAAAAGATTTCTCTCTCTCTCTCTCTCTTTGGGGGGGTGGGGGGGTTCAAAATTGAGTTATGATAATTGTTCTTTTTCTATAATGCTTACAATATAAATCTACGAAAAGTTCTATTCATGGGCTTTGTTTAAAAAGGTTGTAAAGAAAAGGTATGCAAGAACCTAAGAAATTATTCTCTCATTGCTCATATTAACTTCACTTTTCCTCACATCCTTACTGGTTGTTTTGAACTTTCGACTTCACCTTTCTTCTTCTTCAGTTTCAATTGATCTTAATAAACTTGTCTAGGTAATAATAGTTCAAGTTGGAAAGTTTTTCCATCATTTTCAAGAAAATATATGTTTTTAAACCTATCATGTTTAGTCTTTTTATCAAATTACCAAGGACACCCTAACAGTAAATAAGTATCGTACATAGAAATCACATCACACAAAACCTTATCCTTATAATTTCTAATAAAAAAAATCAAAATTTACCAAAAAAAAAAAGATAAAAAGAGAAAAATCTTCTTGCCTAAAAAGAAACAAAAATTGCAAAAGAAAAATATATTTCATGCTTTTACTTTTATTTCAGTTATTTTCCTAAATTTTTATTATTTCGAGTGTTATTAGTTTTCATCTTTTTTGTATACTTTTGTTTTGGGGGCAATCAAGAGAGAAAAAAAAGATACGAAATACTAATAACAATAAAGAAAATAAAATAAAAAAAATGTGCAATTAGGGATATAATTGAAAGAAATAAAAAAAATAGGTATAATTGGCAAACAGTTAAAACAAATATGAAACCGGGAACTAAACTAGAGAAAGCAAAGGAATGAGAAGAATGTAAAAATTTGCAATTAGGGATTAAATCGAAAAAAATTAAAAGAAAAAAGGTGTGATTGGCTAAGAAAATAAAAAAATATAAATCCAACAACTAAAATGGAAAAACGACAAACTTGGAGGATCTATTTTGAAAAAATGAAACTTCCCCCTTAAGTTAAATGATGTCATTGCATGCAAATAAAAAAAGGAATGCACCAAACAATGTTGTTTTGGTGCTACCTTGCATCATCTTCCTCTTTTTTTCTACAACACCACCTATTTCTCACCATTAAATGATTGATTTTATCCTCTCTAACACATCCAAAACACACCTATTCCTTTCCCTGACATCACCTCTCTTATCAACGTCTATCTCTATAATGAAAAGACCCCTGAAAATGCTATAAAAAAATGTTGAAGGAGGCTAAACAATCAAGATTTTTAACTGAAAAACCGACTTGTAAGGATGGGATTTTTCCAATTAGGACCATTTGGTGGAGCTCCTAAAAGCCCTTCCCCTTCCATAAATAGATGAAAAAGAGAATAAAACTTTATTTTTGGATGTAGGTTACTATTCAAAATGAAAAATAAAGTATATTTAACTATTCATGCATGATTATTATTCATCTATTTATTTTTATTTTATTTTGATTGATTTCACGTTCACATTATCTTCATTTAGTAAATTTAGTGTTCTTATTTTTATGTACGCATGTGCATGTAAAAATTTATTTTTGGAAGTAGGTTATTATTCAAAAATACAAAAAAAAAAAAAACATTTCATTATTCATGCATGGTTATTAATCACCTATGTATTTTTATTTTATTGACTTTGTATTCACATTAGCTTCACTTTGCAAAACATGCTTTTACCTTTTTACATATACTTCTGTGTAAATTTTAGGAAGTAGGTTACTATTCACTCATGATTTTTTATTTTATTTTTATTATCTTTGTATTCACATTAGTTTTATTTTGTAAAATTGTACTTCCACCTTCTTATGTATGCATGTGCATGTAAATATTTATTTAAAAAAGAATAAAAATAATGTTGATGAGTTTGCAATCAAGTTAGTGTCATGTTTTAATTAAGCTTAAGTTTTAACAGTTAGGTCAACGTGTTTTCTAGTTTTAAAGATCGACGTAGACCTAACATAATATTTTTAAACTCAACAAGTCTTTACCAAGTTAACATCATTTTTTTTTATTATTGATCTTGGATTTTACCAGTTAGGTGAACAACTATCCTTGTTTTCAAGGATTGATGCAGGCCAATCATTATATTATAACTTTAAAACGAGTTCGAAGTCAATGAGTTTTTTTTTTTAATCAAGGACCAAAGTAGATTTAGTATAACACTAGTTTTATATCACTTTACATGAATTTGATAAGTTGCAATACTCTTTATCTACGGTTTGATGTTAATTCAATGATCATTCACCAACAATAAATAACTTGTGAATAAGTTCATAAAATAATTTGACAGTTAATGTCTTATATGAAATGAATTTAGAAAACAAAAGATGACTAAAGTAATCTTTTATTTGAAAGGATGTGGTAATGGTGATTTTTATTTTTATTCAAGCATAACCAACCTTTGTTGTGGATAAGTGTAATTGTATAAAATGGAAAAACTATATAAAAATACGAGGATCATATCCTAAGGAGTACATTATCCTATTACCTAAATCCAATTAACCTTAGATAGCAAGGAAAAAAAAAGAAAGAAAAAGCAAAAGCTAAAGAAAACTCCAAAAGATCAAAAAACAAGACTAACTGAACAACAACTGAGAAGCATGTCATCTAGTTTATAGAAATCTTAGAATTGATTGACTAGTTATACAAACAAAAATACAGAAGAAAAAACCTAGAAACCGGTTGCTTGGTTTATGGAAAACTCAAAACCAATCACCGATTCTGCAAAAACAATAGACATTCTAAGAGGAACTCGAAGAACAGCAAAGCAAAGGTACCTCATAACTCTAAAAGATGTCATATAGACCTTAGAGTAGCTAGAATCTAATACTTTGATTCTAACTCAACCAACTAGGACCGAATAAGCTCAAAGATCTCATCAACAACATGGTAAAGTCGATAAGCCTAATGAAAAACCCAATTATTCCTTTCATACCAGATGACGTAAACCATAGCTGAGAGGACTAACCAAACAAGTGGATGTGTAAACTCCTTCTTCTGTATAGAGTGCATGTATGCCCACTAAAGCAAAGGTCATTATATCATAGAAGGCCGACTCACAAGGATCTTGCCTGTGATAAGCCCTGAATTGAAGTAGGAAAAGGACACTGAAAGAATAGATGGTCATGTATCTCAACATATGACTTATATATATATATATATATATATATATATATATATATATATCGAGGAGCTAATGATCTAATAAGCATTGAGTCTGTCTATAATATGAAGGTGATCCATATAAGCAAGCAATAGGATAAATAAGTATCTCAGGATATGACCTGGAAATTAGATAAGCTAATATATAGAATTTATGGGTCTCATGTCTCCAAGAGCCTCCCATGCCAAGTCGATAGAAAATCTCCCTAATGAATGAACTTCCAAACATAGTGATCTAGCAATGCAATCCTTAGATGGAAAAGAATGGAGTCCTAAATAGGCTGAAACTCCTAACTATCGAGGAAAAAGCTCAAGCGCCCTCCTTAATAATATATGAGACCTTGGCATCCCAGGAAAGCCTAGTTGAGGATAACACCCTGAAAGGAAAATTACTTCAATCTCTAGAACCAGTGCATACTTTAGCATTCTTAGTCTCCTTCAACAACTATATGATGACTTCAAATTTTTTGTTTTTCCAAAAATACCGTGATAGGCATTTTAGAGATTTTTTTGCATTCCCTATAATGACATCTTTTTTAGCATTTCCTAGAGCATATATTGTCTTTCTTTTAAGGATGTCACTTTGTGAAATGACTACTGACGCGGGACAACAAATAAAAAGAATTAAAGCAAGAAAAGAAAGAAGCTTTGGAGAAAGAAAGAAGCTAAAGAAGAGGAAGAGAAGGGATTGGAGATATGCAAAACTTGAAAATTTTCATTAATCATCAAAAAGTCCCTTAACATTTAGAAAAGTAGGGTATTTATACTAAAACCCTAACTTGAATAAGTGATTGGGCTTATGGCCCATTAAATAAAATATCCAACAAATAAAGCCAAATTAATAAAACTCAACTGAAAGTCCATATAAATTAAACCCAAAAACATAAGTTAAAGCCCAATTTCTCAATGGTTTGGGCTATCCTCCATCGTCTATGATCATACGCGTGCGTAAATAGTGTTTCTGGTTCGGTGTCCCCATCAATTCTCCCAGGGTTGGAAGAACTCGACCCCGTCGAGTATAGGTTAAGGTAGCTCCAATAATGCTCTCAAAGATAAGGATCAAACTGTTGTGATGTCTCTCTGATAATCCAAGTATAGTATGAATCTGGTCGTCAAGTCCATATACTGGGATTTACTGAAGTTCACCATCCCTGGTAAAAACAACTTGTGCATTCAAAGTAGCATTAATATGTTCCTTTTGTACCAAAGATATGGATAATGAGGTAGGGGTATCAAAAGGAGCATCAGGGGTAGGCTGTATTTTCTAAATACTGAGGTCTTTCATGTTCAAAGTAGAGCTAATATCAAAGTTTAATGGCAATTTAATGACATAATTATTTGATGTAATCATTTGCAACACTTTGAATGGTCTAGCACTACTTACTTGTAATTTATGATCGGTTTCCAAAGGACACCGTTCAGGTCTAATCTGTATCATGAAATAATCTCCAACATTAAGTGCATCATTATATTTAAGTAAATCAACTTGAAATTTGTATTGTTCATTACTTGCTTGAATTTGTTTCATGATCTCAATATGCAAATTATGAACCCTACATGGTAATGACTCAGCTGACTTAGACATCCTATTGTGAGGAGATATGAGAAGGTCTTCTATCAGTTCCTCAAGTTTGTAACTATAAACACTAAATGATTGAGGGTGTGGAATGAGACAAGCATTGTTTGAAACCTGTGTAGATATGGTATGGACACAATCAAGTAACCTAGGATTATCTTCATCTTCCTCATCACGTACATGTGGTAAGAAGTCAAGAAGTTCAACATGATGCTCTAAACTTATGATGTCCTGGACACCAAGCATGTGGGATGAGAAATCAGGTAGTTTAGGAGGACTAATATCATGAAACTCTTCTAAAACCATACTCATCTCTATAGGCGGTTCCACTAAAGAGTTTCCTAAAATTTCCTCCACCATTAAAGCAGACATATCAGACTCTTTCTTAACCTTAGTCTCAAGCTCATGTGGACTCATTGTGTTAAGTCCCTCTTCTTGCACATCCTCGTCATCAAGGTCACTAAAATCCTCAAGATTAGGCTCATACACGTCAACACTACAATATTCCTCTTTACCTAGATCTTTATATTTTTGGATGACTAAAGGTTTAGAGGTACAATCTAAAAAGATATGACTAAAACCTAGACAATTAGTACACTTAACCATAAAACTCACTTTAGACACTTCATTAACAACTCGTTTGCCTTTATCTTTCTTGTAAGGTTGTGAGTTACTAGGATTAGGTCTGTGGGGTGGAGCAACTAACAAAGAATCACTACTTCTGAATTGGAACCTAATAGGGATACTATAAGAGTCCTGACGATTTTTCCACTAATCCTTTGTGACCAACTTGTAGTCTTTAGTTAAGGTATAAGCTTGGTCAAGGGTAGATACACCTTGAAATACAACTTCTCTTCTAAGATCATCTTTTAAGCCTCTACAAAATCTACGCAAAGTCATGACTTCATTCTCTCTTATGGCACATCTAATCATGTAATCATTAAATTGCATTATATACTCATTGATAGGCTTATTCCTTTATTTTAGATTGTTTAATTGGTCTAAGAGTTTATTCCTATAAGACTGGGGTAGGTACTTTTCCTGAAGTTTTTGTTTCATTTTGATCCAATCTGTTATAGGAGGTTTACCTCTCATCTCTAAACGATCCTCAACATTCTCCAATAAATTTTGGCTTTATCAATGAGTTTCATCTTAGCAAATCTAACTCTCTTATTATCAGACAAATTATGCCACTCAAAGAATCTATCCATATCACGAATCCATATATCAAATATCCAAGGGTCATAACGACCGTCAAAAGTGGGGGCTTCTATTTTGTTAGGACTTAAAACTCGCTCATCAAAGTCATCGTGTTTAGAGTAACCTAAATGATGGTCATATTGGTGTCGCTCAGAGTGATCTTGTCCATAATGATTATTCTTGTGATATTTATTGGTCTTTGAGTGTCTTATTCGAAAACTCTTTTGGGGCTCAATTCTTCTAAACATGTTGATCACCTAAGTTTGCAGTTCCCTTGAAATGATCATAAGAGTATCACTAAAGGTTGAGTCTACAATAAGTGTAAACTTAAGCTTAGACACTAGATGATCGTGACACAAATGCATGCAATACTAACTTATAAATGGAATTAAGATCATAAATGGTTCTTGCATGTAAAATCATAATACAAAAATAAAGCTAATTTGTTTTTTTAAATGTGGAGATTAATCAAGAACAAATTACACTAATAAAATTATATGCATGTAATACTAGATTCTTAAGTGTAAATGATTAATCAAACACGATGTCACAAGTAAGAACTCATAATTTCTGAAATTGAATAAAATATTAGCTATTACTGATGAAAGAGGTAGATGAACAAAAATTAACAATTAAAAATGCTAGGTGAGATTTTTTTTTTTATGATTTTTTCTCTATCTTTTTTTTTAGCACAAAAGTAATATTAATGATAATTTCAAATACCAAGTGTAATACTAAAAAGGTAAATTCAACAAACCAAAGAGTAGAGTAATTTACCGACCAAGATTCAAATCGTCGAATTTGATCGCGGATGGACCTCGAATGACATGGAAATAGGGGTGATATGGAGAGGCCTGCTTATGTGGTGGACAGTGATGTGGCTGCCCGTGCTGATGTGGCAGATGATGTGGATGATGCTTCAGAGTGATGACGTGTCACGAACTGATGACGTGTCAGACGACGTGGCAAGAACAACTGACATGGAAGATGCCACTGATGCTTTGATGTGGCAATGACGTGGCTAGGTTAATTATTTACCAGCCTCTGTTTTCTTTCTTCCCTGGCGTCTTGGCCTGTCGCCGCTGCTGTCGTCGATGGCGGACGAAGCGGGGCTTCGTGATTCTGCTTGGGTCTGGCGGTGTGAGGGTAGAGGCGGAGGTTTCTGTGGTGTCGCTGCTGGACGGGGTCCTTTTGATCTGTTGTCACTGCTGAAGGTGATAGCACTGTGGACGGTGGCAGATGGAGATCTGTTGCGTTGCCTTTGCTGCGGTGAACAACCAGTCGGTGATGGCTGTGATGGGTGTTGTGGGTAGCAGCGTCTGGTGGTTTGTGGCGTCTGATGTGGTTTATAATTCTGATTTGGGCTGCTGAAACCGCAAGTCTGCTGTGGTTCTGTGGAGGCGCCGCTGAAGACGATTTGGTGTCTGTCGGTGGCGTAGGGAGCGGCCTTTTGTAGGAGAATCTGTCGCCGTGGGTCTTGGTGTGACCGGCATTGATGCAAGCTATAATCGGCGTTGAACAGTGACAATTTTTTTTTTCAGCGGCTGCGGAGGAGATGAACAGTACCTTTGAACAGTAAATTCGAACAATACCGATGAACAGTGATCGTCGTCCACACTTTTTTTGTAATCAGAACAACTTTTTTTTTTTTCACGGCGAACAGTGACCTTTTTTTTTCAGATTATCTAGGGTTAAACATAACACATAGATCGATTAATTGTAAGAACAATTAAAAACCTGGCTCTGATACCAAATTTGATGCGGAACAATAAGTAAAAAGAATTAAAGCAAGAAAAGAAAGAAGCTTTGGAGAAAGAAAGAAGCTAAAGAAGAGGAAGAGAAGGGATTGGAGATATGCAAAACTTGCAAATTTTCATTAATCATCAAAAAGTCCCTTAACATTTAGAAAAGTAGGGTATTTATACTAAAACCCTAACTTGAATAAGCGATTGGGCTTATGGCCCATTAAATAAAATATCCAACAAATAAAGCCAAATTAATAAAACTCAACTGAAAGTCTATATAAATTGAACCCAAAAATATAAGTTAAAGCCCAATTTCTCAATGGTTTGGGCTATCCTCCATCGTCTATGATCATACGCGTGCGTAAATAGTGTTTCTGGTTCGGTGTCCCCATCAACTACACTTCAAGCTAATTACTTTATAATATGATCAATTTTTAATTTTGTCTTTTATGATTTGTTTTTTCATCTTGTTATGATGTAAAAAAATAAAAACAATTATAAGAGGCTAAATAAAATATAAACGAGTTGCCACCTATTTTTAGAGGTTACTAGGATATCTAAGATTGATCTTGCAAAGTCTTAGGTAAGAGGCTAATTGTACCCGGAAAAAAGAAAAAGACAAAAACTATCCTAAGATATCCTACCTAAGTTAAGTTACTCTATATTTGTTTAACTTAAAGACCAATTTTAAGAGTCACATCTTTATGTCAAGTTTCCTAAACTATTGAATATGTTAATTTTCTATTTGTTTTTGTTTATATTTCTTTCTTTTTATTTATATACCCCTTTTATTATCTTAAGATTGGATTGTATTTTTTGTATATGTCATTTTTTGTTTGCTCATTTACTAATTTTGTTAATCTTTATTTATACAATTATATTTAATTACTAGGTTTAAAAAAGGTTGTAACTTGGTTGATTATTTGTTATGCTTATGTGTATTTTATTGTAATTATTTTTAATATCCTTATATATATATATATATATATATATTATTAGAATGGATATTAAGAAATGCTGATGCACTCAAATCACTATACTTTGTCACACTTTTTTTTTTCTTTAGTTTAGAATGAGAAAACATTGATGTTATGATAGACTTCATCTTTAATGAGCACTCAAGAAACCTCAATCCTAATGGAAAGCTTATCTGGTTATGATGGTTATTCAATAGAATTTTGCATTCCATACTTTTTACACCTAGTAAACCTTAGACCAACCTGATATGGCATGTGACCCGAGCATTAAATGACTCCTTTTTAAGACCAATCTAGGTTAGTTAGCTTGCCTAAAAATTTTAATAACATAGAATCATCCCTTGTAATTTTCTTGAATTGTCATAATAGGCAAGCCAAATATGAATGAAAGATTGACCAAACAAAATAAGGTCATGAAATTTTAGAGATGAATGACAAGAAAATAAAAATTGTAAAGCTTTTACCTTTAATGTATCCAAAATAACTCACAAATCTAACTTTGACAAAGATGATATTTCTTTTTTTAAAAAAAAAGATTTTAAATGTATTACATGATATATAGTATATCCTTAGTATTTTGTTGGTGATACCAAGTAATTGAGCGCTAGAGTAAGTTGATTGACTATATCCATAAGTAAAACTGTCCAAATGATTTTGTTTATAGATTTATCAATGAAGATCTATATTCATATTCACAATAGAATTTTGAATAGGTAATAATCCTCAAATGGTTTTTTGTTGAATTCACCAAGAAAACATCGCCAATGCAAATTACAACCTAATAAAATAAGCAATATAATTTTTTTTAAAATCATAAAATATAAAGGATACCATTTCCCTTAGAATTTGAAACTCTTAAAGTGTCATTGTTGAGTATTTACTTAAATCAAAACAATACTTAAGATATCTTAATAGGAGAACAAACATGAAGCATGGAAACTCTCATCATCCCTCATTGAAGGCTATTCCATAAATTAGGCAATTTTCAATTGAGAACTTCTCTCTTTAAAATGCTTTTTCATCTGAAAACTGAAAACAAAGAAAAATGCCCACAAGTTAGAATTTAAATTTAGAGTTGAAAATGTAATTTTTATTTTAAAAAAAATAGAGATGACATAACCACACTCACATATGTAATACATCACTATTGGAGTGTAAATCATGGGAATGTACCCTAATATTTTCTCCCTTGAGTGTATATATGGAATGTCGATGCTATCTTATCTCATTCTGAATCTGATTAGGTTGATCGACAATGACATGTATGGTTTCAAAGTTTGCCTCAATTTTGTACCACTCTCATGACTCGTACTAAAATAGTACTTTACCCCTAGATGTCTGGTCAATTATTGTGCCTCAATGCATTTCAGGGAGAACTAGCTAACTCTAAGTTCACAGATTTGATCTTCTTACTTTTAGGTTATGAAAAGGGATTATTACTCTTATTAAGCAATTCCTTAGATCCATATTAGCAACAATCAATAAGACCTTATAAGGAAAGAAAAATTGCATAGAAGATGTAGAACATATATTTGGCAGGGTAGTCATTCTGCTCATTTCATCAAGTTAAAAATATGTATTTTATCATAACATTTTTCTAATAAGAAAAAAAAAAAAAAAGTGTAGTGTTATGCCTCGTGGGTATCTTTACTTTGAAATAAATGAATTAGAATTAGAATTAGAATTAGGCCTAATACTAAATACAAAGACTAAGCATAAGATAACTAAGTGGAAAAGAAAATGTTCGTCACTCACCTCTTAACAAAGCACAACAAGAAATATTATTCTTTTTTTAGTACTCAAATTGATTTATCATCGAGAATTGAATAATATAACATAGAAAGATGAAGGCCTCTGTTAGGATAAAAAAATAGTAAGTTTATAGTTTTATTGCAATATTGTTATGGGTAAGTCATGTTTGTTGTGTTTTCCATCTTTGTGTAGGTAGCTCTCATATCAAGAATGGATAGGTTTAAAGTCTAATAAATGAAATCTCTCTAAAAAAAAAAAAAACACTACTAGTTAGTACACATGGTTGTGTCTACCTAACCATCCCTTCTAACCTATAAAAAGGGTAGGCTTAGGGTTGTGATGGCAGTATAGCCATTTTTACATGAGACATTTGTATTGGTAAGGATATTGAGAGAGGTAAGAACATGAAAAGCTACAAAAAGGCATTGGAGTTTTGCTTTAGTATAATTCTAAGTTTTTAAAGAGAATTAGAGATGAAGTGTCATCTTATAACTTATTTAGGTCGTTTTGCAAGAATGTGTGGTGATGAAGGATTATTAGTTTCATCATAGCCAAACACATGGTTTTTGTTCATTTCTTGAACGAAATGGTCATTAGATACTATGACAATGATTTTAACTATATTCTTTTTTGGTTCGATGATTGTCGATTAATGATACAAACATTAAATCTTATCCCATTAAATGTGTTAATATGTTGATCTAACATATAATAGTGTGATCGATTGTTAACAAATCGATTAACCAATCATTTATTCCCTTACCAATATGTTATCTATCATTTGTTTCTTCCTTCCAACTAAGGAGTATCTATAGTTAGGAACTTAATCCTTAGCGGAGACATATAGTAGTCTTGTAAAATCAAACAGAGTATAGGTGTTTCAAGATTTTAAATCTTAAAAACCAGAATTATTTAACTCAAACCGGCCCGGCAGGTTGACACAATAGCTGGACCGATCCGGGTAATGTGAAAGACCAGCAAGAGTTAAAAAATAGCCAAACCCGATCAACCCACCGAGTCAACCTGTGACCCAAATGACCCGGCAAAACCTGGTAGAAATCCTTTTTTTTTCAAATGTTTTTTTTCCTAGCCAGAAATTCTTTTTTTTTTTTTCATATTTTAAAGTTGGTTATTAACCCTTTTCAAAGTTCACTATATAAATACTAGAAGAATATTTTATTTTTTTCAATGTGAGATTTGAAGCCCTTTAGTATACATATTATATGTTCACAAGTTATTTTTTCAATATAAAATTTGAAGCCCTTTAGTATATATATTCTATGTTCATAAGAAAAAAATTATGCTTTTTCAATGTGGAATAAAATAAAATTTTGGTTTAAATACTTCAACTTAAAAGAATAACATAATATCTTTTAAAAGTGAGATAAAAAAAACCTTTTAAAATAATCATTCAAACTTCATTATCTAAAACATATATAGTCTATATTTATATGAATTGTTTCTTAATTTTTTTTCATATAAAATATTAAAATTTCAAGTATTTTATTATTATTTTTCTGGGTTGACCCAAGCTCACCCGAGTCAACCTGAGACCCGACCCCTTGACCGGATTAACCTCAGGTCGGGTTTGATAACTATATTAAAAACAATGAATCTGTTACAGTTAGAGCCAATAAAAAAAAATGGGAATAGGTGAAAATGTATAAGAAAACAAATAAAATAGAAAGGTTAAATCAATGCTTGTAAGCGAAAGGAAATAAAAGCAAAACTAAATAAAAAAAATAAAAAAAAATAGATTGAATAAATTGCATAAGGTAAATTACATTTTAAAAAAAAAGTTGTGTGTCCGTGTTGGCCATCTTTTCCTTGTATTGATATTATATTTATATCGATACAATATATAAGTTTTATCTAAACATTTAACTTTAATTAATCCTATAAAGAGTTATTTATATTGAATAAAGAACTTACACATTGAATTATAGTACAATCTAAATTTTTTTATTATTGATAATCATGTAAATCTTAACTAATTTATAACTTTGATTAATTTAATTTGTTAAGTATCCCACCTTGAATAAAATTGAACCCTCTAGTTATTTCCTTGCACTTAAAATCAAGTGGTTGATCACTTTTTTTTTTTTTCACAAACTGAATATTATCTAATGGACGGAGCTCTTCTATCTTCCTCAATTTCCTTCGTCCTCTTGTCTTAATAGTTTGTTTGGCAGTGTGGTTGCGGTTATTTTTCAAATAGCTTTTCGTGCCAAAATACATGCTAATGATGTTTTTTTATTTTTTAAAAATTATTTTTGACATCAACATATCAAAATGATTTGAAAACACTAAAAACATATTAATTTGAAGTTAATAATAAAATAAAATAAAATTCAAATCTTTTTAAAAGCACTTTTAAAATGCAAAAATAAATAGATAAGGGAATAAATGAGATTTCGTTCCATCTCCATGTCTTTGAAAACTATGTTAAATGTCCAAGTTAGAGTTAAAATAACTTTCTCAAGAAAACAAATTGGTACAATTTTTATATATAATTAAAACAAATTGGTACCTTAATATCTACAAGAGATTATGCTCTTTTTTTCTCCGATTAGTGGACTAAAAAGGTGTGAGATCTTTATTCTCTAGTGAACAAAAAATTTGTGATCTTGATTGCTCTTTTCTATTGGAATATGCCACCACTACACGGTATATCCAAGCACACGGTTTTGGCGAAATCCATCCCTCTAAGCATTCAACAAAATATCCAACAGATAAATTTAAATATATTTTTTTCAATTTTAATTAATAACTTAAAATCGTGAAAAGAAAATATCAGAATTTTCAATAATAGAGGGGAACGCGGGAGAGGGTAAATTCCAAGCGGAAAAGATAGAAAGGAAAAGAAAACCACCTTCGTGATGCCAAAAACGCTGGCCTCCAATCAGGGGGCCCGTTGGTGGTGTTTGTAATAATTGCCCATCCCTTTTCTTCCTCAAGATTTCGACACGTCCCCGAGACCTAGACAGTGATGTGATGAATTCACTTTTCTTGGAATCTTTTTTTGGAGGGCTAGATCCCAAGATGAAGTCTCAATCATTAGATCAGTTCATGCTTTGTAATGGGTCCCACCTGACAAGTGTGTTTGTGGGTAACTTAGTGGGTTTTTTAAAAGATTTTTTTTATTTAAAATTGTATTAAAATTTATTTTTTTATTTTTAAAAAATTGTTTTTTATATCAGTATATTAAAATGATTTAAAAATATAAAAATAATTATTTAAAAAAATAAAATAAAACTAACTTTTTAGACGAGAGATATATTGTTGAATTCAAAATAATTTTGAAATATCTCTACTATTAAACTAGAAAACGAAAATAAAAGTGGGAAATAATTCACTGGTTGGGTCGATCTTTCCTGGCAAACAATTAAAATTGAATCATCATTATTATATAATTCCAAAAAAGCATGGCCCCAAGGCCACCTACTCCATAATAATAAAATAAATGGGAAAGAGAGAACTCTTAGCTAGGCCTACTTGCCTAAAATATCAAATCATATCATTTGTGGTGGTTTTCCTTTTCCTTTATAAACCACCCCAACATCTAAATCTTTTTTCTTAAAGATTTTTCATAAATCTTAACGATGGTAGGCAAGAGAACAAATCCCATGATCGGAAGATTGTCGGAATTATTGGTCTCAGGCACCCGTGCCAAGTTCATGGATGCTAACACCAGTCCTAGAAGTCCACTGGACTACATAAACCAGTCACCAAAAGGTCTAAAGAATTACCATGATCTCGGTGGGGTTGGATTGGGTATTGTTGCAGCCCTTGACAAGCCTTCTAATACTGATGTGGGGCATGAAGTTTTGGCTAAGTATGCTGTTTGCAGGTCAAATTTGAATAGATCAAATCCAATTCCAGTTAATTCAGGTAAAGATTGTGAGATACTTAACTGTGGTTTTGAGGAAATGGATATGAAGAGCTTGGAAGACTATACATATGTCACAATCCATGCTCCTAATCAATCCTTGACGAAGGTTTACTATGATGGAGGTGAACGTGGAAAACGAGGGCATGATAGAAGATGTGAGAACGTGGGATGTACTTCTGTTCCTAAGCGATTTCCTGCCGGAGTTGTCGAGGATGTTCCCGTATATCCCACTTCAGATTTTCTGAGGTCATGCCACCTGTGCAGGAAAAAACTCTACGGCAGAGACATCTACATCTACAGGTACAGCAATTTTTCTTCCGGCTCCTTGAAGTTTTCTTTAGAAGTTGTTTGCAGGTGTGTTCTTTACATGTGTTCTTTAAACATTTGTGTTCTTACCTGTTTACAGGGGAGAGAAAGCATTCTGTAGCGTGGAGTGTCGATCGAGTCAAATAATGATGGACGAGCGCAAAGAACAGTGCAGATCGGAAGTCGCGAGATCTGCAGATGTTTCAAGCTCGCCTTTCAAAACAAGCCCCATCTTCTCAACTGGGATTCTTGCAATTTAGGATAAACATCGCAGTCCTGAACTTCCAATTTTACACGGCAATACGCTATACATATGACAATCTTATCAGCTCGATATCGAATATAATATAGAGCAAGCATAGCGAAAGAAAATTGTGGGATATAGGCTATGCAGTTTATGTTGTATTGAGAATTTTTTCGAAAGCGAATTTTGCATCACAACATGATTATAATAATCATCAAGCCATGTTCAGGCAACAATTCTATTTTTATCCCTTTTTTAGATCAACGAAAACTTTTGAGTTCTTGAAGGGTAGCTCTCTCTCTCTCTCTCTCCCCCCTAAATTTCATCCCTTTTTTTTTCTGGGTTTAAACTTCAAGTACAAATCTCTAATCCTTTCCAGGGTTTAAACATAATCTGCAGTCGAAATCCCAAGTCTCCACTGCAGGCTGTACCCATAGGATAGAGTAACAGTTTTATTGGGGGCGAGAATGGAGATTTTTAATACAACAACAGACAGCTTGGTACTGTGTTACGTTTTTTTTACTAGGTTTTGTGCATAGTTATATTTTAAATTTTGATGGATCTCACCATTACTGAAAGGACGATCCATTTTAGAACTTGAAGGAGGCCAGTTAATAAACCAAGAGAAGGCAGTAACTGATCACTGATTGACAGGTTCCAAGAGTGATGTGGCAAGCTCAGCTCCTCTGCAATGATTCGAGACTTTGGAAACAGATATTACCAAGTTAAAGTGTTAAACAGCTCAATGCTTGTCCACATCAAAATACCAGATATGAGTTGTTTTTTATAATATATTTTATTTATAAATATATTAAAATAATATTTTTTTATTTTTTAAAAATTATTTTTAACATTAATCATTAAAATAATTTAAAAATATTAAAAATAATATATTAATTAAAAATTTTAAAAAAATTAAATATTTTTAAAATACAACAACAATCAAAACTCTCTAAAAAAACAAAACCAAAAGAGATGGGTGTGGTCATGCGAATCCATCAAGAATATACTAGTTTTTATAGCACCACTCTACTGTTAGTTTTTATAGCCACTCTACTGTTAGTTTTTATAGCCACTCTACTGTAACTCGAATTATAATTTTTTAATATAAAACATTAGGTTATAAATAATAATATAATATTGTTATTAAATATAATTTTATAAGTTGATTTTAAAACCTCTATTTTTTATCTAATTTAAATTTAAAACTAAATCATATAAAAATTATCTTGATATAATTCAATTAATTGGGTAAATCAAAAAACAATTCAAATATATAAAATATAATTTGATTATAGGAAGCCTCTCAACTTGAGGATCACTTTTTTTTGTTTTTCTTTTATAGATGATTGAGTAATTACACTATAAATAAAAAATGTTAAAATACCCATTATCCTACTCCTTTTCTATAATAAGTAATGATTATTATGAAAAGAATTTTCTTCCCCTGAACTCAGGCTTTGAGTTTGTCAAACAAAAGTAAAATAGTAATTTTACCCTGCAAGTCCATATCCATAGTGAAAATCAATTACATGCCCACTAGATGTCTATACCATGCTAAAATCCAATCTATTTGTACTGAATTGATTAAAATTAAAATGATTAAAATTATCATCTCTCATTTGCTCAGATAACAATTATTTTAAAAAATATTTTTTACTTAAAATACATTAAAATAATATTTTTTATTATTTAAAATTTATTTTTTATATTAACACATCAAAACAATCTAAATATATTAAAAAAAATTAATTTAAAACAAAAAAAAAAAAATGTTGAAAACAGGGTTCTCACCACAATGCAAAATATTTAACATGATACAGCAACATTCCAGAGGAGTAAAATATCTTGAGCAACTCAATTCTAAGTATTTCAACCACTTATTTCTCCCTGCCAAGCTACAAGGGAGTTTGCATACAACATTAGTGGTAGTACATTAGCTGCTGTGTTGCTGCAGCATTCTGGAACCCACCATCATAAATTGCCTGGCTACTTCCAACAGTACCCATTCCCATGACTGCCTGCTTAAGGGCATGATGACCCTGTGGATGCATAAGGGCCGGTGCACCGTATTTGCTCAATGCCATCTGCTGTTCGTAGGCTGCAACTGCAAGTTCAGTAGCTGAAAGGCTTGGCATATGTCCGGCAGCTGGTGGGGGAAGAGGGGTAGAGCTTGTCCCTGGTGGAGTGGGCTTGCTACCCCATGAACACTGCAACATCCAGATATCATTCGATTAAAACCATTTTGACATCAAGCTCAAAACATTTGCATAACTGCTACTAACACAACAGCTTTAAGCATGCCACATTTGGATACATATGATATTTTCTTTCCTGAGAAAAGTTCAATAAAGAAAAAAGACAGCAAAATGCCACGCGATACAGGTCATGGAAAACAAGCATTGGCATTCTGTAGTAATCAAAACTACTTATTCAGAACCTGATCAATAAAAAAAGATCTCAAACATTAAAAAAAGGGAAAACAAAATCCCACATCAATAAAAAAAGCCATCATATGAATATACCTTAATTGGTTTTCCATACACAATTCGAGCGTTTCCCATCTGAATAGCCAGAGCTGCTTCAGCATGGGTGCTGTATCTCACAAACCCAAAACCTTTGTCACGTTGTACCCGAACATCTTCAATAGTTCCAGCACCAAGCAAATGGAAATGCCGATGTAGATCAATAGAAGTAACCTGCAAGTCATTTGTTGGACACCAATCAGAGGAGGCAGTCCTAGAGCATTTTGATCAACTTCTGTCCAGAGGAACATCATGTATAGACACACAAATGGAACAATAAGATCCCAACCAGACTTGCACAACTCCATCCCACTGCATTAACTATCTATTGGTCCAAGCAAATCTGAATCTTTTATATGATAATAAAAATGAAGATCCCATGTAAAAAGTTTTAATTAACTCACAAGTTGGTGAGTATCATAACAGTGTTTAATAATAATATGGTAAACTCAGCAAGGGTATGCAATGTGACATAGTATAGGAAATATAATCATAATCTGATAAACAGCAACGGTGTGTGCACTGCAATTTAACCTTCTTTTTTCAAAAGACAGCAAGGATAATCCATAGTAAAAGTGCATCATGCCAAATACATAAAGATTGAATAGGATAATGATTAAATCACAGGTAAGTTCTTGCCTCAGGAGCAAGATTGCCAACATAAACTGTGGTATACTGAGGATTGTTCTCTGGAGCATCATCATTATTCCTTTCCTGACCATCTTCTGCATAGAAGAAAATAACCATTTAAGCTATAACATGGTAAGAAGATGCATATGTAACTTCAGCATTTCAAGCTTATATGATACAACACCTCCAGCAAGAACATTAACATATAAACTGAACCTAAAGAAAGAATTCTATAGCAGGTTTGGATACCGATATGCATCTGAATCATGCATCTAACATGTATACAAGACAACAGATATTCTGTACACCACACACAAAACCATGTTTTCTTTTTTTGCTGGAAATCATTGTGAAGAGAAGTTGAAGACCAAATTAGCAATCCTTTAGCAAAAACAGACAAATCATCTGGCCCAAAAAATAAAAAGACAATTCAGCTAAATGCCAATTGCTTAAAATTTTGGCTTCCAAAAAATAATTATATAAACAATGATATTTACTAGTAGATATTCAACCACTGGTTCAATTCAATAGCTCACCTGATGTTCCATTTGTTAGATCTATACTTTTGGCATCAGTACTTGGCTTGTCTTCATTAGTATTGGCACCTTTGGTGGCCCAATTACACCGAATTTGTCTGCTCCCAAGCCACTTTCCTGCAACAACATCAAGTCAGAACATCATTATACAACTCCATAGTAGTGAAATGAATCCGACAGGAAAACTTTGACACAAACAATGATTTTCTACATCTAAGGAGTACTTAACTTTCCAATTTTTCAAAAGTAATTCATGACAGCAGAGTAGACAAACCAGGTGCTCAATAACAGATACGCCAATGCATGGGCAAGTAGAGATTGAATAATTCAGCTAATTATAGTTAATAAAACAGCCAAGAAATGGCACACAAAACAAGTCCTTAATCTAGCAATGTAGGGCTAATATATCTCAACAAAATACAAACTGATTAAGAACACAAATATAAAGGAAACCGTATCACAACAAAGAAACACATACCATTTAAGTCATTAATTGCATTTTGAGCCTCCTGAACAAAATAAAAATACAAATAAAAGTTATGACATAAACCAATTGAATGAACACAATTTATGCAGGAAAGGGAGTAGCCAAAAAATTCAAGTAAAACAATTTGATACCTGCTGATTCCTGAAAGAAACAAATCCAAATCCTCTAGAGCGACCGGTCTTCTGGTCCCACATAACCCTTGCATCACTGTAACCGAGTACCAGTATGCATGTCAAATTAGTCTCAGATTCAACTTAGAACTCAAGATGATCTGAAACTGTTCATCAAAAAGTTGAGAGTAGAAAGGAACTTACGAGCAACTAGTATATGCAGAGAAACATGCATACAATGTAGCATCTGTAACTTCGGGGCTAAGATCACCAACAAAGATATTATAATGACCTGCATGTCGCATGGAACAAATAACATTAGTTAAATCCTAGCCAATGAAACCAAAAACAGTAAGAAACAATAGTATAACTGATGCATGCATAAACCTGATGTATCCTCTCTCTGACTACTAGCATAAGCCCAATTAACTTTAATAGGCTGCCCAAACCTGCAAACAGCCAAAGAACATATAAAGAAATATTAACGATAAAATCCAAAACAACCTGGTTTGTTTCCAGCTTACAGATGCCTTCCATTGAGGGTCACAATGGAAAGAGCGGCGGATCTGCGATCAAAGTAATCCACAAAGGCATAGGATGACTGCAAAGAAACAGGATGCCACCACATCAATACCCAAAAAAAAAAGATCAAGGGGTAAATGAAACAAAGAAGTCACTATCAAACAAAATTGACAAGAAAAAACAACTAGAAAACTTTTGGACAAATATTGCTTGATAACAAGTTATGCTGGAAACTTAAGCCTAACCTTATCTTTCCGAATGAGCTTACATCCTTCAATAGGTCCAGTGTTTGAGAAAACCTCTTGAAGAAGGGGATCTGTAACTTGTGGGTGGATGTTTCCTACATACCTGCAGTTTCCCATGAAAAACAAAAGTCCTATTAATAACCAATACACCATTGAAATACCGAATAAATAGAATCTGGCAAAAAGTAAAAACACAAAGCCTGTCACATAGTGCAGGCAGGACCAGAGGATGAAGTACCAGTGTGTTGAGACCACAGAGTAACACTAACACACAGATTGACACATAAAAAGGGACCATATAGAAAGGAAATAGTAGTTCTAATTGTCAGGTTTTCAAGTAGAAAAGTTATCCAGGCCAAGCATCAACAATTGAGTGCATGCTAAAAAACAAAATATGGCTACAACACTCACACACTGCGGCAAGTACTTGAATCAAAGCCAGGAGGCAGATTTCCACTCAAGATAGGCTCTATCTGCAAAAAATAAAAAAATAAAAAATAAAACAAAAACTCCTAAAACTTAAAAACCTACACTCCACAACACTTTCAATATATATGTTTCGAAAAACACCATCCCCGAAGCTGAATGCAGCACCTAATAAAGTAAGTTTCAATTCAGTAGTTCCACGTCTTCCTTACAGTACCAAAAGGCCACTTGTGACTAAAAAATCAAATTGTCAACACCAAAAAGTAAGCTTAAAGCTAAATTCCTATGCTTATTATGTGCACTATAAAAAAAGATGCTAAATTCATTAGTTCCTCCATTCAATCACACTATTATCATGACCAAACGCCCACCAGCCCTCCGCTCACTCAAATATAAGCAAAGGAAAAAAAAAACAGAAATTAAAATTTTAAAGCCCTCTTCCAAATAGCATAACATACCCGTTTAAGCATTTGATAAAACAATAAATTACAATTATTTATATGATAATTTTTTTGTGAAGACACACACCTCAATTAATATTTTTCACACACTGAAACCATTTTCTTTTCAGCAATAATATACCTCAAGCACTAAAAAGTCAGAATAGAAAAACAAAACACACATCAGTATTAACGAACTAAAATAAAAGGCTTTAACTTCGATCACATAGAAAATCAGTAGCTTTAAAAAAAAAAAACCTTAATAAATCAAAAGGAAAAGAAAAACAAAACAGAGAAAAACAAACCTGAGGAGCAGCTAGGAGAGCAGGATGAAGATACTGCATCATGGCCTGTTGTTTTAGCCTCTGCTGTTGCATCATCTTCCAATCAAAAATAAAATTAAGAGCTAGGGTTTCGAAATTAAAAGAAAAAAAAGGAAATTAAAAAAAAAAAGAAAAAAGAAAGAAAAGAAAAAGAAAAAACCCTCGTGAGAGAGAGGGGATAGATCAAAGAAAACGAGAGGGAGTGATAAGTGATATGGAGCCAAGTTTCATCATTTTTGTTGCTGCTGCTTTATACTGTAAATAAATAAAATTAAAAAATAAATACTAAAAACGACAAGTTAATTTGGTGAGAAGTTATCATGTGTTCTTCAGTACATGGAAAGGCTTGGTGTTATCCATTTACGTTGTTTGGCTCTATTCTGTACGTAATGCACCCAATTGGACCTGCTGATGTGCCATGTACTATATATTAATTTAAATTAAATTAAAATTAAGTAAAAAAATGAAAATAAATAAATAAATAAAAGAATTCATTTCCGTTATTTGGTCCTGTTCTGTACGTCACGCACCCAATTCGAGTTCCTGATATGCCACGTATTATATATTAATTTAAATTAAATTAAAATTAAGTTAAAAATTAAAATAAATAAATAAATAAAAGAAGTACTTTGTCCATTTTGGATTGGGAGAAATTCTTTTCTTTATTATTACTTACTTTTTAATTTTATTATTTAATGATGTGTTGATTGGAATTTAAAATTGATATTTTATTTTTATTTATCTTTTATATAGTTATTAAAGTCTCGAGAAGCAAATGTTATTGGGTTGGTGTTTAATTTGATGATAAAAAATTAGATTTGGTTGTTTCCAATGAATTAAAAGTGAGGGACCAAAATTAAAGGAAATGAAAAATACATTTCCTTTTATTTTTTATGAGAAAAATGTCAATTCTAGCCTCTCTTTTTTTCTCCCTTCAATCATCAATTTTTTTTTCTTTTCAATAAAATCTTTTAATGTTAGGTTGTTTAGGATTTGAAGTTGATAATTTATTTTTATGTAGTTATATCAATCATAAAAACCCGTCTCACTATTTTTTCTTAATCAAGGTTGAAAATGAAAAGACTAACATTATATTTATGAAATATTTGAAGATCCTTTAAAAGAAATTATTTGTCAATGTCCCTATGCTATCTATTTTTGTCACAAAAAGAAATTGTTGCCTTTAGTTTTGAAATTACATGATTAAGTTCAAAACTTTATTTTTCTTTTATTTTGGCTCTCAAGCTTGAAAGAGAGAAAAAGAGAGAGAGAGAGAGATGTGATGTTTTCAATGAAGAAAAGAAAACGTTGACAAGTATTTAGCTTCCAATAGTGAAACTTGCCCTTTTTTTAGAGTTAATTTAGGGATTCCATTTAGGTCTTCTTTTCTATTTATCTTGCCTAAAAAAAGTAGATCATATTTTAAAATTTGATCTTGACTCCAGTTGATTTTTTTTATTTTTTAATTGATTAAATGGTGATTTAATACCAAAAATGAGTTTTTTGAGGTTCCTAGGATATTTTCTATGTGTTTTGGGTTGAAGAATGAGTTTTTAATTCCTAAATGATAACTACCTGATTTTTCGAGCACCAATAGTGGCCCAAAACTATGATAACAGGTGATATGTCTCTTATTATTGTTTTTACTAGGTGAGGTGGACACCATGTCATCCATCCCTCAAAAAAAAAAAAAAAAACTATAACGGGCCAAACACGTGCCCTACCCTAAGCTTGTGATCAGAGGCTTGTTTTAGGCCTAGATGTGTTAAGCCAACCAAGTGTGTTGGGCCAATTAGGGCTATATACCTGAGCTCTCTTTTTTTTTTTGTAGTTTTTGTTTCTTTTTTCTCATTTGATATTTTACACCTTTATTTTTTTTCTTGTTTTTTTATAATTTTATCCATTAATATTTTATTTGTTTTGAATTGGCCTACGTGATTTGTTTCATTTTGATACTTGTGAGTTTATTACAGTTTCAAACAAATACCTCGATACTTAAGTGGTGCTTAATTTTATGAATTTTTTTATGGTACAATTAAACGAGAAATAGTTTCAGAAATAATAAAGTTGTAAACGAATTTAAGTCCATCACTCAACTAATGTATTTTATAATTAAATAAAAATAATCTAAAAAAATAAAAATAAAAAACATTGAAGTTCATAACCTATGTTGAGGGTTAGACATGTAAGGCCATGAAACTCGAGTCATTTTAATATATCATTATCTTAATATTAAAAATAATTGTGTCATTTTTAGATTTTTTTTTAGTTCAAAATTGTTTTGCTGTTAGTGGACCTTCATTTTTTTTTTCAATTATTTTTTTAATAGGTTAGCTACAAATAACAAGTCGATTTAATATATCGTAATCTTAATATTTTAAAAATTATCTTCTTGGGATTTTGGTTTTTTTTTCTAGTTCAAAATATTTTTATTATGGGTAAAAAAATAAACTTGATGAGATAGGCCATGAAACCTGAGTGTACATTCTTTTCTTCTTCTTTTTTCATTTAAAAAGATGTGGTTTGGCTTAGAGCCATGCTGAAGCCACTTATCTAGTTACAACACTAAAAGTGGACCTAAAAGTAATATATCAAATAAGGATTTCAGTTCTCATGATTTTAGTAATATTCCTTTAATTGTTTTTTAGAATTCTTTTTTTGTTGCCTTATAATTTTGATATAATCAACATACTTTGTTTGCATTTTTATGAATTAATTATTTTATTTTTATTTTTATTAAATATTTACTTTTATTAAAGATATATGCACAAATATAATTTACTAATTAATTTTAATGTAATTGATTTTGTTAACGGGCTCGTCAAGAAAAAAAATAGATGCACTAGTACATAACATAGAAGTAGAAATTGAGAATCAAAAGATCTCCATGTAAAAAAAAAAAAAAAGATGTAGATAGCTTCACTTCCAAAACAAGACTAATGGCTATATTTGCTAGTTTTATTTTGTATCAATGAAAATCCTTCATTAAGCAGAATGTCAAGAACTAATCTTAACAAAGAGTTTTAAGTGTAGAAAATAGGATTGGAAATTAGAAGAAATGAGAAGAATAAGAAAGTGTTTTTATTTCCAAGATAATTGTTATTTACCACATTATTCTATTTATACTGATTCTCCAACTAATTAACTAATTCTAACTAATCCATTACAATCATCAACAGCTTAACTTTATTCACGCGTGTTAAATGCTTGCCTATACTAACTAACTGTAATAACTTTTCCCTCTAATCTTTTTCTTTTGGTATTTTTCTTCATTTCTTCTAACCCACATCACTTTGTTTTTTTTGTAACAATTGTTATTGCTATAATAATGCCTTTTTTCTTGAAAACATTCTTAACCTGAAAAATGAATGTATGCTAAATTCTAGAAATTGCAGTTGAAGCTCTTCAAGATCCTCCCAAGTTGAATCTTCAGTAAACAAATTTGACCATTTAATTAGTCCAACAGCTATAACCTTGTCTTTTTTCTACATAATCCTTTGTCTCAAAATATCTATAAGATTCACCCTCACCTTGCCTTACTCATCTATTACTGGAAATGTTGAAAATGCTACTGTATTATTTCCAATCTTCTTTTTCAGCAAGGAAACAAGGAATACCGGGCAGATATTGGTTGTTGTAAGTAACAAGTTTATATGATACTTAATCTTCTGAATGATTTTATATACACCAAAATATCATGGATTCAACTTCATATTTCTTCTTAAGGCCATTGTTGTGTTGTCTGAAAGGTTGCAACCATAAATACACCTAGTATCCTGCCATGAATGTTTTTTTTGTTCTTCTTTTATTTGCCATTTGCTTCATCCTATTTCTTACAGTATTTATTTGTCTCTGTAATCCCTGATTCATTCCATTTCTCTTCTGCAATAATTCTCCAACTGTGGCCATGATTACCATTTCTAGCAATGCCACTTTTATTATATATGAAGAGTAGCCATACATAGCTTAGAAAGGGCTCATGTTAGTATTGGAATGATAACTGGAATTGTAGCACCATTTTATTAAAGTCAACAAAGAGTGCTATTGTTTAGCATTATCCATGGACATACATTTTTAGTATGTTTCAAGACATTGATTCACATTTTCTAATTACCCATCAAATTATGGATGGTAGGCTGAGCTTATGAACAATTTGACTCTTAACAACTTGAATAATTCCTTTTAAAACAAACTGGTAAATATTTTGTCTTTGTTAGTGATAATGATAATTGGTAATCCATAAAACCTATAAAAATAATTTAAAGATACCTCAGCTACTACCTTAGCAATGAAAGGGTGTGAAAGGACAATAAAATGGATACATTTAGTGAATCTATCTACAACCATCATTATAGTGTCTTTACCTTCAGACTTTGGAAGTCCTTCCATAAAGTCTATTGTAATGATTTATCTGTTCTTAAAACTTTATTGTTCATCTTTTAGAGCAAACGATGTTGTAATAAGCCTCCCAAGATTCCAATAAAACTATTTTATTTTGATGCATTGCTAAACAAGGTCTATAAACTAAGAAAATACAACTTCAGTATCTCTCAACAAGACCGAACCTAAGTCCTAGATATGGGACTAAACTTTTCCCACAACCTCTTTTTATATTAATTTTTCAAACCAAAATTGATAAGAATTAATTATATTTAATACCATAATAAATTCATGTTATAATCAACTTTGTCTACCTGTTGTAATACTAGAATTAATGCTGAGATTTTTTTGGTTTGAATTTCTATAAAACAATGTCTAGGTTTATAAAGAATCAGTTCTAGAGAAGAAATTGAAAAGGTTGATAAAACTTAATCCATTAGGCTGGACAATATAATAGGCAAGAAAAAGTAATCCTTCATGGACTAGACCCAAGCCCTATATTATATTTGCAAAAAAAAATCATTTTTAGTCCAAAACTTTATTTCACAGTAAACCTAAGGCTCTAGCATAAGCTGAACCATGCATGCGAGTGTGTGATTTTTAGCTCAAAGTCCACTTTGCTTGGGTCATCTTTCATCTAAAAGCTTAAGTGTCTTTTGGACCCAATTCAATCTTTTCACCTGCCCACAAAATAAATAACAAGCAAGGCTTATTTCTTCCCTATTTGAGATAGGGGTTTTTAAAGGGTTTTGGGTTTCTTCAAAACATGTCAGCCATGAATTCTTTGAGATCAATTTCTCATTCACTCATAATTTATTTAAATTATGTTGATATCTTATGTTAAAGAGCTTATGTTAGAGATTAAATTCCAATAAAATTTCAACCTCAAAAGCGAGTAAACCTTACTTTTAATTTGGTTTCAAATATGTTCATTAATCATATTTTAAAAAATAATCAAACATGACTTTCCAAAAGTGTCTAAATCTTCTATTTGATATTGTCTTTATCAAATCTTCATATTGATCTAACTTTGTTCAAATCTTGTCCACACAATGCAAAAGATCTTTTGTCAAGTCTTGATTTTGTTGTTAAAGGAGTCCTTTCCTTTTGCAATAAGTTTTATCTTAGTTTTGTGAGAGGAGTCATTTCCCTTACCAACTCTTTAGGTAATTTTTCAAGAGTCCCAAGGATGTAGAGTTGTTAAGGGTTTATGCAAAAATTACCTAAAGATTAGATGTTCTTTCACCTTTGAATATTTGCTTCAAGACTGGTTTATCACAAACCATAAGCCATCTAAATGTTCGACCTCTAATGATAATCCATATGGCCACTAGTGAGAAATCTCATAAATCTTTTTAGGAAAAATAAATTGTTATACCTTTGAGTACTAACTTTTTTTCTTTTGTGTTTTATTTGTTTTTGTACTATACTTCACTCACCTTAGAAAATAAAAGGCATAACATTCTATTTATAGAGAAATCTTAAAACCTTATAAATGGTAAAATATCAATTTATCCTTTGAATAATATCATATATATTATTTCATGATAATTTTTAGAAGTTTATTCAATCACATCCCTACTTGATTTTTTTAGGTTTGGAATTCTAATCCCTTATATTATAAATTACATTCCAATTATAAATTTTTAAAATTCATTTACAATCAAGTCATACTTGATTAATTATCTTATTTTGATTTCTAACTAACAATTTTTATGTGTGTAACTCATTAGATTACCTAATAAGTTGGTCTAAATATAAATTATAATCCTAAATAAATAAGATTAAATAAATTAAACAATTTAATTTATTATCAATTTAACAATTGATTGACTCATATTTGAAGATCAAGTACAATATTTAGAAACCTGTCATTATCCCCTAAATATTAAGAAAGTCAAAAGTAGTTTGACATAACCTTTCAGTGACTAATTTTGCAGTGTAATTATTATCAAGAATGTTCCAATTTAAATATATGCTTTGTTAAATCATTTTCGTTATCAACTATAACGACCCCACTTTTAATACATTTTCATAATAAACACTCAATACATATATAAAGAAGATGGAATTTTCTCTCTCTCAACATGTCCTGTTTTAATTGTTATTAATCTTTAAGGATTAATTTATCCTTTACCAAAATCCTTGTTAATGTTTCGGAGAGTCTCCTCTGTATATGGGGCATCCTAAATCTTGACATAGTCTTGTACACTTCTAAAATCAATATCCCATCACACGATCCAATCATCCTAGATCAATACTACATCATTATACACAATAATAGACAACATCTATTCTCTCAGTCCATCTTTTGACATTTCACATAGATTATAAAGCATACAAATTTAAACATATACATATCAACCAACTAAAATAAAGCATGCATTTAATCGGTACTTGGACAATTATAAACTAAAAACATTAATAAAAGTTATAGAATACATTCGTATTTAAAACAAGAGAACAACTATGGTATGATTAAATTTATGATCTAACTTCATTTAATTACATTAAAGGTGACATACATGTTCTAATCTAATTTATAATAACATCATTAAATTTAATTACACAATATAAGATGCATCCTGATTACACAAAATAAGATACATTTATATACTCAAATATATATTATAATCTACATCCAAAATACATTTTTGTTTCTCATTACTAATTTATCAAAAAAAAAGTTATATGAGAAAGCCAACTATTCTGCACGAGTTTTTTTGAAGGTCCTGTAATAAATATGGCAATTATATTAAAACTAATTTAAGACAATTAAGACATGTGTATGACAGGTTATATAATAACACACCGCACTTTAATTCCATAATTAATTAATTCTTCAACCCAAATATTCATATTCCTTTAAAAATAACATTTTTAATTTCAGAACAAACATAATATATCCACTCGACAGACACATTAGCACTTCTAATACTCCTTAAGGAAACTAGTTGACAAACTTTCAGTCATTAGATAGCCTGAGGCCTCTAATACCCCTCAGGTATTAGTCAATTCTTAATCCCAGTTATTAGTCGCACTCACGCCTTTAGTATCTCACGGATACTAGTCAATTAAAAATCTCAATCGTTAGGTAAATCTAATTGCATCTAGCTTCTCTTAGACAACTAGTTAGAAAACTCTCGGTCATCAGTCACACTAATGCCTCTAATATCCCATGAATACTAGTCAGTTTCATATCTCGATCATCAAATAAATATGACGCCTCAAGTACCCCATGAATACTAGTAGATTTCATATCTCATTTATCAAATGAATATGACACCTTTAGTACCTTCTAGTACTAGTCAATTCTTATCCTTTTCGTAGCACAATAAAAAAAAATAATAACAATGTAATACACATTGTATGAATTTACAATTAAATGAATTTAGACAATCTTAAAGGTGTGTTTGGCACTGCGTTTCAAAAGCACTTTTGAAAAAAATTGTTTTTTTTTTTTTGCTTTGAATTAATATATTTTTGATGTTTTCAAATTATTTTGATGTGCTAATTTTAAAAATAATTTTTTTAAAAAAAATATTATTGACATACTTTTTCTAAGTAAAATCACTTTGAAAAGCAATCGCAATCACACTCCTAAACACACACTAATAATATTGGTTAAATGTACAAGGCACCTACCTTCACCTCTAACTATGTGCGCTTCTCCAGCTGCAGAAGATGTCACTCCCGATACCTCTTTTTGATCTAGAGAAGGTACTATTATTAATATATCTTTTATCTCATAACATATCATTATTTATTTTTAAATTTCATACTACCACATAATCTACCTATAAATTGTATCCTTCATTTTCACAACTTAAATCCTACTAAGCATATTTCAATTAATTAATTTATGCTTTATTCACTATATGAGCTCTCAATTAAATAAAATTTAATAGCACCTTTTTGCATTTTATGAACTTCCCAGTCTATATACTTCCGACCATAAGGTCTTTCTCTCCTTTTCTTTTTCTTTTTCTTTTTCTTTTTCCAATTATTTTCTTTAATTCTGTAATATTTTGAGTTCCAAATCCTTTATTACATATATTGTTTAAACAAAGAACTCTAATTTCTACATCCTCATTGACAATTAATTCTAAAACTATAACTCACAACTTTTTAGTATAGGAACAAAAAGCATATTTTTTAAATAAATAGTGTCAGGAGTAGTATCAATCTTAGCATCAGTGTTATTGGAAGAATATCACCATTTCCAACCATGATAAAGTTATTATCAATGTAAGTTTTAAAGTTATTTAGTTTACCTTTGTTTGTAATCATATATGTTAAAAACGGTAATATTAGGCAACCATTTATAAGTTTGATTATCTATAATAGTAAGAATTAGTAATGCTTATGAAATATCATTATCTTGGAAGGAAACGTTAAACCTATTAAAATATTTTAAAGAAGCATATATGGCTATGTTTATCACATAGTTGAAAAACTACATCATTTATATTATTGTTCAAATTTTTATTTCCTTACTAATTTTTTTATGAAGTTATTTGCAAAATGTTTTGCTTGTTATGTTATTATTGTTTTAAATATAGCCTTGATATCCATTCATTTACTTTATCTTTATTCTTGAACAAAGCTACATTCTTTGGAATTGAATCTCTGTTAAAAATTGCTTCTCCTTTTATTTGAAGCTTGCTAGCTCAAAAAAATTATTTAAGGGTGTTAAAGGTGTATGTGTGTGTGTGTGTACATATTTATTTTTTAAAAGATACAGGACAATAGCTATAAGATTATAGATCATTAAAAATTCATTCTCTTTCTCTCAAGCTAACGTTTTCCCTTTGTTCTACTATAGTATCTTAGTCTATTCTATTAATACACTCATAGCTGCTTTAGAAAATCAAAATTTATAAATCTCTTCTACATCACAACCTACGACAAGCTCTTTGGCTTTATTGATCTATATTTTCAAACTCGGATGTTTTTTTTAAGGTCTCAAATAGGAACCTCGTGCATGGTTTGATTGGCTTAGTCAATTCTTTATCTTCTTAGGATTTCATAGTTCTAATACTAATACTTCATAGTCCATTCTTCATCTTGCTAAAGCTATAATATTTCTTATGGCTTATGTTGATGATGTTTTATTGACTAGTGATAATCTAGTATTTCTTCATCATCTTATTACACATTTGGATATTGAAATTGACATTTGTGATCTTGGTTCACTTCATTGTTTTTTTTGGTATTAATGTTTCTTCTAGTATAGATGGTTTCTTCTTTCATAACAATGGCACATAAATGATCTTATTAAGAAAGTTAGTATGTTTAAGTGTAAACTAGTTGCCATTTTTATTGTCATTGGTTCTTCTTTTTCCTAATCAATTGGTACTTCGCATCTGGATTTTTCATAATTCAGACAGTTAATGGGTCTTTTTTCATATCTCACATTCACATAACATAATATTTTTTTGTGTTAATAAAGAATGTTAGTTATTTTCCTACTAATATTCATTGGTTGGCTGTTAAACACATCATTTGCTATATATGTGATACTTTATACTCTAGGTTGCATTTTGACTTGTCAGAGTGATCCCTAACTTAATGGTTTTAATGATTTTGATTGGTCTGGCATTATTGATGATTAAAATACCACTATTGGTTATCGAACTTTCCTTGGTTGCAACTTTATCTCTTGAAAATCTAGCAAATAACATATAGTTGCTTGCTCTTCTATATAGGCTAAATATAAGGATATTGCTAATATTGTTGCTAAACTTAATTAGGTTAGATCTTAACTTCATGAAATTTATATTTTAAAAACAACTCCTCTTCTTATGAGATGTGATAACTTAAAAACCACTTATTTGTTTGCAAATCCAGTTTTTCATATTCACATCAAAACATGATGAGATTGATTTTCACTTTATTTATGATATGGTTGATTGGAAGGAACTCCAAATTTGATTTATTACTTCTGATGATCGAATTGTTGGTATGCTGATTAATCCTTTCTCGTCATCTTGATTTGTGTTCTTATGATCTAAATTAAATGTGATGCCTTTCTCATTCAACTTGCATAGTAGTATTGAAGTAATATGACCAAAAAGAATTTTAGGCCCATGATTAATACTATATTTATTATATTAGGGTCCGTTATACAAAACTCATTAGAATTAGTTAGGGTTAGTTAACTACATCCCTATATATATTAACCAAAAATATATAAGGTGTGAGTTTTTCATTGTAGAACTAAATATATACTATTGTGAATAGCTATAATGAAATTACCTTTTGCCCATTGGTTTTAAAAAATACTAGCCTTGGTAATTTTATATTTTCCAATGGCTTACTGGTCATTAAAAGATTCTTAGAGGGTATATTCATCATAAAAAAATATTAGAATTATTGAACAATAGTTTTTTTTTCTTTTCACTTATTAGAATACAATAAAAAGGAGTTATTTGCCCTTTAAAAACACGAAAACAAATAAGGCATGGGTCCGGAGATATTTTTGTCCTTTCACGTGCTTTTTTTTTTCTAGAGTCATGAGGGTATTTTAGTATTTTTACGTTGGATAATTAATTTTTTATTCAAAAAAACTGCGAAGGTGTGCTCATTACTTACTAGCGAGTGGAAGACATCTATACCATTTAGGCGACACATAAAGTGTCACCCAATGACCAAACCTGCCCCTTTGCCATGTTTTTAGAAATGCCATCGGGTCCTTTTCCTCTTAGTATGGCGTGTGACAGCATATGATAGGCAATTTAGTGTCGATGATCGTTTCTTTTTTTTCCTTCCTTTTAATCTCTTACCCAAAAAGTACATGGTTGGCATTTTTTTTTTCATCCTTATTTTTTTTATTTTTTTATTTTTGTTCTTATCCATTTTATAAAAATTTTTTTTGTTTTGAATTTAGTTCTTCAATTAAAATTTGTCATATATAATTTTTTTTTTATCATTTTGGTCCTTATTCTTTTGATTTATAATGTTTTTTTCCTTAACCTTTTTGTTAATGTTTTATTGGTTTTCAATTTCATTCTTCAATCAAAGTTTATGTTGTTTTTTTTTTTTAATTTGATCCTTATTTTTTTGATTAATTTTTTTAAGGTTATTTTTCTTTTCAATTTAACCCTTCAATTGAACATTCTTTGTTGCCCTCTAATTAATTTTTTATTTCAATTTTCATCTTCATTTTTTTAATTATAATTTTTTGTTTTAGATTTCTTTGTGTAATTGATTTTTTTAATCTAGTTTTATCATTTGACATTTGATTTGTTAAGGATTAGATCTTGTGGTTTTTTTATTTTTGTAGTGATTTTAATAAAATAATCCAGATCATAGTTCTGAAAAGTTAATGCGGTTTGATATCTTTTTTCCCCATGTTTTTCTATGATTTTATCGTTCTACATTATTATTATTTTAAAAAAGGATTGGTTTTGTGATTATTTTAAATTTCTTTTCTATCAATTTATTTCAGTCTCATAACATAGGTCATGAGTTTTGTAGGCCTTTTTTGAATAGGGTTTTTTTTTTGAAAAAAAACAATTGTTTGTATTTAATTTTTAAAGATGTTATTCTGATTCATCCATAATATTTTTGATCTTATACGAATGAACTTTGTTTTTAAAAATAAAAATATTTATTTTTAAATAATATTTCTAATATGTTTGGCCTTGCGTAATATTTTTTTTATTTTATTCAATCATCTTCATGTGTGTTTCTATTTCTATTATTTTTTTTATTGATTTCAATACACAAATTCAATAAATATGATATGGTAAATGTCTCATTTTACAGGATTAAATATCTTGATCTATATCCATCTCTTAATTTTTTTCAATTTCTCTTTTAGTTTTTATTAATGATTTTTTTTGTTTATTTACATAAATAATAATTGGGTCAAGTTTTTCAATTTCTCTTTAAAAAACAAATTTTACAACCTACAATAAAACATGAGTCAAATAGCTAGTATAATATACTTGTACATATTTATTTTTAAGAGAATATATGATAGCAACTACAAGATTATAACTCACAACAATTTCTTCCCTTTCTCTCAAGCTAACTCTTTACCTTTCTCTCAAGCTAATTTTGTTCCTTATTTTATTACTAGGTTCATATAATTGATAAAGAAGACATGATTGAAATTGGTACTCTATTGTCAACCTTGCTTTGAAATCATAAAGATAAAATAATGAGTAGAAGGTTGAATTACTGGTTAGGAGATGAGTTTGTATTTTTTTATGTATGGTTTTTATAGTAATTTATAAAAATTCATAATTCTATAAATCATACATATTAATATCAACAATTAGTGACTTAATTACAACAAATGATCATAAATCATAATTTTGATGAATTCTATATACATCTTTATAGCATAGACTAATTCTCTACAAATTATCATAAGAGATTTTTTAAAATGTTGACTCTTTTTTATGGATGATTTAAAAATTTATATCATTTTTATATTTTTATGAGAATAATTTTTTTTTTTAAAAAAAATTAATTTTAAGATTCAAATTAAAAAATAGATTATTTAACCGTACCAACCTTAAGGTTCTCTTTACATTATTTGGGTATCAAGCTGTCATTGGTCTTGTATGTTAAAAGTACCAAGTATTGGTGGTGGTAAATGTGTTTTTTTTTTTTTTTTTTTTTTGAGGATGAAGAAAATTTTGGGGTGATTTAAATTTTAATTGAGATTAAGTACTTTTTTCTTTTCTAAACGATCTTAAAACATATTTTATACTGACCTAGTATATTTTAAAAAATTAAATTAAATTTTCTTGATATTGACTTCATGATTTTAACCTTTAAAATCAAGGTAGAGAATAAATCTCTTTAACCAGTAGATGGTGGCAGATATAAATCTTTCTATTCTCCATATGTAGGGTAGGATTTTTAGGTTTGTTTTCTTTCCTTCTTTTATTTATCAATAGGGTATGTTCTCAAGCTGTCATAGAACCCAGAGACCTATTGAAGTTGGGCCGGGCCACAGAAAAGAGCCCAATGTAAAAAGTAGCCTAACATTCGGAGAAGGTCAAAAAACTTTTCGGAGCCCATTGTTCACTTTGTCCACCACAGAAAAAGAGTAATGAAGAGCCATGCTGAAGAAGAAGACAACAGATGGCAGAAAACCCAAACTTTTCGGAGCCCATTGTTCACTTTGTACCACAGGGAACACGCACAAATATTTGATTATCTGATACAATTACGACCGCACTAATATAATTGTTCTTCCACATAGCAGCACTTTAAAATTACGTTACAATACAAAGGGAGTTTCATACAAAAATAAAATTATTTTTTGTTTAAAATTAATTTTTTTATATTTTTAAATTGTTTTAATATACTAGTATTAAAAATATTTTTTAAAAAATAAAACTGAAAAGAACTTTAAAAAATAATTACTATCACACTCTCAAACACATTTGCAAAAGTAATTAAAACCCGTTTATTTTTGTATTTCAAAAGTATTTTTAAAAAAGATTATTATTTTTTATTTTTTTTTCTTTACTTTAAATTAATTAATTTTTATGTTTTTTAAATATTTTGATGTGTTTATATTAAAAATAATTTTTTAAAAAATATATTATTTTAATGCACTTCTAAGTGAAAAACAGTTTAAAAAACAATCATTATCATATTTTCAAACAATGTTTTTAAACCCGACCCGATGGTCGACCCGGCCCAAGCCCCTGGTCATGGGTTTTGACTAGGTCAACCATAATTTTTTTACTCAAAACGACGTTGTTTTGATAAAAATATAAAAAATAATCAACAGATTGCAATCAAGTTTTTAACTGGATCTTGTCAAGTCAACTTGGAAGATTAACCGAGTTTTTAGCTATTCTTATTTTTTATATATAAATTTAGCTTGGTTTTAGTTTTGAATCAGCCAGATCAACCTGTTAGCCAGAATGAATTTTAAAACTATGCTTTCAAGTAGTATATATATAATTGCAGAAAATAAAGGGGCAGAAACGGTAATATAAACGGAGGAGCATCCCACACCAAAGTCGTGGGCATAAAATAAGTGCCTTGTAGACATGGACAAAGCAAAACGTGGATTCCCCTCGAAAGCAAAATTAACCTCTTCTTCTTTTTGTGATGGGAGAGAGGCAAAGCAAACGCTTGGCAAGATTCATGTGGAACAGGTCAAATGAAGCCGACCCCTCACACGTTGCAACGTTGCATGCCATTAACAAATATTCTATTCTATAGTATTATTTATTTATTTATCCTCGACAGCCACAACCACCGCACATGGCTGCCTCTCTCTTCTTGCTTTTCGAATAATTTTAATTTTATATGTAACATCAATGTGGTGAGACATGAACAACGTGGAAATATCAAGGGTTATTTTACTTGGACTCGTGGATAGGTTCTGAAAGGTTCACACAGAATGCCTCCTCACCTTTGCTGAGTCTGACTTGACCGCTGAATGCTAATTAATATTCTGAACTATATACCAAAAATAAATAAAACCTGCCATTCAATAAATAAACTCCCTCCTTCTCCTCTCTCTCTTCTCATCTTCCCCACCTAAAACCATCGGCCTTTGATGTTAAAACAGCCACCGCATTGGTTGCCGGCCACCATCCTCCTCAGATCTTGTAAGGGTCGCTGGAAAAACCAAAGCCAAACTTGATGATTTGTTTGGTTACCAAAAATTTAATATTATATTAAAAAATTAATCCAATATAAAAATTTAATTTATTAAATAAGATTCGAGAATACTCTAAATAAGCACGGGTTTTCCAAGTCACAATCTCCCTCGCTAGTTGGTTGTGACTTACCTGGCCTTTAGTGAGAGGTTGACGAGATCGTGAGCTACATGATACGCTTCTCACGGGCTATATGAGTCATTGGAGTAGTCATCGGCGATGAGGAACGGTAGCACGTTGAGATTTCTTTCTCTTGTGATGTTCTTGAAGTTGGTCAAAGTCAAACTTTTGCTAGTTGTGAATTTGAATTTTGAATTTATTTCAATCTTATTTCCTTTTCACACAATTTCATTTCAGATGACTTTTAATATGATGTGAATTTTTTAAATATTCTTAAATCTATATTTAATGTTTATTATTCTTCTTAATGCATGTGAATTTATTAAAATAGCTTTTAATTCTATGCGGATTATCTCTCTATTCATGGTACTTTGTTCCACTCAAAGCGTGTGGATTTTTCAAAATGTTTTCTTTAATTCAACGTGGTTCCTTCCACTCCACGTGTGGATTTTTCAAAATAATTTTAAATTCAATACAGATTATCTCTCCATTCATTGCATTTAGAGTTTTCATATATTTTAAAACAAATGTGATTTATTTCACTCGACATGTGTAGCTATCTTTTCAAATGATTTTTAATATGGTATGAATTATTTTTTTATGATAATAATAAAATACAAGAGGATATATATGAAAAATACTTAAAAGATTATCTAAAATTAATGGTGGAGAACTAAGATGACAAATGAAAAAGTTGAAGAACTAAAATGTATAAAATTAATAAAATTAGCAACCCAATTCTGACTGATAAAATGCCCCACTAGTGAAAAATATTTGTATTTGGGGTAAAAAAATACAAATTTGAATGATTATGGACTCAATGAAAATTTTAGAAGACTTAATTAATTTTATTGAGGACTTGTTTGCAAGGAAAAATAGTTTTTGGAGTCAATTTTGGTGTTAATTAGAAAAAATTGAAGTTTAAAAATTAAAATTAGACTTTGAAAGGTTTAATTGATCAAATCATGAGCTTAATTGTGAAAAACAAATAAAGTTTGGAGATAAATTAGGATTTAATTGCATATTTTCAAGACCAAAGACCAACCTATAAGTGGCACATAATTTTGAGAGTAGAAATTGGTCAAATCATGGGCTAAATTGAAAAAACAAATTGGTTGTCAATTAAGGATGAAATTGAGCAAATTAAAAATTAAGGACTCGTCTGTAAAAGGAGTTGAACTCTACGGCTAATATGAGAATTTAGGAGTGTAATTGCATGCAATTAAAAGTTAGGAGATAATTATGGGTGCAATTAAATGAAATTGAAAGAATATGGACCAAATTAAAATTAGCCAAGTCCCAAATTAAAAAACCCTAATTTCTAGGGTTTAACCTAGGCAACGTGTTATTCACTCACTATTCATCTCCTTCTTTGGCAATTTTTGATGATCGAATGAGCATGTTCTAACAAATGAATGTGGTATCTTTGACCATTTCAGGGGTTATAACCATCACCATTTAATTGAGAAATACCTCCTTTACAACCCCATGTCTAAGAAATTAGATGTTTACACCCCAATTCTTTCATATAAGTCTCAAACATCTTGTCCTCGATCAGCTTCCTGCATTTTTAAATTATAGGTTGATCGAGTTGACACCTTTAAACGAATGAATGTCAAGCTTCTCAAAGGATTCTTATAAATGACTTTAAAACATCCCTCTCAAGATTAAAAGGCTAGAAATAGATCATTGCCCTCCAAGTCTAGCAAAACTACCATGTACATCTAGACTAAAACCACTATTCAAAATCAGCCTAGTACAAGAACTTCTAGTTGTTAGCTTTAGTCTAGAACCCTCTCACTTTGATCAAAAGCTAAGCTTTGATTAATCTTTGAAGGAATACACTAAAAAAACTTAGAAAACCCCTATAAATACCCCTGAAAATTAGAGGAGAAAAAAAATATATTAGGAAACACTCTGTTAATAGACTTTATTGTGAAGGTTCAAGAGCCTAACATAGAAGGTTTAATAAGCTTTGAAAAAAAAGAGAGTGAAAGGAAAAGAAAGAAGAAAAAACAACACTTTATAGTCAGCAAGTTTAAAGAATGTATAACTATGTTAAAAAAAGGGTGCAGTCCATGTGGCTTATTTATTCATGTTTTTTTAATGTTTAAATCTCTTTTAATGTTTTTTTTAACTTATTTTAGTATTATGATTTTTTTTTAGTTTTGTTTCGAGTACTACATAAAATTATTGTTTTTATTATTTAGATATTGTTTGGAGTTATAGTTGATGTTTACTAAAAGTGTCGGACAATACGTGTGTGACTGATTAATACATAAAATTCATCTTGGTCCTTCGATATTCGATCCTTACTGGAGGCCATTCCGCGTTCAAGTTTCAAATACGCGTGATTTGATTTTAAAGTGGAAGATGAGGAGAAAATAAATATCAAACATGACGGTCATCGCAGGGAGCATGACCAGGCAACATAACTCTTGGTGTTTAAGCCTTTAGACAAAAAGTTGTCAATCCTCCCTTGACATTTCTTACAAGGGGAAGAGATTACTGTAGTCAAAATCTAGCGTGTGATCAAGGCAGGTAGCTCTATATTCAACATGCCACAACAACCATATCCAAGGTATTTTGTTTTTTTACCATTTCCAAATATTCCACCGAAAGGGACATGAAATTCGATAATAATTGCAGATGAGAGTTCCATTAAGAAAAGAAATCATCCATCAATAAAGCTTAATTACATGAACTAATAGTGAGATTGATAAGAGTTAGATGATCTACAAATAGAATCATTAAAGGCTAAGCTTAAAGCAATCACGTACGAGAGCTAAAAAAAAAAAGGGGGCGAAAAATAGCAGGATTCAACCCCACCGAAAAAACCAAATAAGGTAGCAAGCCTAGCAAGGCCTAAATTGTAAATATGGCTAGAATGAAAACAATTATCAATGGACTAGTGTGTAGATGGAGCAGCCAAGCCGAGCCACGAGAACTCGCCTTCGACTGGCTTATTAGACGTAGTTGCTGCAGGATTTATTTGGTATGGAGCCTTTGCGATGATCCTGAGCGAAGGACACAAGTAAACAGCACGATCAATCAAATGAAACATATAATCAACAAAGTCGTACATTTTATTTTCTAGTTACATTAATCAACATGATTTGAATCTTGTGCATAATCCGCAGCAAATGGCAAATGATTTTCATGTTCTTTGGCATGGTCTCCTACCTGTCTTTTCTCTTCTCCAAAAAACGGTGGAGGGATGCTCTCCTTGCAATTGGAAGATCTGAAGTTCAAGAGAAAACCATTTATTAGAAACATGGTGTCAAAAGATCCAGTCAATCTCTCTAATCTGTGTCCATGCAAATAAAGAAATCATGGGAAAGAGTTTACCATTAGCTATAGGTTGAGGGGCTGGTTGCATGCACTCTTGAATCAAGTTATTGCCAAAATTAGGAGGAGCATTTGAGCTAGACGGAATTGAAATGGTGGACTCAATTGGAGTTTTTGATATATTAGGAGCGAGGGCAGGGTGACTGTTGGCTGGAATAGAAGGAAAAGCATTCTGGATCTGGGAGCTTCCCTTGCTGGCTAAGAGCATCACTTCCTTAGCCTTGTCAGCCGGGAAATCGTTGAAGACAATAACTCTTCCGGCATAGAATATAGTCATTTGCGCAGTTTGGGGTTCTGCGGTGGCAGACTTGCTAACACTGCACAAGGTTCAAAAATATTAATCAGTAAAAGCAGAATTCCAAGTACAGATAACGAGTGACCACATAGACGTGGGACTTCAAGTGCAGTAAATTCACCGACACATCCTCAATAACATGATTTAGATCTCACTTGTCTGTCCGATTTTTCCACATCTCACATGTTAAGAAAACGGATTCACATGCCAATCAAGTCCATGGATAAAAGAGGTAGTAAATCCACACAAACCTTGAGTCAAGTTTCTTTGGGACATCTTCCTTGGGAGCAAATCCAGCTTGTTGAGGGAACAAATCCATTGACGTGAAATTCCGAGGAGCCCCCATGCTTTGGCACGAAATGTGACCTGGTTTCTCGCTCACTGGAAACAGATTCATGGTGGACGGGGAGCGACGCAGCATCTCAGACGGACCTGCAACATCACGATACAACAAACTAAACATCAGATCTCTTTCTCCTGTTTCTCTAACTTGTATAGCTACTACTGTTGACTCTAAAGAACAGACATGTAAAAGCAAGCAGTGGCTTGTTTATAATGAGGCAGAAGAGAAATCTGGACCGAGTTTCTTTCTAACCGAAACAGAAATAATCTCAACAGAATTTTGAACATTTAAACAGACTTATAATTAAATTAGACACATGCATTATAAAAAAAAAAAAAAAAAACTGAATTTGAGTATTCCGAGGAGCGGCGGAAAAAAAGGGCACGTTCTCTGACCCATGATTAACAGGAACATGTCAAATTAAGTCTGGAAAATTCTTGGATCTAAAGTAAAGATAAATACTTCAAGATAAATCAACATTACAGTTTCCTGAAGTGATCAGAGTGATTTGCAGATCTAAAAGCCTTAATTACTGCCAACAAATTATCCCCTTCAGCTCTAAAACAAATCGACAGGGCATTCATCAACGCAAACAACAATTTTATTTTTATAAAGAGAAAAGAGAGAGGGAGGCTGGAATAAAGGGTAACCGTAATCAATTTTAAAAAAAACAAGAATAAATCTTCCTGAACTCCTAAAAGAGATGGTTAAAACAGAGAAAGGAGAGGATTCATACCGTTTTTATTCGGGGTTGATTCGCTGTTGGATGCCATGCCAAGATTAAGATCTCCGAAACTACCTCTCTCCTTCAAGTATTGACTCAACAGACTACAAGTTTGCGAGAAGCTCGGCTTCTCGCACATCTTTCCCATCTTCTCAACGAATTCCGTCGAGCCAGACATCTTCTGTAGTTTTCCAAATCTCAAAAAGCAAACGACAGAACTAAGATGATTCCGATGTGCGTATGTGTGGAAGAATGAATCAGCTCTTTGCAGTATGTATTTGTTACAGCACAAGGATCGGAGAGGGCAGAGATAGGGTTCTCTTTATGGAGGAGTACTGAAAATTAAAAGAAGCACGAGGATTATATGGGCATTTTAAGCTTGTTTCCTTGCAGCTTCGCAGATGGTTCAAATTTATTACTCTACTTTAATGCTACCATTATTAGTCGTCTTTTTGTTTTATTTATTGGTGTATTTCAAACACGTTTTCTTTGCATTTCTAAACGGCGATGTTTGCGTTCCCTCCGACTCCCTCCCTTTTCTTTTTCTTCATTATCTTTATCCGCCTTCCCATTATCATAGTGCTCACGTTTTTGTCCTTTATTTACGGAATTGCCTCCGCATTTTACTGTAACTCACTTTTTTATCCATAACAGTAATAATACTCTGTAATTGTAGTTGCTTTCATTTTATTTGCACTTGTAACACGTGAATACTTTACTTATATTTAGTGTGATAATAATTATTTTTTAAAAAAATTTTTATGTTGAAATATATGTTAATAATTTTTTTTATTTTTTTAAAAATTATTTTTAATATCAATATATTAAAATGATTTAAAAAATATAAACTGCACTCAATTTTAATAAAAAAATTTAAATATTTTTAGAATGCTGGTTGAACCTCGTTTCCAAACACTATTTTAATTGACGGCGCTTAAAATAACGGCGTTAAGTGCGGTGCCGACCTGCTGGTAAACAATACGACCAAGAGTGGGGCACCACCCCATACCAGTGGTTTTCCTTCTTCTTCTTTTTTTTTCAAAAAAAAAAAACAAAACAAAGCGGCAATTGAACGTTTCCTCGACCAACTAATAAGAGACACGTGGGGGAAACGATAGGTGAAGGTAATTGCCCGTGGGAAATCCCAGACCTGTGATAGATTATAAAAAGAGGATGGGACATCACCATGTCCCTCCTTCACAAGATTTTCATGTGTTCCCATTTATCTCATGCTGTCCTGTCGTCTCATCTCTCCTCCCCCAAGCAACACAAACATTTCATGTGTTGCCGCCTCGTTTGTTTTCCTGTTTTTTAAATAATTTTCAAAACATTTTAAAAATTTTATCTTTATTTTATTTTAAATTAATATTTTATAAATTTTATCATTTTAATATATTAATATTAAAAATAATTTCAAAAAACAAAAAATATATAATTTTAATATATTTAAAAAAATACTTCAAAAAATAACTGTTACTGAGAAAAAAAGTGAAAAACATACTAAACCGAGAAATCTGGAAAAAAAAACAACAAAAAAAAACGATTAAAATTAAAAAAAATTAATCGGTTCAGTTTGGTTTAATAAGCCTGAAATTAGAAAAACTGAACCGAATTGAACCCAAACAAAAAAATCATGCCAAACCAGAAAAAAAAAGAGGTTTTGTTCTAAAATAATAGAACAAAACTGAAATTGGTCGGTTTGAACCAGTTTCGATTCGGTTTCAATTTTTTTATAAAAAATTAATTTAATTTTTTTATAAAAATTAAATCAAATAAAAAATAAACAATTATTATTATTACTAGTATTCCTCTATACAATCTCTTTACACCGACAATCATGCCCTCCTCTTTAGGTGCAAGGCTGCAAGAGTAACAATAAGCTTATCAATTCTTGACTAAACTCTAAACTTACATGTAAGATTATTTATTTAAGTTAAATTTATTTTATTGGTATGTATATATAAAAGTCAAACCTCTTTATACAATTCAAATTAGCTTACAGATTGAAATAAATCTTGAAAATCAATCCTTAACACCTACTTAGTTTATTTCCAAAACCCTCTCTTAAATTAAGCCTTAAAGAGAGTCACAAACATTAGCACGAATCAATGGCGAGTGTCTTCGAAGCAATGGACGTTGTCGCAAGTGACTAGATCATGAATTCAAAAGGCATTATCTTTCTATAATCAGACTATTAATTCTTAATCTTCGCGTGCCTGGGTGTTGGACCGCTGCATTTGAAATAAACCACATTCTCTTGTTCTTGTTGGGCAAAAGATACTTAATTTTCTTGCACTTATTACTTGACCAACTATTACCTATACCACCACTAACATCTTTCGAGAATTCTGACACCCAAAACAATCAATATTCTCTTCCTCCTTTATGATTTTTCAATCTTGTGACTGCTAGTTCAATTTATATTTTTTAAAAATTAATTTTTTATATATTTTTATTATTTTAATATACTGATATTAAAAATAATTTTAAAATAATTTCTATTCTCCATTAAATTTAAAACCAAGTTATAACTTGGAAATAATAGATTCTCCACATCAATTTTTATTAACCTTTTAACTTCATCCATAAATTTATAATCCACATTACAATTTGACAAGCATAATTCTTTAACTTCATTTTTTAATAGACGATTGAATACATCAATAAATCTTGAATTCAGACTACGATTCCACTAACCAAGTTCTTCAAACTCAATTTATACCAATCTTGAATTAAAAAAAAAAAAAAAAACTCCTTCATTATACTTATAAAGATTCAAATTATATTTCCAATATTCTATTGAAGAATTTCGTGGTAAATCAATTTCTTTAAAAACTTTTCCTTACTTAAAAAAATTCTTAAGTTTCAACCAACAAATAGATGGAGCTACATATTTTTTATATAAAAATAAACATTTATATAGATGCAAAATGAATTTCAAATACTTAAATAATACAATATTCTAGTAGTTGAAACCCCAAAATATATCAATATAACTTATCTATTTATTTATATATGTCCACATTGTCTATTGGATGATTCGGGTTCATCAATAGCATGACCAGATCTTACTTTTGCTCTTGTCTAAGTAGTCTCATCTTCTGTCATGACATCATCAAAAGTTAACATTTCTCCAAAAGTATCAAGTCCATTGCGATAAACATTAAACTATCGAAACACAAGAGTATATCATTATTTTTTTTCTTCAATATTACGAATCACATATGCAACCTCTTGACCCTCCCATAGCAACAAGTCAACCTAATATTAATAAAACATTAATGTTAAATTAAAATATCAAAAAATAAAAGTCAACATTTAACATGTATTAATTCTAAAAAGACTTGATTATTTATGATATTTTAAACTGCTCGGCATGTTGCTTGTATTGTTGTATGTAGGAAGAGGACCCTGCTCAGGATTTAGTGTAATGCCCTGACATGTGATACTCATGTACCAAATCATACACTTCTTCTCTATAATCAATATAATGCATCTCTATAAATATCTCATTCCTCTGTGCATCTCTCCATGGTATATAAGCTTCATGATGGTTTAACCAGACATAATCATGTTATGTCTATAATCATCATTTTTACCCCGATAACTTATAACGTGTAACGAATTACTCGTATTGATGTTGACTGTAATGTGTTGTCTGTAGATCAATTGTTGCATTGTCTGATCTGGGCAATGTAGTTTAATCATCTAAAAAAAAATCACAGCACCACTAATGTCAATATGTTCATCCTGCTAGTAGTGCAAGTAGCCAAAACAACCACCTATCTTTCATCCGAATAAAGCGTTTGTATGACTTGTACAAGATAAGTTTCTTAAATATTAAATAAAAATAATTCAATGAAATTAAGCTTTTTCTTTAACAAATAGTTCAAAAAATACATGGATAGCTTGTTGCCTATCTAGCTCGCTCCGATAAAATGACAACACATGTGTTGGATTATTATCAAATACTCTACTAGCACACCACCTAAAATTACAAATATGTTAGTTTAATTGTATTTTTAGAGTTACAATTAAACAAAATAAATGCATATAATTGCAAAATAACATTTCAATACTTGCATTCTAGTGAGAGTTGAAGTGTAACCCTCATAGTTTTGACAGATATAAGTGGCATATGGACATTAAAGGTTGACCCATATAAAGATGCTCCCAATATCATAATTTGTTTTAATAAAAAATAAGGTATTTATTTCATGTTAATTATAAACATTTAAAATGTAAATAGTTATTTAAATTTTTTTAATTCATACCTGTAGAACTAACAAACATCGCTCAACTTATTTGGTCCTCTTCTTGCATATAAAACATATATGTCTGTACAAGCATGCCAATATAGCAAATCCTCAGTTATATATGAGAATGACATCAAAATCATCTATAAGCGTTAGATAAATTAAAGGCATATGTCTTCTCGTGAGGTCTGTGAATAATACACTTCCAATCAGATGTGGTATTTATGTTTTGGCATACCTACATAACATATTAAAATTATCATATTAATCCACATATACTTAACAAATAATTATAATTTAATTGATACCTCTGCAAGACCTTGTTATTAGCATCATCTGTTGATGTGATAAATGTCTTCTTAATCTATTTAAAACATATGGTACCCCCTTCAATTTAGAAGGAGGTGGCGTCAATCTAAATACATACTCGCATAATATAATTTGATTACGCATACTAGTAGATGTGACTGTTTGTCCATCAATAAACAATCTAAGCAAAACTATTATGCCCTGTAGTGCTGGTGTCATCTCTCCATACTTAAGATGGAATATGTGTGTCTCATGTATCCATCACTGAATTAGTGCATGGATTATGTTGTGGTCAAGCTTGATGTGCTCTAAACAATTGATGTATAAAAAACCAGCCTGGAACATATATGGTTGAACCCGCTCATGTTGTCTCGTTCGCTTATGTATTGGACAAAAAATCATGATCTTATCATGCATAAAAATTTAAAATATAATTAAATAAATATATAATAAATTTAATGTTAAGTAATAAAATATTTATTGAAATAAAATATTCTTACAATCCAGGTGAAAATATCCACAGGATAGAAGTGTCATTGGGTCTGGTAGGCATGTACTGTAACTCAAACTCTATGAAAATTGTCATGTTCTTTGGGAATGTCATCATCATAATATGACCACTCAACATGAGAAGAAGATCTGTCACCTCACGTGCTCGGTATTCTATGTAAGAGTACTTGTGTTTAATGTGAAATTAGATAAGTTCAATATGCTTTTAAAAAAATGTTATAATATATTTTAACAAATATTTGTTTTGTCATACAACTGTATTGTCATACGTACTTGTCGATTAGAACATGTTTTCCTATTATAGCTTATTCCATTGCATATATGACGCTTATAATATGCAAGACCCTCTCTTGCATCCATTTTGTTGTGCAAACGAGTAAACATTCATTAAGCACACCTGAATTTCCATCTAGATAAGTCTACTTTAACTAAAGATCCGGTGTAATCACTCCATTCTAACTCATCTGGTAATTAACAGAATGACATGCCATATGTTGATCTGTAACTTTGAACCATGTAATGATTATCAATAAACTATGTAAAGTCTAAGTGATTCTTAGCTTAACATGCAAGAATATGTAAACATGGACATTGCGATGTTTGTCATTTACAACAAATGTATGTTCTATGATTCAATCTAACTATCTATCTAACTTTTTTTACAACTCCTGTTTAAGGGGTGTTTGGATTTGAGTTTCAATATGCTTTTCATCAAAAAAAAAATTAAAAACATTGCTTCAAATTAATTTTTTAGTGTTTTTAGAATGTTTTGATATGCTGATATTAAAAATATATTTTAAAAAATAAAAAAGATAAAAAAACATTATTTTTAAGAAAAAACATTTTAAAAAGCAATCACTAACACACTCCTAAACACCCCATTAATAATGGTGTTGACCTAGAAAACATGTTGCTTGGAGTTGAACAACATTACAATATGATTTCTTAACCTATCCTTGCTCATCGTCAATTCAACCTGAAATGATAGGGGCCAAATTATTCTACATTGAATAAAATCATTTGTTTCACATCTTTGTTTGACCCAATAACTATTATACCTGTAAAATGTTAATTCCATTAAAGCTGAAACAGGCATTACATGAACATCTTTCAAAATATGATTAAATTATTTTGAAATATTAGTTGTCATATTACCATACCAGCCATTATAACATAATGCTCATTTTTCTTTTAGTTCTCTTTCAAGCCATTCTTGATATACTAGGTTCAACTTGCATATTCTTTTATACCACAAATCAAATTCATATTTTGAAGGTTCATAACACATCCTCATCAAATCTTTTTTCATAAATAGATTAAAGAATTTATGATTGAAACTGCTAATAAAATATCAGGCACAATACTGATGGTATCCTGTAGGTTCATATCAAATTTTTGTTACTCCATTCTTTGTGCTTGCATGTTTATCTAATATTATACATATACTTATTCAATCATCGGTAACGTATTTCTATAAGTAAAAAAAAAAAAACAATATCCAATTAGAATTATTTTTTTATCAATAATTGTAAGAGCTAATGAGAAAATTGCATTATTTGTATAAAAACAAAACTACAATCAATAACTTCCCATCATATCACCTATACAAATATATGTCATCAATATTGATAAGTGGTATATAGTACTTGAAACCTTCAATACAAGCTCCAAATGACCAAAAAAACTCTTTCAAAAACCATTATACTATCATCTAGATTTTCTTTATATATCCAATCAACACTTATTTCAAGATTTGATTCTTTTGTTACTAACAATAATCTTTATAATTTATCAAAAGACTCCTCATGTGAACCAAAAAGATGGTTAAACACCTTCTATTTTGCAACTCACGCTTCATCACATGATATTTTATACTTTCAATGTAATTTTATTTCATCTGGTATGCTTGCAACCGACATTGAAATATTATTTATCACAAGGGTTGATATCGTATTAGCAATAAAATTTGCATCGAGCTTATGGTGATTTTTTGGGACTAAGGTCGAACTACTTATGTGTGGCCCTTTTTAATTTTGTTATCTCAAATGAATCCAACCTTTTATGATATCCCTCACATAAATACTACTTGCATTCAGGTGCTTGCACGTATTATAACTGAATAAATATCGAGTTCGATTGTTGGATCCAGTATTCAATTGAATGTGCAATGTCCCATTATTTAATTGCATTAACCAATTCATTCTTATTGTTGAATGTTTGTTCAACCTCCAAATCAGAGCCTCTTGATAAACATTTATAACTAAGTTCCTAATCATGAGAAATAACAAAAGTATACAAAAAAAATCTCCAAAATCAGGAATATAAGGTGTTATTTCATCATCAACCTCATCATCAACCTCGTTATCAACATTTACAATCACATTCAGGTCTAATATCTCACCATATTTACTATTACTAGGCTTAGAATAGTCAAATCTATATTGATCAACAAATGAATTATCAAACATAGTATTATCAATACAGGATAATATTGATGTTTATCAATTTAACATCTCCAAGTTATTTCAACAACAATATTATTATAATTCCATCCAAGTCCATGACAAATAGTTTCTTTCATTTTCGCATATGACATTCCTAAATTATAATATAACAACAAATTGCTCATAACATTGTATGTGATATTATTGTTCACATCATGAACAATAATGACACCGTAATGATATAACATAAATATGTTATAAGACATTCTGTAAAGATAAAATAAGAAAAATCAAATTCTAGTTAATTGAATGTAATTTTAACTAAATTGCATTACCAAAAACCTAATTAGCAAAACTCACAGCAAATTTAATCAAATTCTCAAAATTTAATGTAAAAGCATACTTCATCAAAATTAAACATATTTCATGATATCAAATCTATTTGATATGTAATCCTCAATTGCATTAAATCAAACCCACATTCATAGCAAATTAAAATAATTCGAAGAAAATATCAAATTCAGTAACTTATTCACAATTCAATACAACGAGGTTTCATGATACAATTTTTTTTATCTTTTGGATTTTACAAGTTATTCTCATTTTTAGGTTTTTTTTTCCATTTTTCCAATATTTTTAATGATTTATTTTTATTTTTATTTTTATAGGATTGTTCATATTTTTAAATTAAAATTTTTATTTTTAAGGATTTTCAAAATTAATTTTACTTTTAGGGTTGTAGGATATTTTTGTTTAAAAATGACAAAAGAGACATATGAGATAGGATATAAAAAACATATGAAAGTGAGAATTTCTTAAAAGAACTTGTGAAAGAAAGCGCATAATATATAATAACTAGTTATATGACCCATGCTCTGCCACAACTCATATAAAAAAATTGAAAAAAAATGATGTTCAGACATCACAAGCGTGCTTTTAAAAAAAGAGAACGTTGATTGATGAAAACAAACAATAAAATAAGAAGAAAAAAAATAATATCAATCCATGTTAACCAATTTAAGCCTGTGACCTTATTCATTTTACTAGAATCAACAAATTTAGAAAAGCCTTGAAACTTAGTTTTCAACTAATTAAATGTTGAAGAGTACAATTGAAAAAACAAACATACAAAAAGATAAAAAGAAAATAGCAATTGTAAGCTAAAAAAAGGCTTGAGCCTACCCAGGTTAACACGTTATATCCACGGCTCAAATTATGAGATAGAGATAAGCCGACATAAAAGAAAACAAAAAAAATCACGAAACCTGATTTTTAAAAAGACCAATGTCAAATTATGAGATGGAAAAAAACAAGTAAAAAAAATTGATGTCAACCCTTGTTAGCCTATAAAACCCATGTGTTGAGCCATTTGATCGAAAAAACCAAATATAAAAAACCATGAAAACCAGTTCTTAACAAATCAAATATTAAAGGAAGAAATAAAAAAAATCAATGAAACAAAAACAACATAAGAAAGAACAATAATTAAAAGCCAAAAATAAAATGTGTGAGCCCACCCGAGCTAACTTGTCAAACTCATGAGTTATGTCATGAAATCAGGATAACCTTATAAAAACAAAAACAAAGAAAACCATGATGCCTATTTTTTTTTTTAAAAAAAAATTGAGTAATGAGATCGAAAAAAATAAGTATAAAAAAAAACAATATGAACCCATGACCAAGGCCATTTGATTGGAAACACAAAACCTAGATAAAACACAAAGTTCAAATTTCAATCAATTAAATATCAAGTGTTGAAATAAAAAAAAATAATCACAAAAAAGAATTTAAAAGAAAAAATAACAATTAAAATAATAAGGATTATTTGAAGAAAAAAATAGATGATGGATAATTTTTTACTGAAGGGCTAAATTTAAAAAGAAAAAATCAATTTCACAAAAGAATTAAAAAGAAACCACCAAGAAAATGAGGATCAAACTTTATATAATCAACAAATTAAATATTGTGATTAAAGGATTAAATTGAAAATAATTGAAAGTTTACAAAAATGACAAGAAAAAAAAAAGTATCATGACCAAATTTGAAAAATGAAAAATTTAGATTAAAAGATGCTATTGATAAAAAATAAAAAAAACTTACGAAAAGGCTTAGAAAAAAAGAATGAGGATCCAAATTCAAATATATCCAACTAGGAACCACCATGAATTTTTAAATGTCAGGTGTGAATTTTGAGAGAAGAGAGAAAAAATAAAAAAGCTTTGACGACAATTTATCTAGTAAAACCAAACACGCGCCACTTGTAGAGAAAGATGATGTCATAAGAAATCCAATAATACTATAGAAGCAAATTTTTAATTGCAAATGATGCAGCACGCACCGCTAAAACGTTGTGACGCCCTCTTATATAGTTGAAAGTTTTTTTAAAATATTTTTTAATTATTATAAAAGACAAATTTACCCCTCTATCAACCTTATTATGAAAGAAAAAAAAATCCCCAAAAGAAAACTTAAATTAATTTTAAAACAAATGTTATTTTAGTAAATTTACCATGCTAAAAAAATTATGAAATCTAAAAAAAAACCCTTAGAAACCAAATATCTTTTTTTTTTTTAAGGGTAGTGGATTTATTTCACAATTCTACAAAAAGAAAAGATCTTTGTACCTTGAAGCAAATAAAAAATGACAGATTAATAATATAAAAAAATCAATTTTACTCCTTGACCTAGTTTTCTTGGCTGATTTGATGAAGGACAAAAGCATTATTCCACCATTACAATCTACAATAAACTCTTTCTAATATGCTCTATATATTTGTAGTAAATAATAATAAATGAAACAAATAACTCAATGATACACATTAATTAGCAAGATATTAGGAGCCAAATATACATGGTGAAACTTTCATTTCATAAGTCTTTATTTTTGGATAAAAAATTGAGAACAACATTGCTACAGCATGCATTGTTGGGAGGCAAAGTGATTCAAAATGGAAATAATTCTAAAACGTGCCTCTGCCATACGGTGTCCTGCATTATTTCAGTTACCAAATGCTACATCATAACAACACAGTTCCTAATTTTTTTTTAAAGACAAATAGCATAGTTAGGAACTTATTTTTTTTTATAAAAAAATTCATTAAATTACTGCAACTTCACAAGCGTAACTAGCAAAAATCTTTGAGGTTGCCGCAATATCATGGCCACAGCCTTTAAAATTTAAATTTTTTTGAATTATGTTTTGTTCACTTAGGAATTAGGAGTTCCCTGATCACCAAGGCAGAAATCAGACAACAGAAGCCATGCATCTGATTGGTGTAGCTTTATCAGATCTGGTGAAAAGCTGCGAATCTTATCAAATTAACAAGTAGCAAATGTTACTACAAAAGAATTAAAGGGAATGCCGAGAGAACTATGATGTTGTTATTTCACAGTAATTACAAGAGTAATTTAACTGCTTGCTAGCTCTTGGCACAATCATACAAGAGGAGGATTTGCAGTGTGTAAAAAAGAAAAGGAATGCTATGCATTCCAAGAACCTCACAAAAGCATAAACCGCTGAAAATTTCTGGTATATACAAGTGAAGAACCATAAGAACAAGTTGAACTGCTCCAACGTGGTCTGTCTGGCTTGTCTGATGCAGTCATACATTGTCATTGACCTCCAGAAAGATGAGTTGACCATCAAAAATCATAATCTATATCTGTTAAGTTTTGGGAGACAGATCGCTTAACTAGCTTTCCTTGTTCGTCATAGCGATCAAGGTTTTCGCATGGGGCAGGGAAGACAGTCCCTATTACACGACCTTGAACATAGGCACACTGGAATATGTGCTTCTTCTTGTAAGTTAAACCCACTGACATGTCCCTAAAAGTCACATTCCTAACTGGAATTTCTTGGCTCCCATGTATGCGAACAGGCACCCGAACTCCTTGACCATGGATTCCAGTGAAGCTTATGTCCCCAAGTATTGGAACAGCGTTTGGATCATAACCTTCATCAGGGTGTTCATTGTAATCCGTCTTGATAACAATTCCAACTCTTACATTGTCAAATGTCAGGTTCCTGTAAGTTATATGTCGAACATACCCCCCTCTTCCAGGAGCGGTCTTGATCCGAACTGCACGCCTTGAGTTCCACACAAGGAGGTTCTCCACGGTGACATTTGATACCCCACCTGACATCTCACTGCCAATTGATATACCGGCACTGTTACAAAATCCAGTCAGGGTGGATCTTAGATGCCATCTAAAAAAATAAATGCAAATATGACAAGGCAAGACAGCTAAAATGTGAATCTAATAGAAGTAATTGTTTGATAAAAGCCTAATCGCACAAATCAGTTGAGAGTCCAAAACCGATCACACTGCACATTGCCAAGCAACAACGATTGAGATTTGCTACCCTGCTTCAGCTAAAACAATTTCTTAAGAGAAGTTCTAACGTGGCTTAAAGCCACACAACAGTTCATCAAGATTACCAGGCAGGCAATTTGCTTTGAGGAATAACCATTGTTGCCATCTTTAGTTGGAAACAAAAAAATTTCTTGGTTCCCTTCCAACAGACTTTGCAGGGAAAAAAAAAATAGTGATGGAACCTGAAGTACCTGTGTGGTAAAGTTCTGAAGAAAAGCAGATTTTCTCATATACATATAGTACATGTAAATAAATTAAGTGCAGTTTAGCATAAATCATGAGCCTCCACTTGAGCACATTTCCTCTAAAAACTTCTAATCTAATGGTTGAAATTATCAAAAATAAATAAATATCCTCTATAAAATTGGCCCTGTGCATCCATGCACATTCAAAGGTTTTGATCATGCAAGGGGAGATGCCTATAGAAAGACAAGAAATATTCAATAATGCTTGGGTATGAAGATTTGTAGAAGGCACAAACGGATTCAATAAAAAAAACTAGCTCCAGCAAAATTACCAGAACAATAATGCAAAAAATATACACCAAATTGGAAGCAAATTACATCAGATATTTTACCTGACCATAGAGCGAACTACAAGATTACGGATGAGAATATTCGTTGAAGGTCGTCCATATGCAATTCCATACTGATCCCAGCCACTTTTTATTGCAATCGCATCATCACCCACACTTATGTAACAGTCTTCGATTACCATATCCTCACACGAATCTATTTATGCCAAAAATTAAAGTTCACCTTATTCAGTATGGCAAGAACAAATTGCTTACAAACTTCAAAAAAGCATTTCAGAGTAACAAAATAAATAAATTGCTGAAAATGCTATGATGGTACATCCTATGTGATGCCAAGGGCTTTGGAGTTAACCAGCCAAAATATGATAAAGTATTACTAGTTACTAACTTGCAGGATTATATCATGGTCCTTCATTAAAATAGAAGGACAGTGAAAAAACAAAATTAACTAGTACAATGGTAAATAGGGTATTACACCAGAATGAAGTCAGTTTGAGAGAATTCAAAGGAGAATGTAGAGAATGATACAAGATCCAAAGTTTAGTATCAAAGTTGAATAAATTTTGCTCCTCATAATCAATCTCACCATTACTTTGATATCTGGAATGCATTATTGATTATCATCCCAGACCAGCTCGTCAGTGATCTGAAAAACACTCAAACACACAAAAGAGAAAATACCCTCTTCAATGAACCATTTTCCCAACATCCGACCTTAGCCCTAAAATTGTTTGCTAACCCTTTTTTCAAATTAAGTTTAGCCCTTTTCTTTTCATTGACATAGAGTCAAAGACCAATTAAAACTCAGCAGTGCATCTCATCCAAGGTGCAAAATTAGAGGCTCAGATCAATATGTAGGCTGATCAACTCTATAGGTTAAGTTAACATCAAAGGTAGAGAGTCAGTTTCGGCAAAATAAATTTCATCGGCAGAAAACTCAATTGTCAGAAATATTTACCAGGATCTATTCCATCAGTATTTGGGGCTTCAAATATGGGTGCCAGAATCGTAACATTCCTGATTGTTACATTCTTGCAGTCATATGGATGAAGTGTCCAAAATGGGGAATCTCGCAGAGTTATGTTCGTAAACACAATGTCACGTGACCACATTATCTGCACAAGGGGGCCCCTGGTGTGGTTGAGTAGCTTTTGGCGATACTTCTTCCACCATGTTTGACCCTGTCCATCTATGGTACCATTGTGTCCTGTTGATCAACAGGAATGTTAAATGAGGATCATTCCCAGTCACAGCATAAACATTTGCAAATACAGAATGTTGATTGAACTCAATGTTCAACATAAAAACAATCAAAGCTAGATTCCACTAACTTCTGGATCAACTTATACAGAGTTCAAACTAGAAATAATGATATGCATATATAGCTGGTGGCTACCAAACAACCATATCAACTGTTTGTACAGTGGAGTCATCAGTTTGATTTGGGGCTTTGTATATACATCTCATTAAAATATATGACGAAAATGCTTGAATTGTAAGAATTAATTAATTTCATTGATTACCCATTGTGATTAAGCAGAGTTACAAAGGATGCAAGTTAAGGTCCTTATTTGCTACACTTTATTTTGCAGAGGGATTGTTAAGGCACCAAGCATAGGCATTGAATAGATGGAAACAAACATATCTAACATTCAAGGAATTGTCCTTTCCAAGTAATCTTGTAGCCTACAGTGCCCAGAATTCTAAATAACAAAATGCTTTAGAAGGAAATTTAGCATAATCAATGATATTGCATGATGACGCCAGAAGTTGCAGAAAAATGGTCATACCACACATCATCTTCTCTTAAATATATGACCCAAAATGGCCAAGAAAATTTCACTTTGATTCCATATGTGCAGTCTTCATGATTAATAATACACTACCATTGATCAATAGTCGGCTCCACAACAGTTAATGATTTACCCGGCAGGTTGATCATACATTTTTGTACTTTCCATTTTTTATTCAAACTGCTTCCTTGTGTTTTTTTCTATAACCCATCTTGAGGATCACTCTTTCTATTTGCAAATAGATCTTCATTGCACGAGTGATCTTCAAGATGGGGTTACAACTTGTTAAACACTTACAAAGTTAAAAGCTAGACTTGAGGTTTGAGCATACTTTTGATGGAAGTTGAATAGACTAACCAGTTATAACAACATCTCTGAGGTTTTGACCATGGATTAAACTTCCATATCGAGGTCCAGGATGCTCTCTCCCATACCCATATGAAGGCAATGCAGGCATTAAAGGCCAATACTTCTCATCCTGCGAATATCAGGCAAGGGGACATGTCTTAAATGAGCAATAACTTCAAATAAAAAAAAATAAAAAAAAAATGATTGAAAGTTCAAAAATTGAATCATTGAAACCTAGTTAAATAAGCAACTTCTGTTAAAAACCATGAAGGGTTGCCAAAGTTTCCAACTCTTTGGGAGACCAAAAATTGGTAAGCTATCATATTATAGCGTAGACCATTTAGTAGAAGCTTATATGGTCGATAACTTCATAATGCTTGTTCACGGTTGAAATTGAATTTTGAAAATAATAAACTTGATATCCGTACTTGCAACATATCATGTTCCCAAGGACAATAAGCTTCAATAGTTAAATTAGGGACATGTCTTTGCATTGTCATGATAATAATTATAAAACTTGTTAAATCTACTCTCACTCACTCTCCCTGTCCCTAGCTAAACAGTTATTTTAGACAACAAGGCATGCCCTCCCTCAAACACAGTTAGAAGGTAACTTGGTAATTGTTTGTTTGACCCTATTGCAAGTTCAAGTGCATCATGAATCTTTCCACTTATGCAGATTCCATAAGCAAGTAGATTCTGCATATAACCATTATTTCTTTGCACACACGACCATAAATAATTTTTTTTTTTAAAAAAAAAACTCCCTCCAAGAGTCCAAGTATTCAACTCAAGCATGTCAAACTAATCCACAGTCCTCCATAAGATTCCATTTAAACTAGATATTGAAACACTCCCTCCAAAGGCCGATAATCACAGATTATATATTAAATCACACGTAAACCACATTCTACTAGAAAATCTATTCATTAAATAAACTCGGCCACCCCAGCCACCTAACACTCCCTTATATTTTTTTCTTGAATCAAAATCATTAGATAATTATTGAAATTAAAAAAATAAAAATCCATCCCTTATTTACAGGCCTAATTAGCTAGCTAGAATCCCAAAGCTTTTTTTTTTTATTAACAACAACAAGAAGAAGCCTGCCGACGGTCCAACCACCACCACCAACAACAACATAACTTTCCACATTTGATAAAATAATAAAAAAAACAAATTACGACTAATGTAAGATAAAAATTAAGGCTGTGATTGATACCAATTAAAGAGTTAGTGAATAAACCTGGATTCCAAGTATAACAGCACCCTCAGCAAGAAAGAGAGTCATATGACTAGTCAAATTAAATGGTGCCGTTAACCATCTCCCTGGAGGCACATTAAGTTGGCCACCACCTCTCTTGCTTAATTTCGAGATTGCCGAAACTGCCCTCTCAAAAGCCTCGGTATTTACAGTAACACCATCACCGACGGCACCAAAATCCGTCAAATTGAAAGCCACGGGACGCAGTTGAGGCATGGGGCGGAGGGGTCCTCTCCAGAAAACGGCGAACCCAGCACCAATGGGATTGCGTTTCCATAGAAAGACGGAGGCGAAGGCTGCGATCCAGAGGAGAGCAAAGAGAGTTTTGTGAGAAGATAAAAAAGCAGGAAGGCAGCGTTTTAGTTCAAGCCTTTTGTAATTCAAACGACTGCTCGGTGGCGGTGCTGTAGTCTCTACCATCATCAATGAGAAATTATCGATTTGGGATTGGAAATCTGAGATTCTTGTAGTACATGGACGGATCTAAATTCTTTTGAGGTTTTGGTGTGAGTTCGTTGGGAGAGGGAGGGAGAGAGCTGTAGAGTGGAGAGATTGGATTGGGTGAGATGTCAATATCAGAAACAGGTGTGGATTTGTTGAGTGATTTATTATGGAGTGTGTTCGTTAGAAGTTTGATTTTTCTACTTTTATTTTTGAACACCCCAACTCCACTTTTGCTATAGTCCATTGATATTATTGCTTGAACCAGAAACAATATTTATAGGAATTTTTAAAAAGATTTTGGAGATTTTTTATTAATAATTTCGTGGATTATTATTGGTGGTTAGATATATTGAATGTTTTGTGGTTTTTGATAACTTAGTTTTTAATTAATTATTTAAAGTAATAAAAAATATTTTATTTTCAGATAATATTTATAAAAACTCTAAACAATTTTAAAATAATTAATATTCTTACTAAATATTAAATTTATTATTTCCTCTTGAATATATATATATATATATATATATATATATATATATATATATATATATATATATATATGTTGAAAAGTCTAACACTAGCTAATGCCTTGCTAATTTGCATATTTTGCAATGACTGTTTTCTTATTCCCTTTTCTTTTCTTTTCTTAGTTTTTTTTTTTCCCAGAAAAAAACACATCATCATCAAGGAGACATGGACATTGCCAAGGAAGACATGTACAAGATGCAACCAGGTAGGTATTACTGGTGGAGAGTTGCAATCAGATGAAAGTAGGTATTACACGTGGATTCTCATTATATTCTAGACAAATGGATATTTTGTAGTTTGTGATAGCCTAATTTGTAAATAATTATTTAAAATTATAAAGAATATCTTATTTTTAAATAATTTAAATATAAATCCTAAATAAATTTGGATTTATCTAACGACATAATTGAAAATTGAATTTTTTTTTACAGTGAATATAATCTTTTGTAGATTTGAATGAATACTAAACGATTTAATATTGAAGTATCAATAGATAGTGAGATAACTGCAACTACTTAAAAAAAAAAAAAAAATTAAAGAAGGAAATAATTGTACCTTTAATGGACAAGCGAACTGCTGGTATACACTTAATTTGTTTAAAATAGCTTTGTAAATAAGTAAGGTGCTCATTAACTAGGATAATTTGTCTTTAATTACAATTGGGAATTCCTCCACATTTTGCTTATGAGAGAGGTGACAAAATCTCAACATATAAAACCATCTAATATAACTTGGGAGGATGAGATTGCACAAAAATAAAGTTCAATGACCGAAATAAAAAAATTATTATAAAAATGAATAGTGTAGTTCATGGTGTTTTGAGTAAAGGGAACAATGAGTGGAATTGTTCAAATACCCCCAACCTCTTTTAGTTTCTACTAGGAAGTTACCCCACGCTACTAGCGTTAACAATATCTAATATATATAAAAACAATATGTTAATGTTAAAAATGTGTGTTTCTGTACGATCATGTTTTTTAATCGAGAAATAAAAAGACAATGTCTACTCTTAATAAAATGAATTGAAAAATATATGAAGTAATAAATTAAATAAGTTGTTAATGCTAATTTAAGACTCACACGGAAGTTGATCTTCTTTCTAAAAAATAAAAAATAAATATATATGTAAATATCATATCTCATTTATTCCTTTCATTTTATTCACAAAATTATAAGGTAAAACTCTATTTTTATTTATGTTTTTTACAGTTAAAATAAATATTCGTACGAAAAGCTATGATTTAAATTATTGAAAAGAAAAATATTTCACTAAACAAATTATTTTTTTTCTTATTCATCCCTTTTCTATAGTAACATTTTTGTTATCAGTAGCGTGTTTTTTAAACAAGAGTAAATGCAATTAAAATTATTCCTAAATAGTTGAGTGAACAAGAAATGTGTGTAGGTGGACTGTGGATGTTGATGCATAATGAAAAGCCTATATCTTTATTTAGGATATAGTTAATAATAATAATAATAATAACAGTAGTTATTTACATTCAGTCTCATACGGGCCCAAGCCCAAAACAAACGGGGTCAGACGTCAGTACACAAAAGTCTTGGACTGTAGGACAGGCTAAAGGGCCTAGAATGCGCAGAGTTTGAGTCATTTATCCTGTACACGTGTCAAGTTACAATCGGTTCTTTACTTGCATGCAAAGAAGTGCACTCATCCATGTATCTTGACAGGATGGATAAGCTGAGGTAGCCTGCTTAAATCAAGAGACAGCCAGCTCCCAGCTCTGGATTGGTCTGGTCGGTCATCCATGGCTCTGAACTTTGCCTCTTCTTCATTGTCAAGCCTTCCAACCAGGTCAAGGTGATCACCGATCATTTCTTCTCCATTTTCTTTCATGCTGTTTATTATTGAATGCTTAATTATATCTGACATTAATCAATTTATATCTAAACTTGATTCAAATTACTTACTGATTTACAGCGCTTTCTGTCTGAGTAAACAGGGATAAACCTCAAAAATCCTTGCTGGGGAAATTTGAAAAATGCCAGGCAGTGAAAGTTAGAGTAAATGCAACAAAAGGGGTTTCAAGTGTATGTGAACCGCTCCCTCCGGATAGGCCATTGTGGTTCCCTGGTAGCTCGCCACCTGAATGGCTTGACGGAAGGTAACGTTACTTTATTTTACGCTATCTTGTACAGACACTTTTCTCGTTACACTGCTCTGTCTGCAAAACCAGTTTGCTAAATATCGGTTGGGTTGATGATTTTTCCCTTTCTTTTCTTTTGTTTTCGATAACTGTATTCATAATTAGTGAAATATGATTTTTGAAACATTAACTCTTTCTTTGTGTTAAATGAAGCCTTCCTGGAGATTTCGGCTTCGACCCGCTTGGATTAGGTAAGCGGAACCGAACATCTCACTGAAGCATCTTCCAGAACTGTTGACTGAACGTTCAAGTTGTTTTTTTTCCAAAGTTTTATAAGGCTTTTTGATCTTGTTCCACCCTCCATAAAGTAATTATATTAGTTGTTGATATCCATCATCATGCATCATGTATTTCAGGGTCTGATCCAGAGTTGCTTAAATGGTTCGCACAAGCTGAGCTAATACATGGCAGGTGGGCAATGCTAGCCGCAGCAGGGATTCTCATTCCAGAATGGCTAGAAAGACTAGGCTTTATTGATAATTTCAATTGGTTTGATGCTGGCACTCGAGAATACTTTGCAGATCCTACAACCTTGTTTGTAGTGCAGCTAATCCTGATGGGTTGGGTTGAGGGAAGAAGATGGGCTGATATGATTAAGCCAGGGTGTGTTGATATAGATCCTAAATTACCACACAAAACTAACCCGAAGCCAGATATTGGCTACCCCGGTGGGTTATGGTTTGATCCCTGGAATTGGGGTAGAGGGTCGCCGGAACCTGTAATGGCAATAAGGACTAAAGAGATAAAGAACGGGCGTCTTGCTATGCTAGCATTTGTTGGTTTTTGGTTCCAGGCCATTTACACTGGAGAAGGCCCTATTGATAATTTGATGGCTCACATTGCAGATCCTGGTCACTGCAACATATTTTCTGTAATACTCTATACCTGATCATATTCATTAACCATTGGTTATCGTCATTGAAGAAGAAGATTTAATTACTATTCATGGTTGCAGGCTTTCAAATCTCACTAAATGCAAGGGCTTGGAAGGGCTAGTTGAGCAAAGAAACTTTCCGATGCAGTTGAACAGAAAGCAAGGATTGGTAATGAGAGTTGTGAATGCAAAGAGTTTAGTTATTTCTTGAGCTTGTATCCTGTTTCAATCTTTCATTTTGCAAGTATTCAAGCTGATTAAATGACATGACAAGTAATGTGCTTGGGCAATCCCTGCACTCGTACGACTGCATTGAAGGAAAGCAGATTGTTCCACTAAAAAAAGGATCTAAACAGAAAACTTTAAGCACGATTACTGGTTGGACAACCATCAAATGAGCGCAGATACAAAACCAGTGATGCTAAATCAATGGCACAAGGTCTTGATAAATTTGGCAGCTCATCAAGTAATTGACAGGGTCAAAGATTGTTGCAGATGTCTCTCAATACCATGAATCATTTCTCCTCTATAAGACGGCTGTACCTCTTTAATTTGGAATTCTATTCTTAGAATCTAAATAACAATACTTGCTAGCCTAATCAACAATTCCCTCAAAGCCACACAGAAAAGTCAACATGACACACCCCCTCAAACCCAAGCTAAACAAAAGGAAAACAATAAGCGACCAAAGAGATCTAGAGACCCACGAAATCCTTCCGAACAGTGGCAGGTTTCTATCCGGGATTTTCTGACATTTCCGGCTTGGCAATGGCTGCTGTTCGTATTCGTACCGTCTTCGTGCTTTCCCTTCTCACCTTCTCCTTCTCCCTCTCCAAACTTGCATTTTCCTTGACAGAAAACGAGGCTCTCCTCAAGGTCAAGAGCTCTTTCACCAACGCTGAGGCATTGGATGATTGGGATTCACGCTCCTCTCCTTGTGTTAAGAGATGGGCTGGTATCATTTGTTTTGGTGGTCTCATCACAGGTCTCCATCTCTCAGACTTTGGTCTGTCAGGAACAATTGATATTGAGGCATTGCAACAACTCCGTGCTCTTCGAACCCTCAGTTTAAAGAACAACTCTTTCTCCGGTCAAATCCCAGCGTTCAATAAATTGGGTGCATTGAAATTACTCTTGTTGTCTCACAACAAGTTTTCAGGCCAAATACCAAATGATTTCTTTTCCTCCATGGCATCTTTAAAGAAAGTTTGGCTGTCTAATAATGATTTCACAGGGAATATACCTGTTTCATTAATGAGTTTACCGCATCTGTTGGAACTGCATCTCGAAGGCAACCAATTCTCTGGACATATCCCTCCGTTGAGAACACCCCCGACGGTAACTTCCCTGGACCTTTCACACAACAAACTTGAAGGAGAGATCCCCGACAGCTTTTCCAAATTCAGTAACGAATCATTTCTAGGAAATGACGGACTCTGTGGGAAACAACTTGACAGGGATTGCTCCTCAATGGTTGCAGAATCTTTGCCTCAACCTGCTGTTGAAGAAAAAAAAGAAAGCGCTAATTCAGACGGTCATACCAAATTGGCAATTGGAATCGGAGTTCTAGTAGTGATGGGTATTTTAATTATCGCTGCCTTTACTGGGAGGAAGAAGGATAAAGACGATGATTTCAGTATTTTGGAAAAAGAAACACCTGATGAGATGATTCCTGTGCGCGTACGCTCAATTAAGAAGCCAGCTGAAGGGAGTACTCGGAGAGGCTTTGACTCTTCCCGGAAGGGCTCCTCTCACGGAAGCAAGAATGGTATGGGTGATCTGATCATGATTAACGATGAAAAGGGTGCATTTGGATTGCCTGATTTGATGAAGGCAGCAGCAGAAGTGTTGGGAAATGGAGGGTTGGGGTCTGCATACAAGGCTGTCATGACAAATGGATTGTCAGTGGTGGTGAAGAGGATGAGGGAGATGAACAAGTTAGGGAAAGATGGGTTTGATGTTGAGATGAGACGGTTTGGAAGGATAAAGCACAAAAATATTTTGGCACCATTGGCATACCATTACAGGAAGGAGGAGAAGCTGTTGGTATCAGAGTATGTGCCCAAGGGCAGCTTGTTGTATGTCTTGCATGGTATGAGATCCTCAGGAAGTTTTTTCCATTATATTTTTTCCTATTTTTTTTTATCTGTCTATGTGATTGTCACTCTTGCCATGCTAACATTGTGTAATTGAAAACCTGTGATAATCATTAACTAGACTGATTATGATCACATGCTAATCAACAAAAGCAAGAATACAGATGGTTTTAGAGGGAATTGGAAGATTTGAGGAGGCATTGCTTGAACCGCCCTCCCTAACAATCTCATGCCTCCATCAAAATCTTGCTGAATAAAGCATGCCATCCAATAAGCTGACAGTGATTTGTGTGTGATCATGGAAAATATGTTCTAGCTTCAATCCCAAATTACTAGGATTGTGTTTCTGATAGTTTTGAAGGCTTTCAAATTTATTCCTTTCATCTTGTCAAATGGCCTCTGTTCTAAATTTTGTGGAGTAGAACCAACACTTTCTTTTTATTGGATTAGCAAAACCAGCATTCTCCACATCGATGTCTGATCTGAAGTTCATTGTTCTTCAGGTGACCGTGGAGCATGTCACGCAGACCTCAACTGGCCTACACGTCTGAAGATAATCAAGGGAATCTCAAGTGCATTAGGTTTTCTCCATTCAGAGTATGCAACCTATGACCTTCCACATGGAAATCTCAAGTCCAGCAATGTTCTTTTAAGTGAAAACTACGAGCCGCTAATCATTGACTACGCCCTGGACCCGCTAACCAATCCCAACCATGCTGCACAAGCGATGTTTGCTTACAAGTCCCCGGAATATATCCAACACCAGCAAATTTCTCCGAAGTCTGATGTCTATTGTCTAGGTATCATAATTCTTGAAATCATTACAGGGAAGTTCCCTTCTCAGTATCTTACCAATGGCAAGGGAGGGACTGATGTGGTCCAGTGGGTCTTACAAGCAAGTTCTGAACACAGAGAGCAGGACTTGATCGATCCTGAGATTGCGAACAACACTAGTTCAATTGACCAAATGGTGCAGTTACTCCGAATTGGGGAAACTTGCATCGAAAGTAGTCCAGTGCAGCGGTTAGACATGAGGGAAGCAATTAGGAGAATAGAACAAATACTAGTCTGAGACATTGCTTTAGGCCAAAGAAGAAGTCCTAGGAGAGGTTGCCGGCGTCCGAGTCCATGCTCCGTTTTATGGTCGAACACTGCAACCATGCACGCTTTAAAAGTCATGATGGTAATGAAAATGGTAATAGCCTTTGCTCTTATCACTTGTGCTTGGATTCTCTTAAAAGGGGATGTGATATATATACCTTTGCCAGCCATTCCACCAAATGAAAGCTCTTGCGGAGAACACCTCATATTTGGGCAAAGCCTTGTGGCATGGCGGCAGCCACCATCTCAGAAAGGTATACTGAGTTCCTTCTTCACAAGGACGGGTGACAGACTTTCTAGGAGGTCGAAATTTGTAGTAAAAATTATGTTCTCTATGATGTACATTTATGTTGGTTTTTTAGGCAGTTTTCCTGCTATGTTAATATCATGTTTTTTCTTCTTAATTTCATGTCTCGTGTAGGATTGACAATGCACGGCAATATCTGCAAGAATTTCTTTCTGTTCACCAACATGGTTGAAAAAGTTTGAAGTCGGGAGTTTGGTTTTAAAACATACTAGGCATCACCCCGAACATGCATTACCCGCGATTTTAAAAATCTCACTGTAGTTTTAGAAATTAATTCCATCGTATAATTATTTTTTTGGATTTGAGGAATCTCTATTTTTAAAAAATATGTTTTGTGAGTCTAGATAAATAAATTAAATTCGGCTATTCTAAATTCTTACAAAAAATACACACCGTCCATCATATAATTGTTTTTTGGGTTCAGTCCAAACTAATATAGTTTTCTTTTTTATTATTATTTAAAGAAAAAAAACAATTCTTGATACCCTTTCAATAATAGAAATGCAAAGTCTATTACTTACAAGCTCAAACCTTCTTCGTAATAATGAAAAAATTATAGTATTTATATAAATTTTTATTTATTAAAAACAACTAATCTGCTTTTAAAAAATAATATAGCTAGATTTATTTACATTTAATAGAGGTATTAAAATATTTTAAGGGGGCTCATTAGTTATTATCAAATTAACAAGAAACAAATAAATCTTTTCCCCCTCTAATTGCACAGTGAAACAAATAAATACCCTTGAAAGTAAAAAACTTAAAACTAGCATTAAGGGATATTTTTGTATTTTTATAATGGTTTCCATTATTATAATGTCAGCTGAGTAGAAATTTGATATTTGACCAAATATAAAAAATAATAAATAATTAAAAAACATAATGAAATGATTAAAATGCCTTTAAAAACACAAAAAATTAGAGTTAAGGGACTTTTCTATTTTTCACAATATTTTTTTGTTATTACCTACAATTTGGTATTTAACTAAATATATGTAGAAAAACAAAAACTAAAAGGGACAAGCATATGGGAGGTGCTCGTGCACTTTGAGTGGTGCCTATGGCGCCTCCTAGCATTCAAAATTACCCTTTTGCCATGTTGTTAGAAGCATTATCATGTCCTCTTCTATATGGAGTGATGCATGTTGGTTTTGGAGGTTTAGTTTCTCATCAGCGGATTTTTTTTATTTTTTCTCTCATTACCTGAAAATTACCGTTTTGTCTTTTTTCTTGTTGGTATTTCAACTTTAGATTTTATTCATTTGATTTTTAATTTTTGTTCCTGACCCTTTTGTAAAAGTTTTATTTGTTTTCAATTTAATTATTCAATCCCAATTTACCAAATATTATATTTTTCAATTTGGTCCTTATTCTTTTTATTTCTATTTTTTTGCTTTGGCCATTTTGTAAAAGTTCTATTGGTTTTTAATTTCATTATTCAATCCAAATTAATGGTATTATGTTTTTCAATTTGATCCTTATTGTTTTAATTTCTAATTTTTTTCTTAGTCCTTTTATAAAATTTATTATTCTTTTCAATGTCACCTTTTAATCAAAAATTTATTTTTATTTTTATGTCATTTTTTATCCTCATTCTTTTGATTTTTTGGGTTCTTTTGCTTAATTATTTTTTCTTTTCATTCTCACCTTTCAATCAAATATAAGATTTATTTTGTATTTTAATTTTGATCTTTGTTATTTTAGTTGCTCTTTTTCTAATCCTTTTATATAATTGATAATTTTGTTTCAATTTCATATTGTAATATTTGATTAATTAATAATTGAACTTCATTGTTTTTTCAATTAGAATGCTTCAGGTCTAATGATCCAAGTTACTGGTTTGAAAAGTTCACATGGTTTTTTTGTAAAAAGAGCTTTACAATTCTCTTTATTTTTTATCGGTCTATTTCAATCTCATGATCTGGATCGTAGTTTTTGTGGGATATCTCGAGTTGGCTAAACTCTGATTATTAGGGTTATAGGTTTATCATGCTAACTTGGATTAATCAGGACTGATTTTTATGTTTTTTTTTTTAATTTCATTTCATTATTCCATATTTAATGGGTTGTGAATTGAGGCGTATTGTTTGTTTGCTTTTGAAAAAAAAATATTTTTTTTCATGTTATCCTAATCACTTTTCTTTTTAAATTTGATCCATTTACTGTCATTTTCTATTTATTTTTTTATCTAATTCAAATAAAACTAGATTATTCGACCCAGTCGAGTCTATAACTCAAGTAACATACTTTTCTTTCTTTTTTAAAACACATTTGCGGTATATAAACATTATTTTTTACATAAAAAGATAATTTAGCCCTGCGTCAAAGCATAGACACCAAAGCTAGTACAATAATTAAATGAGGATGAGGCATTAAATTATTAAATTTTTTCACTTATAAATTCAGGAACTAGAACTTTTAAAATGAGGGTGTCATGCCTCGTATAAGGCTACGCTTGCATCGGAATTTCAACAAATTTTGATTTTTTTTAATGTTTTTAGATTGTTTTGATGTGTACATATTAAAAAAAAAATTTAAAAATAAAAAATTATTTTGGTGCATTTTCAAATGAAAAACACTTTAAAAACTAATCTCAACCATACTCCTAAACAATCCCTTAATATGAAAAAACTTAGAATAAGTTTTTGGAAAATCATTGTTTAACTTTGATTGATTGCATTATTTGAATAGAATCCCGATAGGGGTAAGCAATAAGCATATTCAGTTCAAGTTTATTTTTCATAAATAAAAATATTCTCTTATAAATAAAAACCATCTAAACCAGAATACACACACACACACACACACTATGTAACTATAAACTAGTTCAGACTGATAAATTTTGATTCGATTTCTTAATGAGGAAAACCTAAAAAACCTTGGTTTTTAGTGGGGTTTTTAAGAGCTTTTATGGGTTTTTTTTTTATGATCAAATCCAGTTGATTTTTATAGAATAAGAAGAATAACCAAAATAAATTCATAAAACAGATAAGATAATTGCACATACTCAATGACATGTGTCATAACCCATTTTTAGGTTATTCTCTAAATTCAATTTTTTTCCTAACCTAAAAAAAAAAACAACTAAAACAATGTCATTTTGAACGACATTGTTCTCTTTCTTCCCCTGCATGCGCATAGGTAGGGGAAAAAGTGGTTTATTCCCCTAGTTTTTCCCGCTTTTCTTTTCTCTTCCACTTGTCTAAACCCTGACAAAACCCACGCCCCTCACCTACCACTAGACAAAAAAACAGAGGGGACAAGCCTTGTAGGTGGCTGCCCGACCACCATTTACCCTTATGCCATGACTGGACAGAGGAAGCAGACCTCTCTCCCCACCTTTTCCTATAAATACCGATGAAAGAGAGGAACTAGGGGGTGGAAATAGAGAGAAAGAAGAGAGGCAAGGGATGAAAAAATAGAGACGAATTGTTTTGAGATACAAAGACGAGAAAAGAGAGAAAACATAGCAAAAGAGAGAAGAACCGCTATTGCCTGCTTTCCTCACCCGTTACGATAATTGCCTTGAGCCACTGTCGACAACAGCTCCACCACCAGCAGAAACAAAGGAGAAATCAAAACAAAACAGAGAAAAGAAGGAAGAACAGGAGGGAGAGCAGGAATAGAGGGCAAGTAAAACACATAAAGAAAAATCATTGGCCACCCTCAGCTCCTCAGTCCACCATCGCTAGCACTACCAACACCTCCACGAAGCCACTGTAGAGAGGGAAGAACATTGTTGATAGAGGGAACAAAAAACAGAGGAAGAAAACATCATAGCAAAGTAGAGGAGAGAAGAAGAAGAACCATCGTTTGCCACCTCAACCATCTACCACAACAACAATGCCACCACCACTAGTACTGAGAGCCACCAGCACCGCTCGGTCAATTTTCATCTTTTACTTCTTCTCTGGTCGCCCTCCACTGTTCACTTGGTCAGAATTGTCCGACCCAATCCAAAATGAATGGGCCAGGTTTGGTTCAATTCAAGAAAAAAATTTCAAAAAAATATTTTTGAAAATTTGTGATTTTCTTGCATGTTTTTCTATCCATTTTGATTAATATCGGTTTGTATTTTTATACCGTAAATATATGAATCTGGTATTAAAATACCTGGTTTATATATATGTATAATATTTTTTCATGCATATGACCAAGTCTCTCGAAAAAAAATTCATATTGTGTTTTCATATAACAAAGAAAAATTCAAAAAATATTTTAGCATGCATTTTGACTTTAATAACCAGTTTATTAAAGCCACAAGAACTATGCCAAAATTTTAAAAATAACAAAAAAATTATTTTGTTATCTTTTAGTATATAGGATTACGACCTTATACGTAAGACGTATTCTGGATATTAAATTTTTTTGTTGACGTTCGAACAGTTACGTTTTACCCAATAAGATAAGGATCTCTTTACTAAGAAGAACTTTTCTTAAACGACAAACCAACAATCAGAATTACAATAAAACTATAGCATATATCAGACAATAAAACAATGCAGCTTATCTTAGATAAGACGTATTTGCGATGCTAATACCTTTCCTTTATGCAACTAGCTCCCGTACTCAATCTCTGAGACTAATTATGGTTTCTAGTGATCAAAATACTAGGTTGTGATTTCCATTCATGCTTTCTATGGATAAAAGACAAGAATTCTTTGTCTTTCTATATTTGCCAGATAAATACATATACATTATGAGAGTGGACAATTATTGCAACGCAACATATATGGACAACATATATAAGTGTAATCATAAAAATATATATAAAAAGGTATAAGAAGATATAAACTTATCCAAACAACTTATATAAATATAATTACAAAAGTTTATTGTACTTCAAATCTACTCAAACACTAGACATGTTGTCGTTTATACATTAGCAATAATATGAACTTTATGTTTTAACAACAAAAATATGCAAATCTTAGAGGTGGGCCGTGGGTGGAGCCATGGAAAAGATCGAGAGAGAAGGGTGGAGAAGGGACGTGCAATTGTAACAATGAATTTTATGTTTTGAGTATTTGGAAAATAGTTTTTTATTTATACCCTCCTCTTAGGTTAACATAATTTTTAATTTTTTAGTTGAACCGCTCTGATTTGGTTTTATACAATCGGTTTCAAAAGTTTTAAATAAAAACCAAACTGGAACTATTTTCTTTTTTGATTTTCTATAATTTGTTTTTTATATATACTTTTCTCCATTTAATTAATTTTTCAGTTTTTTTTGTCACGTTTAATTCCCGCGGAGCGCTGGCAACGAATCAAATGCTTAACTTAGGCATGTGGCAAAACAACTATCCTTACTCTCTTAGTGGCAGCTAAGTTAACACGTGGAATCACATTAAGCAGCTACGTGGAATGGAGAAAAAATATATTTTTTAATTCCCATCCTCTTCTTCAAAACCACCACTCGCTCCCCATCTCACTCAGATCACATACCAAAAATGTATAGGACGGCGGCGTTGGCAAGGCGCCTGCTTTCTGTTGCAACTGCTGGTAACAATAGCACCAGCCGTATCAGATATCTTAATCTCCGAACTACAATTATCGGCTCTCGCTATTGCACAGCGGTCAATAACAATCATAGTTTTCCTCAATCAATCTTCAACCAAAACCAAACCCCACGTGCTAATCTAGAATTCCCTAATCAATCAGAATCAACTTCGTCATCCGACTGGTCAACATCATCAACGGCTGAGGATGGTCGGCAACGGCAGGAGAGACAGAGACCGAGGATTGAGTACCAAGAACAGCAAGCTCGAGTTCTTGAAGCCTCCCTTCACCACGTGGTACGAATCCTTAAAATTAATTAATGTAACTTTATTTTTATCTTGTGTAACAAATTTTTTTAAAAATGGGCAATGCAGTTAAGGTTGGGATGGAGTGAAGAAGCTATGATTGCTGGAGCAAGAGATGTGGGCGTTTCTCCTTCAATTGTTGGATCATTTCCTAGAAAAGAGGCTGCTCTAGTTGAGGTCCTTTTCTTAAACTTGATGATTAGTAATTTTTTCCTTCTTTTCCTATTCAATTTTAGGTATATGTTGCATAGCATTTATATGTTTCGAAATTAAATTAATGGTCACTCCTCGAACTGTAGGCATTAGATTGCGATGCTGACTTGTATTTATATTTCCCTGTTCAGTTTTTCATGGATGAGTGCTTACAAAAGCTTATTGATAGAATTGACTCTGGAGAGGGGTTACAAAATTTGGTACCTAGTGAGCGCATCTCTAAGCTCCTCAAGATTCGTCTTGAAATGCAATCTCCGTATATATCGAAATGGCCCCAAGTCCTTAGCATCCAAGTATGAAAAAATTTCCCTTTCTTGCTGTACTGCTAAGATGACTTGTTGGAGTTTAATTCAGAAATACCTCTATTTTATGGCTTGCAGGCATACCCATCAAATGCTCCAACAAGTTTTAAGCAACGTGCAATGCTGGTTGATGAGATCTGGCATGCTGTTGGTGATGAGGGCTCTGATATAGATTGGTATGTGAAGCGCACTGTCCTTGGAGGAATATACTCAACAACAGAGATTTACATGCTCACTGATAGCTCACCAGGTTTATTTCTCTCACTTAACATGTCATTGTGAAATAGATTTTCATTTTTGTTTTGTTCTTTAGGTTCGTCTTTTCCTGTTTTGTTAGCATTAATTGAAATAAAAATGACTTTCTTCTTCCAGTGGGCTTGTAAAGTATATTCTACTGTGATCATTATGAATGTTTTCTGCAAAAGAACTGTGACGTGCAATGGTATAGCTTTTTAGTTGAGTCCTGTAATCTTTCTTCATATGACATGAGATTTTTTTCTTCCTGGATCAAATTAAGAATAAGCTAGTGAGAATCCTGGCCGAAGGTAGAAGAAATAGTACTGCTCTCATTCATTTCTTTTCCATTTTAGAAGCCCTCACTTCATCTCCTTTCCATCAGAACAGTTTTTGATCGAGGAAGATACTCCAGCTATTTATATCAAAATGGATTTATATATAATAGTTTATTTGGTTACCTTAATTTTTCTGACAGATTTTCACGATACATGGGCATTCCTAGATGATCGAGTGAAAGATGCTTTTGATCTCAAGAAAAGCATTCAGGAGGTAGTCTCTTTTAGTTTTCTATGGTGTTCTATTTATTTTGGGAATTTTGGCCTTTCTTGGGAGGGTAAGGTAATGTGGTTACTTTACTGCAGGCAATGTATATGGCAGAAGCTGTTGGTGCTGGAATGGGGAACTCTTTCCAAGGATTTGTGGGGAGAGTTTTTCGGAGGTGAACCATGTATCAATGTCACACATTCTCACTTCCTTACCCTTTATAATGTTATCGCCTATGATAAGAGATTCAAACTAGGAGAAGATGTCTTCATTTTGAAGTACCTTTAGTGGTTTTGCAATTTTTACTCCTTTCAATATCTGAGGTTGCTGTCCGAGGTCAACCATGTAGCGAATTTCCAGCCCTGTAGGAATTGATTATTTATCCTTTCAACAATAAGAAGTTAAAGATCAAAATGATCTTACAGGAAATAAATTTTCTCTCCATCTTCAAAAGCAACTACCTCGCAGCAATGATTTTTGTTGATTGATAATGAGATGCATTTATATTTACATTGCACCTTGGAAATTCACTTATCGAAGCAGCTCCCTTCTTCATCCTGCTTTTTCCCATAGTCAAATCTGTGTCTTCTCCTCACCATTTGGTCTCAGTAGTCTACGGATCCAATATCACTTGAACACCGTATGCTCTTGAAGATATAAGCCAAACTCGAGCCACAACAATTTAGCAACAATTTAGAAATCAGCTCACATTACCTTCATCATGGTGGAACCTCTGTTTGTAGAACCCTTTACTATCCTGGGAATGCAAAGTCTTTCAAAATCTCCAGTACTCTCAGCAATTAACGAAACTCTGCTGGAGAAACCAGGAAGTCAACAGACACAGTAGTAAACTATAAGCTCGCTGTTCAAGCAACTATTATTAGTAAATCAATCAGAAATAAAACCCAGTTCAGACGTCGATTTCTCTTACTTTTCAGGAGATCGAGAGTTCTTGTTTATTTTCTGTTAGGTTTGGTCATGCATGTGGCGAGAAGGTGTACGGTGATACGGTCAAGGCTTAATACTCACAACTGAATATTAAACATTTTAGCAAGTTAATTCGTGGAACGCCCTTCCCTGATATATTCTGTACTGTGTCCACAATCTATCCATGGCCCAAAAAATAAGATGATGTGAGCATAAATCAAGCAAAATCACCTCCGATGTGAGACGATGGGTACGTAAAAGGTGCCTTTCAACCTAGTCTTGTAAATATGCTGACATTCACTGGAAGCAACCGGAAGTGGGTGATTCTAAGATTCATCCTAAAGGTAGAGTTTACCGCCGTTCTCTTCCACCGCTTCCTCTTCTTAAATATCACACATGTCCGTGTACTCTCTACCTTCTACTGATATTCTCTATCAATCATCTTGATCGAGTTTTCATAGCACAGGCATGGATTTCTTAGAAAGCAGGCCAATTGTCTGCGACAATGGATCAGGCTTAATGAAGGTAATTGAATCAGAAACGCCGTGTTCTTTTCCTCCAAAAGTATAAAGTTTGTTGAACAAAATTTTCCGTTTCAGGCTGGTTTTGCCGGTGATGATGTTCCATGTGTGGTATTCCCCAATTTAATAGGCCGACCACGAAACAAGCATGCAATGGTCAGCATGGGACAAAAGGATATGTATTTTGGAGACGAAGCAGAAGCAAGGCGTGGAGTTCTTAGTTTAAGCTACCCCATACATCATGGAATTGTGAGATGCTGGGAAGGAATTGAAAGCGTTTGGGAGCATACCTTTGATCAGGAGCTCCGAGTCTCCACAGAAGAGCATCCTGTTCTTTTAACAGAGGTTCCACTCAATCCCAAAATTAACAGAGAAAAGATGGTGGAGATCATGTTTGAAGGTTTTAACATTCCTGCAACCTATATAGCCATCCAGGCGGTTTTATCCTTGTATGCCAGTGGCCGAACTACAGGTACGATGGAAGCAATGCTCTCAACTCTCAAGAGAGATACAATGAAATGCTATGACATTTTAAATGCATGTGGAGAGGGATTCATTTCTGTCTTGCAAAATGTGTTTCAGGTATTGTTATGGACTCTGGAGAAGGTGTGACTCATGTAGTTCCAATATACGAGGGCTATGCGCTGCCACACGCCATCCATAGACTTGACTTGGCAGGAAAGGACATTACGGACTACCTCACCAAAATCCTAGCTGAAGACGGCTACATTTTCACCTCTACAGCTGAGAAAGAAATTGCTAGAGACATCAAGGAGCGAATTTCCTACGTGGCAATGGATTTTGAAAGAGAGCTTGAAACATCAAGGAAAAGTGCAGCACTAGACAAACAATATGAATTGCCGGATGGACAAGTCATAACCATTGGAGCTGCGCAGTTCAAGTGCCCGGAAGCTCTGTTTGATCCGAGTAGAGTAGGAATGGAATCAGGTGGTGTGCATGAGATTGTGGTGAGGTCAATCAGCAGGTGTGATGTAGACATCAGAAGAGAGATGTTTGGGAATGTGGTGCTTAGTGGGGGTACCACTGTGATACCAGGCCTCGCTGAAAGGCTGGCCAAAGAGGTCAGCTCATTGGCGCCCCCTGGTGTGAGGGTACGAGTGGTTGCTCCACCAGAGAGGAAGTACAGTGTTTGGATTGGTGGCTCCATCTTGGGTTCTTTAAGCACCTTTCAGCAGGTACCTTCTGACAAATCAATCTGAGATAATAGATACCATTACCAAGCTCCATATGAATCTCCATATGAAAGCAGAGAGATGTAGCGTTAATCTTCTGCGAAGTTCATTGGTGTTATAAATGCATGGTGTAATTTAATGTTTAACTTTTCATGGTGGGTTCTATTGCAGATGTGGATATCCAAGGAGGAGTATATGGAGTCTGGATCTTCCATTGTGCACATGAAATGTTTCTGAACCAGTCTCACAGCTTCAACGAGGAATTTAGGATCACCTTCAATGAGAACCGGCTGTTGAAATTTACTGGCCAAGGTGACATGACAGCATCCTTTAAAGCAAAAGCTTCCACAGTTTGGGCATCTAAAGCAAAGGGGAAGTACCTGCTCTTAGCTACACAAACAGCACCGTAATGATCTCTAGCCTCAATGACGACTGCACCAGATTTGCAAGAGGAGTAAGCGCCACCAAAATCGACCTTCATGGTTCCTAAAGAGGGAGGAGTCCATTAAGAAAGTGCTTAGAATGATAGAAAAAGATGTATTGGATATAATAATTTTTTAAAAAATCTGTCTAGTCTATAAAAATCATTTTTTATTTCCCTAAAGAATATATCGCTTTCATGTAAAATATCCTAGGACCTTTTATGCTCGGGTTGAAACCCCATTCTCAAAGCTAACAGATAAACCCGCTTCCCCTCTCTTCATTTGCCACGTGTCCACAATAGGCCGCAAAATGAAAGTTCTCAGCTGAGGAGGGACATGAACAGACCATGTCTGCTTCCATATTGGTCTGAACGAGAGGGCAAGAGTAGATAGGGCAATTTGATATACTATCTTAGCTGAATAGATTCCGTTCATAGTGTGATGCCGAACAAGACAGTCAAAGAAATTAGCTGCAGAAACAGGAATGCTGAGAATCAATCTAGATCTTCAAACCTCAGTAAGAGTAAAATATTCTACAAGAACCGCCGGGTAAAGAAAATACAAGATGTTCAAGGGAGAATAAGTGTGCAAAAAGACTTTAAGTAAGGAAAAAGTAAAGAAAGCAATAAAGATAAATAAATAAAAAGAGCAATAAAACCCTCTAGGGGAAAGAGAAGATAAATAAATTTGCAAGAAACTGAAAATGTGGGACTCACCATCATTTATAATACACATATTTACATAAGTAATTTTAATAATATATAGATATTAGTATCAATAAAGAGATTTATTAAATCCTAATAAAAGCTAAATTCTTATTCTATTTGTACATATGTGAACCTTAGTCTAATATTTTACTTTTGATTAGTTATTTTATTAAGAATTTCTATTCTGAATAGGATTGTATTTTTCTTATTTTATCACTACCATAAAATTGACAAATACAAATTGATACACCAATAAAATATTTTTATCAGTAAATTATGGTGAATTTTTTTGATTGAATATGCTCTTGTAATATCCATTAATAGAAATATTCTCTCGGTATATATTGAGAGAATTAAAATGGAAAAAGTTAGGAATGAAAAAAAACTAAAAAGCATGATGATGTATTATTTTTACAGATATAATTACCGATAAATTTTAATCTATAAATTAAATTCATCAGTAAATCTATCTGTAACATTTAATTTATAATATACAAGCGACCCCCCCTCTCTCTCCCCCCCCCCATTTCTTCTTCTTCCTTTATTTTTCTCAGCAACAAACAACACAACCCCCCACCCTTTAATTTTATCACAAATCAACCTCCTACTATATATCTAATCACCCTAATACTCTGTTTGCCAGCATCCCTATTATGTTTCAAATTTATTGAGGATTCTTCACTTCAAGTAAGCAAAGCTATTAATTTTTTATTTGAACTCAATTTTAAAATGTTAATTTTTATTGCATATTTTTGTAATATATTTATTTTGATTAGTTGTTTACTTGTTTTATAGCTTTTTCCCGTATAAATTTGTTGTATGAATTTATGATTTGTATATGTTATGTTTTGTTCGAGATTTTATAAAATTATATATGTTTGTAAATTAATAAAATTTAATTTGAATTTATAACTTAATGTTTTTTTATAAAATAAATAATAATTTATTTAACAAGTCTATTTTATATTTTATCATTTTGAGAATAAATGAAGGTAGAGCTACAATCTCCATCAGAATGAAATCTTTACTTCATTTCCTTCACCATACTAATTATGTTTTGAATTGGAGTTCTAAAATACTAGTGGACAAAATTGGAAAATGACATAAAGAAAAATAATACCCTCATCTATAAAATCTTACGTAGTTTAACGAGTAGAAGAAAATAGCCTCTTTATAGCTCAATATTCCTACATCAATCTCAAGTAAGCATCCAAACATATTGCAGCAACAATATAAAAAGAACCGAGGCACACCCTTATGGTGCCATCTCTCTCATCACAGCTACAGCAACACTTTTTTTTTTTTAAAGATCTCTCATCCCTTTTTTTTTTTTTTTGTACTTTTACACTTCTAACAATTCGATCAATTTGTATGATGTAAAAACAAAATTATTTTATCTTGATATATTGACCTTCAGACAAGAATGCTTCTGATTAAAATCAATAAATAAAATTGTTCATCAATTCAAATCCATATGGAAAATTCAAAAAACTTAAATTGTTTATGAACAACCTGACTCAAATTAGTACATGTTGCTTAAACGTGAAACAATTTTGAGTTTCCTTCTCATTCCTCTAAATAAACTTGTTCTCACAACTTAATTATGCTTAATTAGTCAGCGTAAATTCTTAATGTAAAGAAAAACATGGACTTTAATTGATTCCATTCTACTAGGACTGGTATTTGTTAGGATAATTGTGCTCCTAACTCGATGAGTATTTCAATATCTATGATCAAGGCTTTTTATTCAGCTCGATTGTTTATACAAGAAAAAACAAGTTAAAAAGATAAGGTCACTTTATAGCTGGTTAGGAATGTTATGACCAACCTACACTAATTTTGTTTATACAAGAACCAAGGTGCAAAAAACGTGGAAGGTGAAGGACTAATTTGAAGTTTAACTTGATTCAAATTGAAAAAATCTAATTTCATTTGAGGACAAAAAAGACACAAGCGATGTGTTTATTTTTTCTATTAAGTCCCTTTATCACTATACCCAAATATCATCATTTTAATTTTTGGAAAAAATTAAATTTTTTTTTGTTAAAATTGAGTTCGGTTTGTATTTTTTAAATCGTTTTGATGTGCTGATATCAAAAATAATTTTTAAAAAATAAAAAAATATTATTAACATATTTTTCAATACAAAAAACTATTTAAAAAACAACCACAACAACTCTTTCAAACAGCCAAAACTATAGGGATTAATCCATTAAAAAGAAAAGTTGGCGGGAAGCGAAAGTAAAAAGAAGAAAGAAACTGACAAAATTGCATGTCAGTGTACCATATATACAGTGTTCTCCACTTTTTTCATTTCCACGTGTTTGTGTGTTTGGTTGGTCCATCAGGCAGGCAGTGTTTAGAATCTATATTTTTAAAAAGTTTAAAGTTTATTTTTATTAAAATTTAATATAATTTATATCTTTTGTTTTAATATATTAATATTAAAAATTATTTTTTTAAAAATAAAAAATATTATTAATATATATTTTAATATAAAAAAATTATTTAAAAAATAATCACTACTACATTATCAAACACCAAACACACTATAAAATCACACGTCGTCACGCTACCTAACCCGAATCAAGTGATTTCAAATATTAGATATGATTACGTAATCTCTATAATTTAGGGACAGAACCGTCATTAAACTGTTTAATCACCTAACACATATCAACAGCACGTTTTGGACACCTAACACAACGATCACCGTGCTTGTAAAGGAAAAGCGAGAGAGAGAGAGAGCTAGACAGTAATACGAAACAAACATGGCAACTACATCAGAGATAGTGAATAAACTGAATCTCCAGCCCCACCTAGAAGGCGGATTCTACGCAGAAACCTTTAGAGACACTTCTGTCGTTCTCTCTTCTTCTCAACTTCCCTCTGAATGTAAGTTTTCACCTGATGCCCTGCTCTTTTTCTTTCTTTTCGTTTTCAAGTGTATGAAATTTTGATACGCCTTCACCCTCTAAAGACCTTCTGTGCTGTAAATAACAATTCAAGCTAAGGATCTCACTACTAATCTTGGGCATGCCTTCTTTTGTCTTTATGATTTGATTAATATGAATAGATTCTGTTGTTACTAGTTCATACTACTATTGGGATCTGAGTCCATCTGTTGTTACTAATCCATTTTACTAGTTCATAAATACAAAAATCCATACTAATTATTACATAACTTAAGCTTGCTTGTTCTTTTTTCTTTTTTACTTTTATTTGCTTTAATAAATCTTTTCAAGGTATACTTTTAATTCTGTTTTCTTAAGGCAAGGCTGTGTTTTGGTTACATGGGATTCGGGGCTTGAAATGTAGGGACAGTTCAAGGATTCTCTCTCTGTTTTCTGTATCCTTATATTTAGTTTTGATCTTAAATAATGAACTTGAAATTGTTGTTTACTTTGACAAAATTTTAGAATTCCATGCAAATAGAATTCCAAAATCAAATCAAATTCTCCATGAATGACACCTATACTGAGTTTTGGTTTAGCAATGTAGTCAATCCGAAAATCCTTCTACATGGCCTTGAAAACATGTTGATCACATGTGGCAAAGATATTAATCTTGTTTTTCTAGATCTTCAATATTTTTCTATTCACATGCTCGGTTCTCAATATGAACAGTGTACCACCTGCTGAGGAGTCTTTGGTGTAGTGTCTATATTTGATGGCAGAACCATTCATGCAATAAAGTTCAATTGTCAAAGCATAAAACTTTCAGTTTAGTTTTGAAATTATAGCAAGCAACAGCAGTGTTTTTGTAATTTGATTCTTGTTTTGTTTTCATTTTTCGCTTGATCAATCAATTTACTAATATAGTTGCATCTTAATGCAGATAAGGTTGATCGTGCAGTTAGCACATCTATCTACTTCTTGCTACCTTCTGGGAATGTCTCACTCCTTCATCGCATTCCATGCGCAGAAACCTGGCATTTTTATTTGGGAGAACCACTTACAGTAAGGCTTGTTCTATTTGACACTGGTATTTAATTTTCCTATAGAATTGACAATTTGCGTGCTGTGATTAGCTTCTTTCAATTCTTACAGTGATTTAATGGAAAGCACTGACTTAAGTAATGCCACTGGAACATTCTACCTATCCTGTCGGACATAGGTCACTCTACATGCTGTTTGGACAATGAAGATAATTTTTAGTTTCATGCATTTTGATGTCTCATTGTTTTAGTATTCCATTACTTGGATCCTCACTAAAAAGCTCATGCGTCATGTGTTCAGGAATTATTAAACTAAACTAAACTCGATGAAGGTTTTCTCAATCCTCTGTATCTTAGCTTTTAAAACACCTATCCTCGTTATGATTTTGCTAGTTGTCGTCCCTGCACAGATTGTGCATGGAGGATGTCCATCACATGGTCAATGCATGTCCATTTTCTCCTTCCCAACTATTCACTGCAAACTTGATCTAAAGCTCTTTCATTTAGTGGTTCACTTTGCTTATGAACATCAGATCTACTTCTATGTTTGAAGCTTTTTTATAGTTTCTTTGGGTAGATGAGAAAGTTTTAATTTCAAGTTTGTGATGTGATTTTGCATTGGAACATTTCAGATTTGCACTTGAGCATTGCATAAGGGCTTTTCATCCTGTAAAGGAGATGCTATTGCATGGGATAATCCCAAGGACAATTTTGATAGGCAAAGTATTTGTTAGGAAAACTCATTTATCTCATTCCAACGGCAATTGCATTGGACAAATCAAATGAGTTGGGTTTTCCAAAATGTACCTTGGATGGTCCTACACAATAATAGTTCCTTCTCCTAAAACCAGAATAGAGTCTTAGGATGTGACATGAGTTAAGGAGTGAGTAATATTTGGTTAAAACTGAACTGATTTGACCCATTTTGGTTCCATTTGGTTCCATTTGGTTCATGTTTTTTGAAAGCTTGGTTTGGTCCAGATTTTTTTTTTTTTTTGAAATGTTTGATTTTCAGTATTTGGTTCAGTTTGGAGGGGTTGCAAACTGAACTTGGCCTAAAAATCAATAGTTTATTTCTTCTTCTTTTTAAATTTTAATAACATTTATCGTATAATAATTTTAATATATCTAAAATCATATGGAATTTTTTATGTTTTATGTATCTTTCTCCTAAAACCTATACTTACCCAAATCTTCCATATTTTTGTTTGGGCAGTTCCGTTTAATTCTTTTTTCTTATTCAGGGCAGATTTGGTTTGAGGTGCAAAATATGTGGTTTTGACCAAACCAAAATTTCCAAAGCTAACCCAACTGACTGATTGCACCACCTAAGCTGAATTTAGTATTAAATCTCTAATACCTGCATTAGAGAATCGTGTAAAGACAGACTATTAGTTGCTGTACTACCAAAGTTGGGTTGTTAGAAGGAAAATTTCGAATACCCTTCAGCATGTATTTGTAAATTTATCACTCCTATGCAATAGTGCCTCCTAGTTATGGCCCCTTTGAAATAGAGTTCCAGGTAGTGAGGCAAATTCTGTGTTACAGCTCGTGGAGTCCAATCACGCTGTGTGTAAATAACCGCTACCCAGTTGCAGTCCAGAAAGTAGGCTCCTGGGATGGAAATTTTTGAAACAGTCCTACCCTTTAATATTAATATATGGAGTGGCAGTCAACTGCAAGAAGACAACCTTTTCAATTACACTAGACAATGACTCTTGGTAGAATAAATTAGTGTGGTAGTTCTTCCATATTCTAGTTATGAGATTGCTTCGAGTATTAGAAGACTGTCAAATGCCCAATGATGAAATCTTTGAATTGTTTATGTTTAAGCTTGAAGCACTAGAATTAGATTACTCTGTGCACATCAATGTCAAATTGAAATGGTAATATAAATTGATTGATATACAACACTGTGCACATCAATGTCAAATTGAAATGGTAATATAAATTGATTGATATACAAGAGTCCTGTTTTTTACCTGGTTGAATTTGATGCTATGAAAATTATGGCCATTTTGTATTCTGTTGACCTCATCTGTGCTGTGGTTTCTCTACTCCCCTCCACTAAACCAGCAATTAAACTGGCGAAGTTTTCACCTAAAATTGTTAAATGTATTCCAGAAGTAATTCAAACAAACCATGCATTGCTGAAAAGAAGGAATGAAATGAGAAATAATTCATATTGTAAATCCGAAATTTGATCTTATTTCTAGCATTTTGAAGTGCCATGGCAATCTACAATATCCCTTGCAAATATTATATTAAGCTTTTCTCTCATCAGAGCAAATTACAAATTTAAGATGAAATTGGAGGAAAAGAGTCTCGCTCAGGGTTCTTGTCTTGCAATATTTGCTGTTAGTCCTGCCTTTTTACTTATTTTTCTATTGAAACATATATACTTTTTTCAGATACTGGAATTGAATGAGAAAAACGGGCAGGTCAAATTAACTTCCATTGGATCTGATCTGGTTGGAGACAATCAGCAACCACAGTATACTGTGCCTGGAAATGTCTGGTTTGGTGCATTTCCAACAAAGGACTACAACATTTCTCCAGATAGTATGGTTGCTAAAACTGCACCGAGGGATGGTGAGAGCCACTACTCCCTAGTAGGTTGCACTTGTGCTCCGGCCTTTCAGTATGAAGACTTCGAGCTGGCAAAACGCTCTTATCTTACTTCACGTTTTCCCAATTATGAGCCTCTGATATCTCTACTCACTCTTCCGGAGTGAAGATGATCCCTTGGCCTTGCTGCAGTTTTCTTCTGCAAGGAAATAAATGAACAATACCGGGTTGAGGCTTATAAAGGAGACGGTGACCGTATTCTGTGGTGTCTATTTCGAGTCAATAAACTTACTAGCACTGAACTTTCTATGGAATATGACTCTCACTGAGCAGCACAACTTGAATATCATAACATAATTACTTTTATTTAAGGTCTAAAAACCCGCTCTTTCATCGAAGTTAAAGTTTGGAAAGGTCTGCTGGTAGATAGACACGGTTCAGCGTAGAACCTGGCATTTCAAGAACAACGCAGGCCTTGGGTTTGTCCTTAATGCTTGGACAAGAGTATCCAGGGGTATATAGAATATGAACCATCAATGTCTAAATCTAGCTAGGGTCACATAACTATGACCAAATCCTAGGAAATTCTAAAGCCATAAGCACTCCAACATGGGTATTTGAAACTATTATGCCTTATACAATGAGACATATACAAATGTATCATACACAATAACAACAACTAAACCTAGGCATGATAGCTCTTAATATGCCAATTTCCTCTTTATATATATAACCACAAGCCAATTATATGGCTCTGTAACCGTATTATCTAGTGCAACAACTTGTCACTTGGCAGTTTAATGCCTTTCATACCGAGTAAACCTCAATCTCATTCCATAGCAAACCCTAACTATTGAAAGACAAGTGAGGAAAAGAATAGATACAACTGAATAGAGTATACAAGGGAGACGAAGTTAGTAATTGGTTGAATAGTAATATCTATATATACTTATCTATATCTTGAATGAGTTGATAGATTGCATCTAATTTCTAGAGATAAAAATATTGTAAATTAGAAATAATTTTAAGAAAAAAATAATCTATAATGGAACACACTTTCAAATCCAAAGACCAATATGACAATATTGTAGTGAACCCTTTCATGAAGTTAAGGTTGTTTGGTTCATGCTGATTAAGATAGCTTTTCACTAGTTTTTTATGTTGCCACCTAATTTTATCAACAATAAAGAAGAGATGGAGACTCACTTCCATGAGCATTTCTACATAACAAAACTAGAGGTAACAACGGTTGAATTAACTAGGATTGTCCAAGATAAATGAAAGTTAATTAAGAGTTGTGTATTTTAGTTGAGGACATTAAAAATTAAATGCACTATAACTATAGCAATTTATGAGTGCATTAAAATCATTTTTAATGGGATATTGTAGAGGAGCATAAGAAAATGGTTTATAAAAACAAAATACTTAAATATATACACCCTAATAGATGATGTTGCTCGTTATGAAAAAAATAAAAAAATGAGTAGAGAATAAGCTAATTAGAAGAATATATCTAGTTGGCTATTTAGACAATATTATGATTACTCTTTCCCTGACTAATTCATTCTCCAATAAGAAATTTAACGCTGAAACATTTTGGTAAAGAGTTGATGTATAACCATATACCTTACTAATGAAAAATATTTTAGAAGTTAAACAAACTAATAAAGTGGTTAATAATAAACAACCTCAAGCATTAATCATGTTACTAACAAGAGGCACCTAATATTGATCCATTCTAGATATGTTTGCTCCTAATTCTGTACAAACTAATAACAATGATCAACAATAATTTTCTACTAAAGTCAGAATACTTTGGCATAAAAAGTGGAAATGGATTTTACTCCCAAACTATATCTTTGGTAAAAAGAATGGAAAAAAATTCTTACTTCAACTCCATATTTATCTTAGGAGGTTGTAATAGACTATGATATACTAAGTATATAGATTACTAAAGATATCTTTAGAAAGGTAGATAAGGCTATTGCTAAGATAGTTAAAAAGTCTATGAAAAATAATTGTTTTGAAGATGAAAAATAAAAAATAGACCTAATGTCAAGATAAGGCTAGATTTACCTAACATTAAACAACAATAAGATAAAGTTATTTAAAGTAATAGGCCAACACCTAAGAAGTTTGAACAAACAGAATAAGCATTATAAGACTGGTATAAGCATTATAATGTGGCATCATCTGGTTAGGAAAAGCAAAATGAAGATGTTGCTTTAACAACTACCATAATAAGTTGCTATTATAAAGAAAAAAAAGTATGGAAAATAATATAAAAAAAGTTGTCTAAAGTTCAAAACAATATAATCTTATAAAAAGTAAAGTGGCTTTAACATATGCTTTCATCCAAACAAAAGAATAACTCAAATAAGAGAATGATATGATTATCAATGTTAGTGGCTTATTAGATGATTTGTTAAAAGATGGAATTAATATCTTTTTTTTTATTATTATAATATATAATAAAAAGAGGAAAAACTTCTTAATTTTTCAATTTTGATGCAATAATTAGAAAAAAAAACTACAATTAATGAAACAAATAGAAGATTCTTCTAATATATGAAAGAGAAACCGTGAAGAAACCATATCCATGAATATGGTATTTTATTTGTCTTGTTCAATTTAAACCAAAATTGACCAACTATCTTATTTGAAAATTGATTTTCAAGACAATATTGAGAAAAAAACAAAGATTGTTTAAATTAACCAATTAGAATTTGTTGTCAATCAACAAAGAAGTCTAACATTTAGTTAGCCAACATAAACTATAAGTCATCATTTGAAACCTCTATACCTTATAACAAATTTTACTAATGTACTAGTATAAAGGGTTCTGATCAATAAGGGTGTTGTAGTATTAAAAATTATACCATTAACTCTAATTAATAAGATTGATCATAACAAGGTTGATATGATTCCATCTAAAATGATAATGTTAATTTTATGAATGGTATAAAATAAACCATCTGAGAATTGTACATGGATCTAATTTTTAGGTCTAATACATTAAATACTTTTTTATATATAGTACAAACAAAGATAAGTTATAATACATTGCTCGGATAATATGAGATACTCATTAATATTTTTGTGATGTTATTTTTTTCACCAAGATTTTATGTTTTGGTTATCAATTAGACTAGTTAAAATATTTAAAGAAAGTGATATATCATTCCTGGTCAATTCAATGATAGAAGATGCATGCGTGTATAGTAATAATATAAGCCGGCTTTAATTCACGAGCATGAATAATATGGGTTACCTTATTGATTTTTTTGTAAGAAAGAAAACAATATATATGAGGCGACTAATAGCAGATTTTACTAGGCTATTTAACTTGTAATTTGAAGGTAATAACAAAGAATTTGAAATATGGAAATAGATGAGTATTATAACTTACTCGCTTGTTTTGAGGTTTTTGTAAAACCTTGAGACATGTTAGCCATCATAATAAAATATATTCAATAAAACTAGATTAAGATTATCAAATGATATAAGACAAGTTTTCTTATAACATCATTAAATATAAATATAAATGATAGGCATGTTAAAGTTCAAGATCCACTGATTAAAGTTAACGAGGAAGATTATAATAAGACTATATCAATTTTTACACGCGCCAATATGCTAGAAGAGTTTCAGAATAATATACTATATCATATTTTTCTTATGATTATGATTAATTGCTTGGTTTAGACCAAAGTTCGTCCAAACATTCTTTACCAAGCAAGCCTAAAGCCACGTAAACTACCTCCACGAGGAATGGCTTCAAATGTGATTAGTTATATGAAGGAGAAAATCGAACGACTCCTAAAATATTGATTTAAATTCTATATATTTTTTTTTGATTAGCGTGGGGTGTCCGGGCTAGCTTGCGCGCACTGCGACTAATCCTCACGACTCACTGGACATCCTGCAAGCCCAGGAGCAAGGTAAGGCACCGCGGGGATGACAGGCGTACACATAGAGGGTCGAACCCGAGACGGGGGCGGAACAAGTCACACGATTGACCACAGTAGCTGGACCCTCAAGTGTAAATTCTATATTTATATAGATGCATAGGTGCATGTAATGTAACACAAGTGTCTCCAGTGTAAGGTTAGTCAAATCTTTTAACACAATGGTCCACATTTGTCAGCATACCCACATCTTTTTACAAACAATTACTATTGAAGATAGCATGTAAGGGAAGGCATCTTCCAAATTAGAGAAGGTAATGATTTTGTATTTTTATTTAGTGAGTTTTGCTAAATTAACATGATTTCTCGCGAAAGGAGTTTGAATATGAGATTTCCACTTTTAAACAAGGTGCTGCTCTACCCAATTAAGCCATACACGTTTCATCTACCCCCGTGTCGTTGCTGCCCTTACAGTAAGCATAAACGTAACAACAAACAAGCTTCCTAAAACTCCAATAAATTCTTCTTTATTTCAAGATTTTCCTTTTCTCCCATAGAAAACAAAGCTCAGAATGCCCCATGAGCACAAAACTCAGCCTGTAGATCAGCAGATCTGTTTTATTGTCCTCCAAATGCTAATCAATTCCTTGTAACTTGAGAAAAAACTATGCCCAGCCATTGGTATAAGATCACTCGCATGGGAATCAAAGGCATTAGGCTAGTGGCATATATATATATATATATATGCACATGTTTAGAAATCGGACATTATGCTTCATTCCTATGAAAGTTGAAGACAGTTCAGTACGGCTTGGGCGATTATTTGAAGCCATTTAGCTCCGTCTATTGAAAACAGGACGGTTCAACCACGGATCATAGTTATCTGCAAAATTTTGTAGTTCTTGGTATCAGAAATGCGACAATTACTGTTACAAGTATGAAGTAAATGTTTGAAAATACTGCCATTAATTACCATGTAATCTTCACATGCATCTGGCCAGGGCCAATTTAAGTTATATCTCCAATACTATATCTGCAGTTGAATATTAAGTGTTAGTCTCCGAGATCATATCAGTACAGATGATTCTTATGCAAACCAATCCGAACTTACATTCAGAATCTGTCTTCACCCATTTACTTCCTTCATCAGCCTTCTCATCTATTCCATCCTCATCGGCAGACTTCGGCTCTTGTTTATTCTCCAAATATTTTTTCGTTGAAGATTTTGGACTCGGATTTTGTGGATATATCTTCCTGTGAAGTATTGCCCTCAATATCTTTCATTCAGACATAAATTAGAAGGAAGAAACTGTATTAGAAATCCTTTTTTTATTCCTCTCTTTATGAGCAACCAAAAAAAAAAAAAAAGTAATATGCATTATTTACATCTACCTTTTCCATTCTGGACTCTGGTACTTGATTCTTTAAAGTAGGGGTAGGAGAGAATCCACCGCCACAAATGAACATCTTCTTTAGAAGAAAAGACAAAGACTTTTTGTTAATTGCTGCACTGGTGTCTGCCCATATATCTTTCCTTCTGCTGGTAACAACCTCGGTGCAATCTTTGTTGTTTGATTCATCAGAACAGCCGTCAGAATTTGTACTGTCATCTTCCATGCTTGTTGTTTGGCTATTGAAAAAATTAGCAGTTTCTGATTCTGCTCCATCAGTTGATCCACCTTGTTTATGCAATAAGATGCTCAGCTCATTTTGCAGTTTTCCAACTTCTTCAGGTGTAAGTTCTTGGGGAAGATTTTGGGAGAAATGATTATGCTTAAATTCTTCTTTTATGGATTTGTTTCCAAACGTCCCAATTGCCAGCAATTCATTAGACCAGTCAATGAATTCTTCTTTACGAGATTCTTGCCGAATGTGATCTGTGCAAGGAGCAGAAGTTACATTAATAATAATATAAGAAATACATTTCACACATACTGATCATAAGTTCATAGAACGGAATGACTCTGCTAATAGCTTGCTGATCTATGATTTTCACTTCCTGACAATTAAGACCAAAGAAGGATCAAAATGTTAATTAAGACCAAGCAACCTTTTACCGAGTATAAATGGGCCCATCTCCCTGGTAACCAGCCTAAGAATATGATAACCTCGTGATAGTTTGAATCACTATGGCTGTCATTAGTCATTTTAAGAAGTCTAAATCCATGCATTAACAGAAACATACACGAAAACAAATAAATAAATAAATAAAGCAGGCAACACAGTGCTTACAATCAACAGAAATGGAGTTTGGTTTCTTGCTGTCATGTCTCCTATAGAGTTTATTTTGCATCCAAACGACTATCTGCAATTGTAAGGGCACATAATTATCCTCAGTAAGCGTCAAGTTAACTTCCCTGTGATGAAAAATGCAGAGATAATCAAGACATTGATTCATTCCTGTAGCTTTATTCCTACCTTCATTTGGTGAGCGAGTTTTGAGAACTCTTCAATATGACTCAGAAGGATGTAGCGCAGTTGGGGCGTCCAGAAACCAAGTGTTCTTGCTATTTATATATATATACACAGATCCCATGAGCCAGTGAGAACTTAGCTGCATTGAATTATATAGAGTTTGAAGCTTTGATAAATTCCATGGACAAGCTAGTACGTGCCAATGCCATTGGTTCAAGTTCCCAAAATACTTGACTTTCCGCCTGTTCTCAATCTCTCTCTTATCTATTTGTCACTTTTGCTCCAACTACTATGTCTTTTTCCTTTCAATTTATTGCGTTTTCTAGTTTTCTGATTAAGCATTTTATATAATACAATACCCCCTCTCCACCATTTCACTGCATATATATTGCATTTGATTTCATAAATCTATATTTGCGTTGAATTTAATCTTGAGCATTGGTAAAACTACTCGAAACTACTGCTGCCTAATAAATTAATGAATATTACATTATATTATATTACAAAATATACTAAAACTGATAGAAAAATCATAGTAGCAACAATAACAAAGAGTGTTATTTTATTTCATCTTCAAATTTTATTTTTAATTACAGCCTTGTATGATCAAATTAATGATCAATTTCTTAAAAATTGTTAAGAATAAGAAAATAAACAATTCAATAAAAAAGTATTAAAGTGTAAAATAAAAAGAATATGTTTAATCTCAAATTCATGTGAAAAAAAAAAAAAACTATTTAACCAACCTATCTCCTTTTTCTTCTTTTACAATCCTTATAGTTTTTTAAAATTTTAGTTTTGGTTCAAAAAATTTTATTTACTTTTCAATCATTGGGTATTAGAAAGAATAGAGAAAGTCTTCGAACATATGTGAAAGAGATAAAGTTATTATTGGCCTAATTTCCCACAACAAAAAGATTTAATTTTGATATTAATAGGTTTTATTTAATGAAAGAGATTTCATTAACATGTTTTTAAACCTTTAACGCTATGAAAAAAATATAATAGGTTGAGAGATAAAAAAAAAATTTATTTGCTTTTATGTTTTTTGAGGAATTCAGAGTTGTTTTATATTGAAAAAAATAGGTTATTGAGATGATAAGAGTATTATTTTTTTTAGTTGTTTTTGGATGGAAATAGAAAGAAAAATGGTATTTTTAGTGCAAAAAACCTTATTGTGATTTTTCAGTCATCTTTCCTATAGATAAAATCTGGAACGACACACGATATATTATCAACTGTTTATATTTTTATATAAATAAAGTACCTTAATAAAATAAAACCAAAAAAAAAAAAGGCCATACTCGTAGGCCTCACCTTGCAAGCTTAGGCCTAGCCCCTTCTGATTTATTTTAGATTTCATTAAATGCACTAAAAAAATTAATGTTATTATTCAATTTATCCATGGTTCTAAAATAATATTATAGGTCTTTATGGAAATGTTAATATTTTTTTTAATTATTATATGCCTAATATAAAAAAAAAGTCTTATGAATATTCAATTAAAACAGAGTTTATGTTTTTTTTTTTAATTTTTAATATGTCTTAAAGCTCCCGTGTATTATATTTATAATTTTTAATATGTATGTGTGATAATAATGAAAATATTTTAAGAACAATTTTCTTTTATAATTATGATAATTGTTTTGCTTCAACACATATCCAGATAAACAAATTGTCAAAAAAAAAAATCACATTAATGGGATAAAAAAGGCTTTAATTAAAGATATCCCTTTTTTTAATCATTTCAAGTTTTTTGAATATTTATTCTAATCACCTTTTTTATTAATGAAACATCTTACTAAAAAAAATATTATCTTTTGGCTGAGAAATATGGATTAATAATAAAATAAAGGATTATACAAGTAAATTATTTTATTTTAATAGAATTTAAATTATTTATTTTTATAAAAACATTATTGACATATAATTGATTTTTTTATTAACTCTCACATGAAATATCTTAATCATTATCAAGCTCTCAACTTTTCAATTTAGTTTGACTTACATCAACATCTATCTCTAACATTTATTTACATATATGATTCTTGGTTTATTTAATTAAACACATGTGTCAATTATTTGGTTCACAGCAAAAAAAATATTCCTTGAGCTAAAAGATCAAGTGAAAACAAAATTAACTTGACTTTTCAAATATTCTTCCTTTCTAGGCAAATCGCAAATACGTGTGTTATTGTATCTATATAAAACTTGGGTACGTGTATGCACACGCAAGTACGTAACTATGTATAATGGGGTGCATCCAGCGAGGCAGTGATCAGCCAAGGATTGAATAGAAAAACAGAAGTAGGCATGGGGCCTCGTCGGCAGATAGCAGACCATGTTCCCGTGGAGGTGTCCCTTACTCACCGAACCACCAGCCACCTGCTGCATCTCACCAAAACCACCACAAAACTCAAATTTTGGCGCCTCCTCGCCTGCAAAAATCTTCAACCACTTGTTATATGTCTAAATTTTGTTACTCTTTTGGCTTCTGTCCACCTCGTGTATGTTCAGAGAAACCATTGGCCTGTGATAAATTTGAGCTCACAATTATCCACCTTGTTCTGGCTGTTGATGAATGATGGATCAAAACGATAAAACAGTGTTTAATTCCCATTAAAACACAAGCAAATAGTGCTAGAATGACTCTAGTACTTGAGTCCACAGCCTTTTTTCGTATTAATAATCTTCATTTTTTACGAATTAGGACAGCACATTATGAGATAATTAATTCTCATTGATAAATTAAGGACCACTAAAATCTTACTTAAAATATGAAAAGGATGAAAATGATTATGTTATTAATCATTCTTCCTTATGCTAAGCCCTTTAAATTAGCAACCAGTCCACAGGCTTATGCACAAGTCATGCAATTATCAAGTGATACATCCTTGTGTTTATCCTCCATGATGCAAGATACGGCACTCTTTTAAATATGATCCAATCGATCTGGGATATATTGGCTGTCTCGCTAGAAAATCTTTCATTAAAATTAAGTTGTAATTAATTAAATCAACTTGGATCTGCTTGTAGCTTTAAGGGTGACGGAGTCTACGATATATATTCATGTCTGTGTAAAACCAGCAGATCTAGCTAGCTAACATTTCCAAAACCGTAGCTTCTGAAAAATGCTGTTGGCGTCCTACTTGTCGAATTGAATTCGCTCAAACGTTCATACTGAGTAAACAGTTCATGACCACAGACAAGGTATGCATGAATCCTGCTCTCCACACCCTTGATTCAAAATTAAAAGATAACAGAATATTCAGAGGAATTCTAGACAGCTAGTGTAAACTATATATATATATATATATATATATATATATATTCAAAATTAAGCTACAATATCTATATATAGCTATATGCATGCGTCCATAAATCTTTGGCTCGGCCTATCATAAATCTTCTGCAGATGGGATCGACTGGGGTTTCATTCTATTCTATATATGGAATAGCATCCATGCACGTGGAGCTGTCCCATTCACGTGCCACGGACTCCACACACAAGATTTGCTCATTTGGACTGGTTCCGACCAACACGTGTCTCTAAGGCCTTGGTCTGAGACTGAGTTTATTTTTCCCATGTTCCATGTCATTCTGCAATTTGCTACTTTCTATATAAAAAAAGAGAAGAGAAACCTTTGGATTGGTAAATCGAGTATCGAGAGGGGAACAGCCATCACTGTGATCCATGTTTAATATTCGACTTATTGGCTACCATCTTCAGGCATTATTCTCTTTTAAGGTCCATACGATTCCGGCCATCTTTTTGTTTACTCTAAGCAATCGATCTCTCCTCTCGATCATTTCCCAAAAGAAACTGTCACTCATCTCTATATAAGATTAATTAATTTGCGTGATGAGGATTGGTTATTGTTTATATAATATTTATCTCTAACCGTCATCTATTTTTATGTAAACTATGTTTTTCCTTCTTCTTTTTCTAAACCATGTAATTGTTTATTCAGTGATTGTTATTGTTTCTACAGTGATTGTACCCCCCATTGAGCTCGAGCCTTTTGGATTGGAGATCAATAATGCTATGATCATGCTAAACTGTAGACGTTTTTCATCTTTTAAACTATATAAATGCTCTATATTCGGGCATTCTTGTATGGTGCAGGGAGAAATACTTTTAAGTGAATTCTACATGGCAGTCAATACAATCTTTTAGTTTTTTTTTTTTTTTTTCCAAGTTTGATTGTATATTTTCACTGCCCCAGTCAAACCAAATCTTTTTCTACATGGCAGTCAAACCATTACTTCACCTGTTTGTATCATCTTATAGATATATTTTCATTAAAAATAAAAATCAAAAGATGGGAAAACAAATATTGAAAAAACCCTCGAAACTTTTGAGAATTAAAGGAAAGTAACAGACTGAGTATCCATTAATACAGAATTAATTTGAATGACAACTAACATTGCCAATATACATTTTGTCTTTGACAAAAATGAAGACCCGATGAAACAGTATCCCATGATCCATCCATGATCCATATGTTTTAATTACCATGTCAATGCCAAACATTTCCTTCATTTGGATAAGAATTCCGGAGATGAAAAGGAGGATAATATCGAGAAATATCAGATCTTGAGTTGAGATCTGTTGCTTAATCTTCCGAGTAACACGAGTACTGAAACCTATTATTGGAGCTCAAGGCGGTTGCAATTACAATTGTTTGGCGGTAATTCAAATATACCCCGAATTACTATGCTTCTCATAGGACTATCAAGAACACTAAAATAAATAGTATACTCGCTCTGAGCATGTGGTCTGCTTGAGATCAAGCCTGGGAGTTCTCTAACCAAGTTCATCGAGATGCAAGGTTTTTGTTTTGACCGAGAAAATCTGAAATTTCAACTCATACAACGATGTGAATTTTTATTTTAGACTTTTAAGGTTTTGGTCTGATCTATTTTTGGAAACCTCCAATCGCACTGTCCCAAAATGGAAAGCAGCCTACATTACTCTATCTAGTTAAATTTGTAATTAACACGTGAGGGAGACAGATATGGTGGCCTAATAGGGGAAATGATCGTGGAATTCAAGAAAAAAATAAGAAAATAATGATGATACACTATGCAGTACGTATTTAATCAGTATTTTGCCGCATTGTAAAGTGCTCTGCAATTAATTTAATGAACAATAATATCCAGCTTTCTAGTTCAGTACAGGAAGGAGGGGTCCAGGCCAATGAAGGTCCAAGAACATCACTTTCTCCGTTTCCACAAATTCTTTCTTACTTTGGATCATCATGCGTGAAACAACGGATTATTACTGTACAATTGCAACGGGCTTTTTTTTTTTTCATTTGAAAAATTATATTATATCTGTCATTTAATTGATTTATAATTTGTTGATTTATTTGTTCTAATATATTTCAGGTACTGCGGAACATCCTGGCACTAAATTAAAGGTTGAATTTTGGGTTATAGTTTTTATATATAAAAAAAAAATAAAAACAACAACACAAGGACTGAACTTAACTATAAAAAATCCCTTTTTGTTTTTTACTGTTCATGGGGTGTCAAAAATAGCAATTAAATCCTTGAAAATTGTATTTTTTAAAATTTAATCCATGTAATTTTAGTATTGTGCATTTCATGTCGTACCCTTTACTTTTTAGGTTTCAATCCCTATGTTAAAAGAGGAATAAGAAAATTATTAAAAGAAAAGGGGAGAGAAAAGAGAAGATTCAGTCGGTCATGTTCCAACTATGAAATGGCTAATCTTGATAACAATAGACTTGTCTTGATGATAAGAGTTCAATGAAGATAGTTTTTTCTTAGAACTTGTTGCAAAAAATAAATCTCGAGACCTATAAAATTAATTTTTATTTGGCTAGATTTTTTATGATGAAAGTGATTAAATAGTGTTTTGGGGTTGGAAATAGATTTATTGAGGTTTCTAAGATGTTTTGGTATGTTTTCAAGTGGAAACAAATTGAAAAATAAGTTTTTGATATCCAAAAACTTAAATCCTAACTTTGGAACCAACTCTAATGACCAAAAATAAAAACTAGAAAAAGAAAAGGATAACATCATCCACCCATTGATAAAAAAAGAAAAAAAAGAAAAAAAGAAAATTAGGCATGAAAGCCTAGTGTAACACCTTGAGCTTTTTATTATAATTTCTACTATAAAAACTTATCATAAATATGTGAAGTGGGGTAAATGTATTTTAAAAAAATAAACAAAGTCTCTCCCTTATGCATAGACTTTATATATACAAAGTTTTCCATTAGAATTTAAAGGATTCATCTAATTTTAATAAAATTTCAGTAAAATTTTCTCTACACAAAGCCCTTCCCAAAAAAACTCCTCACTACTAAATACTTATATAACACAATCACAATCTCAAAACCATTTATGAATTCTATAACCAATGCTCATGGACAACCTTAAACATACCCTCTCAACAGATAGTTTATCAATCGCAATATTTTTCATGTTTATATACTAGTATACTTTTTGCCAATTTACTCTATATATATATATATATATATATATATATAATAAATATTATTAATTTTTTTCATGTTTATTTCACTTTTATGCAATACAACCCATAATAATTAATAACTTTAATAATTTCACATTATTATAGATTTAACATAATAAAACTTAACATATACATTTAGTTTAATTATATATCATCGAAAGCAGTGATTATAAAATTCCACCTAACTCAAATTATGTTGACCTAAAAAATAAGGTTATGAAATAAATTTGAAATATGTTATGAAATAGATGTTCATCAATCACATATAAATATACTATGATTTAGTTGCACAACATGACTATAATATTTTATTTTTCATTTAAATGAATCATTTACAGCCAAAACTTCATCATTACAACTAGCAAAAACTTCCTAAATATAATTCTTTCATTGCAACAATCTCAACATTACATAACTTTTTCTTGCCAAAAACAATTGATTTAATATGATACCATTAGTCTTTGCCAATGTCATTGACTTCAATTTTATCATAATTGATCTCTGCAAATGTAGTTGACATGAATATCTATTTAGTATTTTTACATATGGTCGACTGTAATATATATTATTAGTCCTTATATAATAGATGACTTAATTATACATACAAATACTTAGTCTTCATCCAAATAGTTGACGTAAATACATAATCCATTAGTTTTCATCAAAACAGGCAACTTAAATACATAAACTATATATATATATATATATATATATATATATATATATATATATATATATATATATATAGTTTTTGTCCAAACAGTCAACTATAATATATATATAAATACCATTAGTCTTTGCCAATGTCATTGACTTCAATTTTATCATAATTGATCTCTGCAAATGTAGTTGACATGAATATCTATTTAGTATTTTTACATATGGTCAACTCTAATATATATTATTAGTCCTTATATAATGGATGACTTAATTATACATACAAATACTTAGTCTTCATCCAAATAGTTGACGTAAATACATAATCCATTAGTTTTCATCAAAACAGGCAACTTAAGTACATAAACTATATATATATATATAGTTTTTGTCCAAACAGTCAACTATAATATATATAAATACCTAGTCTCCATCCAAATAGCCAACTATTTTTAGCACAATTCTTCTTGTTAATCCATTTCCAAAACTCATTTCATATATACAAAGCATTTTTAACTAAGACATCTATTAATTAAAAAGATGAGGTGACGAGTATCTTCTTATCTATCCAGTAGCATGAGCTCCCCTAGATGTCAGTCTAATATCATATGTCCCTTTTGATTCTCAAGAAAACATCTCTAATTAGTACTTAATTTATTCCCAACTCATTATTCATACTTATCCAAACACATCTTTATTCTTTTCATTTTACTAATTCAAGATTTATATAAGATTCATATATTATTTTTTACATTTAAAAAGTCGAGATCTATATTCTCAACTTTTTCTGTCATCTTAGATGATTGGAATACAACTAGTTGACGACGCATCATTTGATTGTTTTTTTTAATAAAAATAAATGACAAATATGGAGAAACAAAAAAAAAAAAAAGAAAAAGAAGAAGAAAAGAACTAGATGAGGAGGCCTAGTTTTTATAGGTCCACATACTTGTTTTTTGTTTAATAGGCCAGGTGCTTTAACATGCCCAAGCCCAAACATTTAGTCTTTTTTGGCCTTTCATCTTGATAATTTTTTCTTTAATTTTAATAAAAATTAATTAAAAACATATTTAAAATACTATTTTATTAAATATTATTTAATATTTAATCTGTTTTCAAATAAAATTATAGTATTTTTATTATAATATTTGCACCATGTCTTATTATTATTATTATTATTTAAAAAAAAAAAAAAAAACTAGTTTCATAAAAACAACAATGTCGAGATGATAATGGAGATAGAAAAACGTGTACGAAAACAATAGTGTGTGTAGCTACTATCATATGGATTTGCTTATATGTGAATACAGAAGTCTCAACTTGTCCCTTCTCTCAATTTATATTCAACACAGGCATTTGCAAATACACCCCAGGGTGCTATCCGGGAGCGGCTTCCTTTTAAATTTGAATTCCAAAAGAAACGCAGCAGTCACAGAAACAAATGGTTAATTGAGCTAGAAACTTGAGATTGAATCAGCAGATGTTATCCACAAAAATTGCTGCAGTCCATGCTACAACACTGCTCGTTCTTCTTAACCATGAATTCGAACCTTCTCCATGATTTTCAAAACTCTGGAATTATAAAAACCTCAGTTTGAAGCTCTGTTAAGCAGCCTCTCTGAACCAATTGTGTTGCATTCCTGCGCGTAAAGTCTGGTGCTCAAATTATGCAGTAGCATTTGGACCCATAAATTAATATACCATGTCATCAACTTATTCTATCAGTAACTCTCACCAAATTAAAGCAATTCTCCTAAACTTTCTATCATTCCTTCTTTCTCCCAGATCTAAAAAAATCACCGTAATAAAATTTCTTGATGGAATTCTTGACCCATTCCACAAAATGATATCACCTTCTTCAAATCATTTACCTTCAAGAACTAATCACTGATGTAGCACTAATATGTGCGAAAAGGATTTCATTCCATGTGTCCGGAACACCAGGCAGACACCAATGCAAGCAATCATGCACTCCTTTCGCAGCTGTAGTGGTATAATGTGATATGTGACCCTCATCTCTTAGTTGGGATAGAGCTGTTATGTCCAAGAGCTTAACCCCGGTCCCCTTCACTGCATTTCCAGCACTATAATCACTAGATTCATCTTGCAGTACTTCCTTTCCTATAGACATCGGGGTTGTGTTGTCACAGCTCCCCCCTGTGTTCCAATCACCATTGACAAAATGCCTAGGTGAGATGCTTCGATAGAAAGCTTTCAAGTGTGGATGTTTTGGAAGCTGAGAATTCACCCAATTGACAATGCTATGGATAGTGAAGTTTTTGGCATCCCCAATCATTGCTAGTCTCCTGTTGGTATTGGGCATACCCCCCACATGCATGACCCAGCGGTTAGCTTTAAGCTTTCCTCGATTCCAGTGATGCCCTGTGTTCAGAACTAGGACATCTAATTTATGAAGAAATTGACGCAAAAATCCTGGAGGCCGATCAAGATGCATGGCATAGTCAGTTTCTGGGTTTGTGGTATTAATAGGTTCCAGGTCACAGAGGCAAGTTGACCAATAATAAAGGACAGTTGTATTGGTGCTTGAAAACCGATAAGCCCACCCATTAGGGCGAGTACCTCCATGAGGCATGACAAGTCCATACTCCTTTCCAACATCTATTACATCATGGCTCTCCTTACCACCAGTGATCATGCACATTAACGACTGGAACTGCTGTCGGCCCAAAGAATCTCCAACAAAAGCTAGAGTTTTGTCTCGCATCCTGAATGAGAAATTTATATATTACTTTTAGAAGCAGCAGAAAGTGAATCAATAATCAGCCTAGATAGCTGACACACAGAGTATGTCAAATGTGAATGCAAAAGTATAATAACAAGGCTGGGGAGCATTTGATGGCATGTGACTCAGGAATTGACAAAAGTTTAGAGCTTCATCAATTTGTTGGTGTTTTTTGAACAGTAAACAGTTGAAGAGGGGAAAATGCATTAGTACCTTTCTAAGAACTTGGACACTTCAAATTCTTCCATTTGACAATTTTTTGGCTGCCACCGTAGCTTTTCATAGGCAAAATCCTTGCGCTGCATCAAGCGGCAGGCCCACATACGTGACAGCCATGGATTACAATGAAATCCAGAATATAAAGGCCGGCTGTTATCTAAAACCCATTTTCCTTTTGCATAGTTACAGCCTGAAGGATAAGATGAGATGAGAATCAGCATCTGGTAACATGTGAAAGAGTGGAGAAAATATTGTAGAGAAATAGAGAAGAAAAGGGTTTAGCAGAAGAATCTCTCAACCACTTAAGGGTTGGATTTGATGTATTTATATTATAGTGTCATGTAAATCACAAAGACGTTATACATATCAATTTCCTGATTTATAGTCTAAACATTAGCTATTCTACTGCCTTGATTCTAGCTATACAATCTGTCAATATTATCTTGAATCCTATCATCCCCCCGCAAGGTGATGGGGAGGATGCCACATCAACTTGTCACGAAAGTAGCAGAATTGGGACGAAGGTAATCCTTTGGTAAAGATGTCAGCAAGTTGATTGCTGGAGCGAACGAAGGAGACCTGAAGAAAGCCTTTGGAGACAAGTTCACGTACAAAGTGATAAGACAATTCAACATGCTTGGTGCGAGCATGGAAGACAGGATTGTGAGCCAGCTGAGTAGCACCCATGTTATCCGAGAAAAGATTGCAAGGCAGAGGTGCAGGAAAGCCAATGTCACGAAGAAGATAAGAAATCCATAAGAGATCGGCAGAAGCATGAGAGAGTGCCTTGTATTCGGACTCAGTACTAGAAAGCGCAGCTGTAATCTGTTTCTTTGCACTCCAAGAGATGAGATTGTGGCCAATAAAGACACAGTGTCCCATTGTGGAGCGACGAGTATCAGGGCATCCTGCCCAATCAGCATCAACAAAACAGGATAAAGTGGAAGGAGAGTTGGCAGAGAAGTTGATGCCAAGACCAGGTGTTCCTTTGAGGTAACGCAAAATACGTTTGACAGCTTGTAGATGAGCATCACGTGGAGAGTGCATGAATTGGCAGACTTGTTGCACAGAATAGGAGATATCTGGTCTTGTGAATGTCAGATATTGAAGAGCCCCAACAAGCCGACGATATTCATGCGGGTTAGGTAACAAAAGACCATCAGACATGGAGAGTTTGCGGCCAGAGGTGACAGGAGTGGGCTGAGGTTTGCAGTCAAGCATATTGGCAGAACTAAGTATAGAAAGTAGATACTTAGTTTGTGTGAGCCGAAGGTGACCAGAAGACCGATGAACTTCAAGGCCAAGGAAGTAATGTAGATCACCGAGATCCTTCATATGGAAGCGCCGAGAGAGTTGATTGACAATGTGATTAATGAGGGAATCTGTGGAACCTGTAATAATAATATCGTCAACGTAAACAAGTAGTAACACTGAACCAGCAGATGAATGTAGTGTGAAGAGGGAGTTGTCGGCCTGGCTGGATTGAAAGCCAAGGGAGAGTAGTGCTTGACTGAAACTTTGAAACCATACTCTTGGAGCTTGACGCAGGCCATAGATGGAACGATGTAGTTTGCAAACATAGTCAGGACATGAAGAGTCAATGAACCCAGGCGGTTGTGACATGTAAACCTCTTCGGCTAGAGCACCATGAAGGAAGGCGTTTTTGACATCAAGTTGACGAATACTCCATTGCCGAGAAAGACCAAGAGAGACAAGGATGCGAACTGTTGTTGCTTTTGCCACTGGACTGAAGGTGTTTGTGAAATCTACGCCTTGTTCTTGGTTGAACCCCTTTGCAACAAGGCGTGCCTTGTGTCGTTCAATGGAACCATCAGCACGTTCTTTGAGTTTATAAACCCAGCGACATCCCACAACATTCATTGAAGGTGAACGGGGTACTAAGGACCATGTCTGGTTATCAATGAGTGCACGGTATTCATCCTTCATGGCAGCAATCCAGTTGGAATCAAGGCTGGCAGCCTTGAAAGAAGCAGGCTCACGGGAAATTGAAGTAGCAAGCAGTGCTATATAGTTGTTAGGTAGTGGATAATTACTTACACAAAGAGCACGAGGTTTGCGAATTCCATCTTTGGCACGAGTGATCATGGGGTGATTATTTGAAGTAATTGCAGCTGGTGGAGGAGTGGGAACACAGGCAGTAGATGGAAGTGCAGGCTGATCGGGTGGAGCACAAGCAGTTGATGAGAGAACGGGTGAAAAATCAGCAGTCGAAGTAGTTGGAGTTGCAGAAGATGAGGGTGCCATGTGGCATGTGGATGTAGTAGGACAGTCATTCATTGATGATGAATGACTGAGCAGAGGTTCAAAAACTATAGCCAAAGGAGTCTTGGTTGCAGCAGGAGATGGAATGGCAGCTGGTTGTGAAGCAACAGACGGCATGACAGACTTCAATTCATAAGGAAATTCGGCTTCATTGAAAACAACATGCCGAGAGATGAAGACACGGCCACTGGTAGAGTCCAAACATCGATAGCCTCTATGGATAGTGCTATATCCAATAAAAACACAGCGACGGGACTTAGGACTTAATTTGTCTTGACCGTAATCACCAAGAAAAGGGTAGCATGAGGAACCAAAAATCCTGAGCAATGTATAGTCTGGGCGAGTACCAAATAAAGCCTCATAAGGGGATATTCCTGAAAGAACTGGAGTTGGCAGCCTGTTAATGAGGAATATAGCAGTAGAAAAGGCTTCAAGCCAGAGGCTTTTTGGCAGAAATGCCTGATGCAAGAGAGACAAGCCAATTTCCCGAATGTGCCGATGTTTTCTTTCGGCTATACCGTTCTGTTGCGAAGTATGAGGACAAGACACCCTTAGAGAAATACCATTAGCATCCAGGAAGGAACGAAACTGTCCTTCAATCAATTCCTTAGCACCATCACATTGGAATAATTTTAAACGCTGATTAAATTGATTCTCACCCATATTTTTGAAATTGGTGAAACAAGCAAGACTATCCGAGCGTTGTTTCAAGGGATAAAGCCAACAAAATCTGTTGTAGTCATCAACAAAAATAATGTAATACCGATAACCAGATGCAGTAATAACAGGAGAGGGTCCCCAAATATCACAATGTACCAATTCCAAAACATGACTAGAAATTCTTCCAGATAAATGAAAGGGTAAATGTTTGCTTTTACCAGCTTGACAAGCATCACAAAACATCATAGAAGAAAGTTTATCCGATGTACAAATTAAATTATCGGTAACCAACTGTTGCAATATCTTCGAACCCGGATGTCCAAGCCGACGGTGCCATGTTGAACACGGAGCAATTTTAGCAGTGCGAGCAATTGCGCTATGGCATGATAATTTGCGAAAGGCTGCAGACAGTGCATGAGCTGGTATTGGATAAAGATTGTCTTTAACTGGCCCTTTCAAGAGTATCACCCCGGTTGCCAAATCCTTTATAACAAAGCCCCATGGAAAGCAAGCAAAAACACAGTAATTATCTTTGGTGAGTTTGGCAATAGATATAAGATTTTCCTTTAATTGCGGCACCACAAGAATATCCTTTAGAGACAATGATTTTGAACCCAGATTAATTGATGAGTTACCGATATGTGAAATAGAAAGAGAAGCACCATTACCAACATACACACCTGAAGTGCCATTAAAGGGGAGAGGCTGCTGCACCAAATCAGTGTTAGATGCCATATGATTTGTGGCACCGGTATCTCCAAGCCAGTGTGGAGATACACAATCAAGAGTGCCCTCTATTGGTGCTGTCAAGTCAGAAACATGAACACCAGCAAACTGAGCAGATAAATTATCAGAATTGGTGGAATCAGACCGTGTGTAACGATAATTGCAATTGGAGGCTGAGTGTCCCTCCTGTTTGCATATTTGGCAGCGACCACGATAGCGTGATCTGCCAAATTGGGGTCGATTCCCATAATTGTTTCCATTCTGGAAACGATTTCTACCATGTTGCCCATTATTATTGAATGATTTATTAGAGAAATCAGCAAAAGAGGGAGAATTTTGAGTGGGGTACTGACCAAGTATGCTAGCAGAGGAATTCCCAAAATTTTGAGACACAGTACCTTGTTTTGGTCGATTAAATCGACGATAGTTTCCATGAGGATTACTGGACTGCTGATAGTGCTGTTGTGTAACAAAAGCATGATGTGAGGGTGAGGACAGTGGTGGAGCTGCACGTCCACGAATACGCTCAAGCTCTTGTTCATGAACAAGAAGTCGCGCACGAAGCTCTGTGAAGGTGATTGGAGTGTGTCTGTTGGCAATACCCTGGGCAAATGGCTGGTATTCCAGTGTGTGAGGGAGACCACGCAGTGTTCTTTTCACCAGTTCACTGTCTGGAACAGGCTGGCTGATGGCAGCAAGTTGGTCTGCGATGCCTTTGATTTTGGCAAGGTAGGCTTCAATGGACATATCATTCTTATATGTATCAAGAAGAGTATCATGTAGAATATCAGCACGAGAGAGAGTTTGCTGATGAAAGAGTGTTTCAAGTGTGTCCCAAACATCTTTGGCAACGTGTTTACCGAGGACCTCCGCGCAAGCGGTTGAAGACAGCGTATTCTTGATTCCTCCCACAACAAGTTGGTCTATTTTGAACCAACGGGTATAATCAGGATTTGGGGTAACGACGCTCTCATTAATAATTGTTTTTGAAGGTGGCGGATCAGAGCCATCAATATGGCCATAGAGATCGTTGCAGATGAGAAGAGGAGTGATTTGATCTCGCCAGAGCAAATAATTATCAGAATTGAGATGGGTTGAGAAATTGTTTGTTAACGCAGCAAGTGAGATGGGAAGATTGGAAGAAGTGACAGAGACAGAGGACGATGATGACGCTGGAGTGGTCATTTTGTAAGAGGGAGATGTTAATTAATTGGTGAATACGCAGTCTGCTCTGATACCATGAAAGAGTGGAGAAAATATTGTAGAGAAATAGAGAAGAAAAGGGTTTAGCAGAAGAATCTCTCAACCACTTAAGGGTTGGATTTGATGTATTTATATTATAGTGTCATGTAAATCACAAAGACGTTATACATATCAATTTCCTGATTTATAGTCTAAACATTAGCTATTCTACTGCCTTGATTCTAGCTATACAATCTGTCAATATTATCTTGAATCCTATCAACATGCATGCTAATACATTTCAGAGACATGCGACTTAAAAATTCAAAAAAAAAAAAAAAATTGTATCAAAATTAGCTCTGCATCGGCACTCAAGCCTCCCAAGAATTCACCATGGAACCGACTTGAACGTTAAATATCGAATATGGCACAAGAATAATTGCATCTCAAGGATTTGATGGTTATGAATTTATGAGTTATAAGGAGTAGACAGAGGATAAACCATGTGAATACAAACATTCATTTTCAATTCATCAAAGAGTATATTTTTATTACCCGGAATTAGTAGCAGCACACATGTTCTTATAATTTTTCCAATATATTGCTATCATGCAGTGAACAATTTTGGATCACTCCCGGAATGTGCAGCTAAAAACTTGACAGAGTACAACTTGAAAAGGAGAAATAAATCTCTTTTGAGGCATCCATCAATGACTTCAAAAACCAATCAACTAGACATTGATCAGACAGGACACTCAACATGATGTCTTAATAAAAGTTGCATTGTGAAGGCAACGATCTATGCCGATGATCATACATGCCATTTTTGGCAGCACACATTTAACATCATATTCAAGGTAGATTTAAGTTAGAACAAAGCATGTAGGAACCAGATTGTATTCATGCATGTATTACCTTGATCATTAACATTCTCATTATATTGTTCCTTCCCTGTGGTAGAGCTTGTATTTTCAGAACGCTCTGGTGGTGCAAACTCCATAATTTGCACATCTGTTTTCAGTTCCATTTTCTGGTCATGCTTCACTTCTGCTTCTACCAAACCTGTAGAAGTTTCTGCAGTGCCATTTCTTCCTACTGTCAGGACTGGCTGATTGTCTTTATCTTCTGTTTAAGAAAACATCTTTAGAAAAACATCTATATCATAAGTCCTAGCATGCAAACATATAGACAAACAGTAAAAAATTTCCATGAAATTCAAGAGAGAATCCAGCAAGATAAAGTTAGTAATAACAATATATTTGTTCAGAAGATCTATCACAACTAACAAAATGGAATGCCCATTAGAATTTGAAAAACAAAGAAATCAATCTTCCCACAGTGGCATACCTGGCGAAAGTTGTAGAAGACTATTAGGCGGGAGGAAGGCGGTTAGAAGCGGAGTTCTCTGCCATGCCCATACAAGAACAGTTGCACACACAAGAACAATGAGCAGAAGAGAGAGTGATGTACTCTTGAATATTGAAAACCCTGCTTTCATCCTATCCTCCTACATGCAATTTGGACTTGTTCAAAGACAAAACTTAACAATAATAACTGATCAAAGATCCAAACTTCAGGTTCTTGGGGGCAATCTTGATAATCTTAGTTCAAGACCAAACAGCACACACTACAAGAAATAGCTCGTCTCAAGAACAGATTGCAAATGACATCTACCGATCAAAACAATAAAAAAAAGAGATAATACTAACTAATTAAAACCCTATGCTATGAATTGATAATCATTATGAAAATAAAATTTAAGTTATATCACAATAAGATTAAACGAAAATACATAATCCATTTATTTAATTAATTAATTAATACCTGATCGTAAGATTTGTTTTGTTGCCAGTAAGAATAAAGTATATTCAAAGAAAGGCAAGGGCAGGTGGTTTTTAAGAGGAGGAAGAAGAAATAAAATATATATGAATTTGGAAATCAGATGTTTGATGGTACGGTGTCGACGTTGACTTTTCATGTCTTCTTATTTATTTACACCAGAGCAGGCCGCGGACAATTTTATTTATTTTTTTCTTGCTTTTTTCGGGTGGGTTTTGAGTTAATTACAATAATTTATTACTCTAACTTAACGAAGCTAATTAACTAATCCTTCTGGCTGTATAAATTATATTTTTTTAAGTCCCTGTTCTTTATAATTTTTTTGGTTTTTTTTCTTTTTAAAAATTAAAATAAAGAAAAGAGAGTAGGCAAGCTAGAAACTTTTATTGAAAAGAAGGCATCTTTGAAAGGGAAAAGAAAATATAATTAAAGATGGTCAATGGTAGTTAATAAACTACTTATAGTAACACGATTTTAATCCCTTATTTCAATTATATTTTAAAAAAGTATTAAAAATTCATTTTCAACCTCCACCAATTATCAGTCATGATTTTCAACCTTTTTGTTTATCATTTTCATCTTAACAAATTTTCAAAAATTAAAGTTTTGAGAATAAAAATTAAAAAGAAACAAAAATCAAGGAAACAAAAAGCTTAGTGAGCATAGTAATAATAAAGGAAGGGATTATGGACTAATATAAACATTTCTAACCACTTCTCTATACAATTTAAAGATAAATCGAGGCGAGAAATGTGTGAAAGGTTAGAGAATATGATGGAATAAGAGAGAATAAGGGTGGAAAAGTGAATGTAAAGGACGAATAAATGAATATTAAGTGTAAAAAAGGGGTGAATGGTAGAGAAAATGGAAGAGAAAGTAAAAAAAAAAAAATGTGTGCATAAAAAAAAGAGAGAGAAATTAGAAGAAAAAAAAAAGAAAAAAAACTCATGATAACCCTTCTTTTCTCATTTCTCTTCACCATCAACATCGACCACCACCACCACAGCCACCAATACTATGAACAACCTTTCAAAAGTCGATCAGTCTTTTTCCATGACAACAACTTATTTTTCTCTTGTCTAAACAAGTCATCTCCTTTATTTTTCATCACCGATCAACCTCCCTTTCACTAACCACCATAACAACCACTAGTAAAAGAAAATAAAATTGCAACAACCCTTTGAAGCAAATCCAGCAATAGCCAAACCCGTGGTGGCAGCATGAGCAACATAAATAACAATGAATGAAGTGGAAAGAAAAAAAGTCGAAACTTTAGGCGGGCCATCTTCTTCTGTAAATGGTGGTGTAGCTCACCACTGGTATAGAAGGGAAGAAGAAAAGGAAGAAAAAGAAAAAGAAGCAACATATATAATGTTGTGGTTGATGTGCCTTCACCCTTTACCACTAAATGTAACTATGCATTATAGCCTTAATAGCTCATCCATACATGCCTACCATGCGTCGCCATTATCAAAATAGTTCTAGCATCTTTTAGGCACACCCATTCAAACCCCAAATGAACTTTTGAATAATTTTTAACATGTTATTGAATATTATGACAAAATATTTGTTAATTTTTATTATTTTTAATTGATTGTTAATTTAATGTGAATGATTGTAAAATATTTGAGGTGTTGGGGGTTCACACTTTTATGTGGCAACCCTAGGGATATGAGGCCATCAGGGCTTGATTTTTTAAGTGGAATAGAGTTGGAATCAATATTCCGCGATGTGATTGGGAGGATAGGTTGCAACAAGTTTATTTGACATGTAATGGTTTAGCTTTGGTGTTGAAATTTTTACGTGTATATATGTGTGTGTGTGTGTGTGTGTGTGTTTATTTTTGAACAAATAATAAAAATTGTGTCGATGAGCTTTCCTCAAGTTAGCATCATGTTTTAATCAAAACTTGGTTTTTAATAGTTAGGTCAACGTATCTTCTAGTTTTTAGGGACTTATATAGGCTTATAGTAGTGGTTTTAACCTTAATATAAGTTCATCAAGGCATTGATGAGTTTTCATCATGTCTATGACATGTTTCGCATGGGATATATAGGTGAACCATAGGTTAAAAGGTTAAAAATAAGAAAATAAGTCACCACCTAATTTTATGATAACTAGAAACCCTTACTAGTCTTTGAATGTTCTAGATAAAGGGTTGATTATGTTGTAGAAAATATGAAAATCACTATAAAATATTCTACATAAAGTAAGATGTTTCATGTTTGTTTTTAATGATAAAAATGCTTATGGTGTGTGTACATGCTAAGAGTTTGCCTAAAATAAAATATGCACTTTTATTTTTTAATGTAAATGAATGCTAGAACTTAAAATAATGATTTAGAATTTAGGCCTGACAACAAGACATAATCTTCACTTTTAAAATGTGAGCATTGGACCCAAAAACTAGTAGATGATAAATTAGATGATAATCGGTGTTGTTGAATAAAGGTGTTGGAGATAGGACTCATAGAAGGTAGCTAGATTTTCTATTGATTGAGAAAACAGCTTTTGGTTTTTGTTTTTTTTTTGTTTTTGTCTATTTTTTATGGATTTTTTTTTGTTTCATCTCCTTATTGATTTGTCATTTATTTATATTTTTAGCGTTATTATTAGAACAAGAAAAATCAAAATAGTAAGATTTTTACATTATTGCCTTTATGGATATGGATTTCAAATTTGAAAATTTTGTAATTAAAGATTAATTTATTTCATTTTCTTGACTGTAAAGGATTTATTTTTATATTTTTTTCAAGCTTGCTTGAATCTCTATTTATTTTTCTCTTTCTCATTTGTATAATATTCCATTATAATATTTTATCCCCATCATCTTGGTCTTGCTTCTCTTCTATGTTTGTTGTTTCACTCCTTAATTTTTTTAAAAAATAAAAACTTACACAAAATAAGATAAAATAAACAAAAGTGCCTAGAATCATGAAATGGTCACAAATTGATTAAAAAGACACTTTTTTATATAAATTTAAAATATGTTGAAAAATAAGGGTAAAATAAGTTATAATAATTGCCCCCTTTTACAATACTAATAGCACAAAGATGGAAAATTCATTTTTCTTTTAATTTTGTACGATAAGTTTGTAAAAAATAAAATATAACACGGTAAAATCTAAAAGAGTCTAAATTGTTAGAGAACTAATCTCAAAACAAAATTTAATAATGGTTAAAATTGTTAAGTGATAATCTAACATAAACTTTAAAAATAGGTCAAAATTATTAGGAGATCAACTTTAATATGAAATTTAAATGGGTCTAAATTGTTAGTTGACTAACCTCGACTTGAATATTAAAAATAGGTCAAAATTGTTAGGTAACTAACCTCAACATAAAATCTAAATGAGTTTAAATTATTAGATGATTAGCCTCAAAATAAAATTTAAAAATAGGTCAAATTGTTTGGTGACCAACCTTGACAGTATATTTAAATGGGTTTAAATTATTAGATGACAACCTCAAGATAAAATCTAAATGGGTCTAAATTGTTAGGTGACCAACCTTGATATGAAATTTAAAAATTGATAAAAATTGTTAAGGGACCAACCTAGATGTGAAATTTAAATGGGTCCAAATTAGTAGGTGACCAACCTTAAAAAAAAAATTAATAAATCAAAATTGTTAGGTGACCAACCTCAATATAAAATTTAAAATGCTTGGCTGTAGATTTTAGTTTGACTTACCTGACAATAAGATTCAACCAAAGATGTATGGATTGCAAAACTTGACTTAAACTTGTTATCTACATTTTTTCTTTGATATCATTCTTTATGTAGCAACTAATTCTGATTTGATAATTGATTAATATTTTCTAGAGTTGATGGGAAATTTCAATAGTATATTTTCAAAGTTTAATCTTTTTTTTTGTTTTTTGATATCTTGCATCTTTAAAGATCTTTGACTTGGAAAATGTATCTAAATTCAATCACTAAGTTGTTTGAATTGTTTGAGTGATATAGATGTTTTCTAGGCTCACCAAGAGTTTGCCTTCCTATGATCTCTATCTCTAATCACTTGATAAGCATGGTTAGCACATCATCTTAACTTGGCCAACATTGAATTTTCTTGTCATTGCCTTTAATTACAACTTAAGTATATATATTAATCTTTGCTCACTTTTCATCAACATCATCAGAGGTTATGCTTTACTATAAAGTTTTTCAAATCATTATTTGGTCACAGTGAATCCTTTAAACAAAATTACCCTTAACTATTTTAGTTGTGTCTAACTTTTCTAATAGTTATCATAAGGTACATATGTATCATCATTATCATCATTTTTTTCCCATGAACTCTTCAAACTCAATAAAATGAGAAAAGTTTGTAAAACAAGTAGGTCTAATTGATAAAACCCCTACAACCTTCATCAATTTCTTCCTTATCAAATTCTTTAAAAAAGACAAGTTATCTAAATAGGCTTGCAGAAATAGATATGGGGTGTAACACATAGATTTATGACTATGTTTATAAACTAGATCCAAATTTAAAATTGAGATCTAAACCCTAAAATTTCATCCATAAACTTAACTTAGCTAGCCTTGGATTATTTGTTGATTAGAGAGAGAGAGAGAGAGAGAGAAAGAGGATACTCAATTATAATCTTTTTATCCTTAAAAAAAATATTAGAATTATAATAATTTTTTTATTTAGTGCAATTAGCTATTTATTTATTTATTAAATACCATTTATCTTTTTCTTTTTCTTTTTCAGAATAGAATACAATAATTTTATTATGCTAAATAAAGAACAAATAAATCACTATTTTCATATTATACTCAATAAAATTATAACTTGTTGTTTGGAAACATAATCGGTAGCACTAATAATGTAAAATAGTTTTTTAAGCAATAACTAGTTCTTACAACAATTTAGGCAACAAAGAAAATCTTTTAAAATTCTCATATATCAGTTTCCTATATAAAAACTAATTACATCTCACACATTTAGATAAGTTGAATCATCATGAATCAATGAGAGACCTAGCCACACTTATAGGCCTTGTTAATAGAAGATCTAAATTTGTTAATCAATATCTTTCATCCCGCTAAAAATATCATCAACCTTTATTAAAAATAAGAAAAATCATGATGAATTAGAAGAAGAGATAGTCAATGTACGACCACATATATCTAAACATATGATTTAGATCTATATGCATAAAGTTAAAAAAAAAAATAGGAAAATTACATCCAATCTTTGATAGTTTAATTGTATTTTTATTTTGCCGCCATGTTTTTAGAAATTACACTTTACATATTTGATAAACTGAAAATTTAAAACAAGATAAAAAATATAAATCTTCACTCATATATAATACAACACAATCATACAAAGTACATGTCAATCCAATGTACACAATTTTGGATTCTCTTTTCGAACGATTTATTTCCCCTTAAAACTCTCTTTTCTTTCTTTTCTATGCAAATAAAAGTTTTGTAAGTTCCACCTACTTTTGATGGATTAATTATATCCAAGGTGAGATGTCAGAAACACTTTTAATGATTGATTACCGGTTTGAATATAGGGAAAATTACAAGTTTTTTCTTCTAAAAAACCTTGATTAATTTCTATAACTTCAAAATTGAGCTTGTCCTTCTTAAAGATTTATTTGTTTAAATGAAAATTTACTTTTGAAGGAGAGGAAAAGGTGATGCCTTAGGTCTCAAGTCTACACATGCTTATTTTTCTACCTCTTGTAGAGTTTTCAACTATGATTAATTTGTTCTCCTTTCCTTATCCTAGTATTTTACCATGCATTCTCATTTCTTTATCCAACATTCTTGCAACTCCTAACTTATAATTATAAGTATGAACTTGGAAATTACACTACATGTTGAATATTGTTGTTCCTTTAGATGACAAGGAACTTGTTTTGTTATATGAGAGTATTTTGCTTATTTTAACTTTCCTCTTTTGATTGTATGTGAGCTTAATATGAACCTTTGGGATAGCAATCTTGAAACCCACAACGAAGTAGATAAACAACCCAAGAAAGCCAAAATTCAGGTTTTGATAAAAACCTTGACCTAAACATAACTATGCACCTAAGAACCAAATATATTGGAAAAGAACTTGGACTCATTGTTTACAGCAAAACAAAAACTTGAAGTATGTGAAGACATCATAAGCTATTTATACCTTGATAAGTTGGTTGTTGATATTTGTCCCAATAAAAAGAAAAGTGTTGCATTATGCAAAACACAAGTTTATTAAAAATATTATGGCTGCTAAATTTTACAGCAAAGAAAACAATAAATAATCCTCCTAAATAACCCTAAGGGGCCCTTATTGGGTTACAAACCAATGAACCCTAGCTAATAATCATCTAACACAAGCTTAATGCCTAAAACAACCCTACAACATTGATTTTAAAACAAAACAAACCCAAACTAAAATATAAACCTTAAACTGAATGTAAACATCCAAATAATAAAATAAAACAACAAATAAAACCTTAAAATAATTCATATTAATTCAAAGAAATAATTTAGCCCAAAAGTAATATGTCATTAAATACTTGAACCCTCATTTCCTTTATAACTATGATAAATAAAGAATCCTTGTAAGAAAAGGATTTTATAACATTAAATATTTCTTGACACATTTGAAAACTATGTTGCTACCCATTAAATATCATTTTTTAATCGAGAAAATCCTAAAAATAAGCTGTTGAATATCTTTATATTATGAGGAAAAGAATCTTCTTCAAATGGAAAATCTACAAGTCAAAAGGTAATAAATAACAATTCTATATTGCATTTGCTAACCTATATTACAAGACTTTTATGAACTTCAATTGACCTAACATTTTAACCTGATGTAGAAAAATATATATAGAAACTCCTGGTAAAATTTCAACCTAATTTAACATTCAAATTAAAAGTTATATTCAATAGTGTAAAACTAGATAGCAAGCAAAATTACGCTAGAATTTTAATTTTCTTGTTCAACCTTTTCTTGAATCATATCAACATTGTAGGATTATATTCATTATGTTGGGAGAATTGCTTGTGAAAGAAGAATTGGGTTGGCAATATCACTAGTAAATCGAAATGAAATTTGGTGGTTTAAACAATTAGAGATTTGTTAGTTTTTTAATACAAGGGAAATTAGAAGTTCTTTATATTTATATGTAAAGAAATGGAGTACCCAGTTGGTAGTTCTAATTAAGTGTGCCGTAAATGAGTTGGAAGCTTTAAAGAAGATATGGAAAATGAAAATCATCTTGAATTCTTGGATAAATTCTTAAAAGAATAATTAAAAGTATCTTATTTAGTGTTAAAGACTATCTTGTTTTATTTTTTTCTTAATAAATATGTTGATGAATAAATAGAATAGAATGGTGGTGTTTAGAGAAATGTAGATAATGCTCATCATATGTTTGATAATATTCATCCATTATTGGAGATTGAAAACTAAAAAAGAAAAGGATGAAGAAGAAGAAGAAAAAGAAGTTAATTGTGGTAGCTAGGGTTATTTAAGTTCAATGGCAAAGTTGTAATATCAATATTGTAAGGGCTCTTTACTCAATAAATGAAATATAATTGCAATTTTGTATAAATTCTGATATTTTTTTATGAAGTTTTTTAGTAGGATGTAAAGTGTTATAAAATTATTTAAGTTTAGGATATAAAGTGTAATTTTTTCAAAATATAAAGGCAAAAGGAAAAAACAATTAAATTATAAGAAGCTCGATGTCATCCCCCTCCCTAAATTTTTTTTTATATAATATAAAACCAAGAAAAAGAAAACGAAGGGATTTTAATTGAACAATTGTTCAATGAAAAATATGTTCTTGTTTATTTACATTCTTAAATTTTTAATAATTATTATGCTGATTCATTAATTTTTAATTATTTTTACTAAGTTATGTATTTTCAAATATATACAATTTAAAATGAATCTTCTTTATATACAAAGCAATACAATACTTTTTTCCAATATTATTTTATCTTCTTACCAGGAGTTTCATATAAAAGCACAAAAAAAAAAACTCTTTTCAATATTCTTATGTTAGGAATTTTTTAATTTCCTTTTATTAGGAGTTTTTTCTTCCTTGTTCATCAAGGCTTTTCATCTTTTCTATTCTTATCATTTTCTTTTGTTTTTTTTTTCATTATAAAGTTTTCCTTTCCTTTCTAATGAATTTATTCATATATCTTAAAAATTTCAAAAAGGTTTTCTTCTAGAAACCATTAAAGAAGGCAACTTTTAAGGATTAAACTTGTTGCCATGGTTTCTATAATAATTTTTTTAGTTTTTTAATTTAAATATCTGTTTTCATTAATATTTTATTTTTATCTAAGTCAATTCTAGTTATAAGCACTCTTTTGTTTTTTTTTTCATAATTAATGACTTACAAAGGATGTTATCCTTTTATTTTAATTATGGTTGTTAGTTACCAATTAAGGATATCATTTTATCAATTATGTAGTCATATTCACAATAATCAATTATGTAATCATATTCACAATAACTCTTTTTTTTTTTATCTTAAAATTTAAGAAGCAATAAAGTGATGTAGCTACCATTAAATTTAACATCTATTCATATTTTTTTATATATACATGAAAATAATATATCATTTGTAAAAGTTATTTTCATTCATCATACTTTGTTATATCCATTGAAGAATGTATTTTTCTGTGTAGATATACTTTTAATTTTATAATTTTATTATAATATTAATTAAATCTCTTTTCAATATTGAAAAACAAAATTAAATGTGGTTTGAAAAGTCATAAATAAAGGTCATTTAGTATAATTTTTGTTTTTTGTTTTAGTTGTTTATTTTTTGTTTAAAGTGTTTTTATTGATTTTTAAAAATTAAAAACTTGTTTGGTTTACTATTTAGTTTTTTAAAAAATACACATTTTAATTGGATATTTAAGTTATAGATACTAACCCTAATCTCTCCATACTCAAAACTAATATACCTTAGATCCAATTCAAGTTTCAACCCCACCTCAATCTCAATTCAAACCTTGGGTGTCTATAATCTAATTCTAACCTGACTCTCAAACGCTCTAAATCCAGTTCTATTTCAAAAGGAGGTTCCTTAGTTTTAGACCAAAATCAATGCATAAAAGCTTATTCTAGTCTAAACTCTAAACACTTTGATCCTAGTCTCAAAGTGAACCGTAGGCATCCTATACCCAGTTTAGGTTTAAGCCCCAACTTAATCTTAACCTAAAAACCCGAGTGTCTTAGATTTGATCATGTTCTATACCTTGTCAATAATCCCAATCCAAGACTCAAGTGTCTTAGGACCTCTTCTTGATATGAACTTCAAAATTAATTCTAACTCAAAATTCGAGCTGCCCTAGACTTGATCTCGGTTAAAACCCTGATTTGGGTTTTAGCTTATACTTGGAAGCCTTGAATCGCTCAAATTTGATCTTGATTTGAACCTCGAGCTCATTAAACCTAATCCAAATTCAAACTCTATCATGACCCATACTTCGAGCACTTCTATCCTAGTTTTAGTCCAAACTTCAGGTCTTATAAACTTAAACCGAAGGCGCCTTAGACTTGATCCTAACTCAAACCCAGTTTCTTAGACCTGATCTCTCCTTGAATCCTAAACCTCTTAGACAAGGTCTTGGTTTATACCGTAGATATCTCGGTACTAGCCCAGACCCCACACCCTCACACCCTCACACTTACTCTTGGGCTAACATTAGGCAACCTGGACCGTGAACAAATCCTAACCAAAAGGGCTCGACCTAGCCTAAATCTCAAATGCCCCATACTTGATCCCAACCCTAATCTCAGGTCCTCAAGTTCTAATCCTAGTTCAACCATCTACGTCTTGGGCATGGTTCTTATCAAAATCCCTATAGGCTTTGAACCTTGTTTTAACCAAAACCTCGAGCATCTCAAACCTTATCTCTATCTAAACCTAGCGGGTTCAAGCTCGAACCCCTAACACCTAGGACCTAGTCCCGGATAACTCTTAAGCGCCTCAACCCATGTTCTTGTCCAAACCTTTTATCACCGATTTTCTAACTTTTAAAACTAACATAACTCCTAAAATATACACTAAAAGTTTAGAAATTAATTTTGAAAACCTTTTTTGTTCGTGTTAAACTTATTGCCAATCATGTTTTTCTTAAAAAAAAAAAACCAATTTTTCATATCTTATTTTTAAGAAACAAAAATAAAAATAAAAATAAAAACAATACTAAACAACCTCTTGAAATTTCACATTGCAAAGAAAAAAGATAGGCAAATAAGACACTCGCTATTTTAAAAAACAAAACCATCTTTTTAGTGTAATAAAATAAAATAAAAATGTAAATAGTGTCAAAAAAATCATCAATTATCAAATGAACCTCAATTGGCTCTGCAACCTATGCAAAAATCCTCTCATAATCATAAAAGATTTTTCTTTTTTCTTTTTTTTGTCAAAAATGTGCTATACAATAATTTATAGTAAAGAACCTAATTGAGAATTGTATATAATTCCGGGACCTAATGAACAAAAGCTATAGGTTTGGGATCTAATTGAGAAATGAATAATAGAATGAGAACTAGTATGACGTTAGCCCTAGAAATAAAATTGTGAGAAAAAAGAAAAGAAAAGAGAGAAGGGTTTCTTGTTCAGCGAGTCACTCATTCATCAAATAGGGAAAAAAAAAAACAAAAAAACAAAAACTGTTTTGTTGGTCATCGATACTCTGAACACCAGATCTCTTCTCTATACGAAAAATCTCAAAAAGAATGAGCAGAGGAAGTGGAGGCGGATACGATCGCCATATCACCATATTCTCCCCTGAAGGTCGCCTCTTTCAAGTTGGTATGTGCTGTAATTTTACTCTCCTCTCTCTTTCTCATTCAAAAAAAAAAAAAAAAATTCTCCCACCTGCAAGTATTTTTAAATTAATTTAACTGAGATTGTGGGTGCAGAGTATGCGTTCAAGGCAGTGAAGGCAGCTGCGACAACTTCCATTGGAGTTCGCGGCAAGGATTCTGTCTGTGTCGTCACTCAAAAGAAGGTTCCGGTGAGTGACTTGTTTTTTTCTTTATTTTACTGCATTGCATTAATTTTCCCTTAATTTATTATGATTAATTGCCTTCTTGATCTAGGGTATTGTTTCCCATTTCGTGTTTGGTATATTGCGTGAGGTAAATAATTGTGCTTTTGGTGATAATGAATGAGCAGGACAAGCTTTTGGATCAGACTAGTGTTACTCACCTTTTCCCTATTACCAAGTACCTTGGACTACTTGCCACCGGCATGACAGGTTTGCTTTGAATTAATTGACACTTTTTTAATTCTTTCTGTTATAATGCAATTAGAGTTATTTATGGTGTTCTTCCCCCCCCCCCCCCCCTCTTATGTCTCTCAAAATTTGAAGTAAGCACAATAGAGCCGTTTATCTATGAATTTGATTTGGATAACTGAGTATTGCTATTATTGTTTGGTACCTTCATGTACCAAGCTTGGAACTTGATACTCTCATTCAGTCTTGAAATTGTTTTCCAGTTACACCGCTGATGATGGTATTTTTGTGTCCAATTTTTAGCTGATGCAAGGAATTTAGTACAACAAGCAAGGAATGAAGCGGCCGAGTTTAGGTTCAGATATGGATATGAAATGCCTGTGGATGCATTAGCTAGATGGTATGTGATTTTCATTGATCATATTGTGGTTGTGGAAAATTCAGCTATTTGATTATGTTTAATGCCAAAATGTGTTCCATATGTGGGATGCATCCTTTTTTGTTTGGATTGTTACTAGTGTTGTTCAAAACAGCTCCTTTTAAGATTGCAAGTCAAGCTCGCTTTTAAATTGTTCATGCTGTTATTTGTAAAAATTGAATTTTAATTGCCTTCCATCACACTGTTTTCACTTTTCTTAAATCCATGCCCATTCTCCAATATCTTTGAGGGAAGATGGTCAGATGCAAATCAACCCGTTCTACGAATTAACTGATGCTATCTTCTCTAATCGTACTTCTTTTCCATCCTTGTAATCTTGAACTCTGAATTTTTTATCAATAATTGCATGGATTGTATTCCTCGCTTTACTGCAACTGATAATTTCTTGTGAACCTGCAATGATATTTTTGTTACATATATAGGATTGCGGACAAATCACAAGTTTATACTCAGCATGCATACATGAGACCTCTTGGAGTTGGTATGGGTTCTTTTCTTATTTTGTTCTGTTGTAGTTCTTAAAATTATTCCATTTAAATGCAGTGCATTTTCTTAAGGTGTATCTGTGTGTTTGTAGTGGACATTTACACCTTCTAATTGCTGCTGTTGGTCTTATTCTTATATTCATTTATCTTGACATCTTTAATGTGACTTTTCTATGAAGTTGCTATGGTTTTGGGTATTGATGAAGAGAATGGGCCTCAACTTTACAAGTGTGATCCAGCTGGCCATTTTTTCGGTCACAAGGTATTTCACAAACTTGTTCTTTTCACGAAAATGCATTGCATTTTCAATGCTTTATGCTAAGGATGTTGTTTCGCCATTGCTTAGTGAGTACACCTGTGGTTCCCATTTCATATAAGCAAAAGAACTAAGATGAATCTGAGGTATATCATTCTTTCAGGAAATACTTGAGCTTTATCCTCGGGTTGAATAACATCTGATAATTTAAGGAGTGTGCTTTTGAATTCACATGACAGTGACAGTGGCTATTGCCTTTTTTTGGTGATCTCCTGTGTTCTTCTAGCAGTCCCTTAAATCTGGCAACATTTTGTTATTTATTGTTTAGCTAGGTCAGTTAAAGAACAAAATTTTGCTCCAGTCCTGTCAGCAGGAAACTGCTGCTGCCTGTATGTGCCCTCCTCTCAAAGGTTTAAAATAACATGTCTAGGTTGCCTTATTAAGTTCTCAAGTTTCAATTCCTGCCATGCCCTCTTAATTTGTTGCTACTGATTTTTCCTTTACAAACACCTGCCAAGTTCCCCCCTCCCTCATCTGCAATATCCACATAAATATAGTACTTAACAATATTATCTCTAAGGATTTACAACAGTGTATTATTCTCTGCTTGTCCTGTTATAAAACAGGTTGTGGATCAACCTCACCAATTAATGAACATGCAAATTTCCATGTATATGATCCTTTGCATATTACTTCTTGGTGATTTTGGGTTGCATTCGGGAGCTAAATCATACTTATGTAGCTGCTATTGGCCTTTCATTGACCAACATTCATCTCGTGTCAACAAGTTTTTTGATAGAAATTTTTCCCAGGATATAAATTTTGTATTGTCAAAGGTTACATTTAGTTTATCATAGGTCTAAGAAAATTGAATAGTTGTTAAAATTTGGGAAATGTACTGGCAAACAAAGAAAAGTACTAGTTCATCCTGGTCTTAGAACATTGAATTGATGTTAAATTTAGTAAAAGACGCTGGCAAACAAAGAAAAGTACTAGTGTAGAGAACTAGGGACAAGCTTGAGTTGAATTTCATTATGTGAAGTTCTTTCGAGTAAAAAAGATGCAACAATTCCAATTGCTTCAAAGAAGGGTAGAAGAGGAAATGTGAATTAAGAATTCAACTAATCATTTAATGGTTGTAGTTTTAAACCTACAAATGAAGTACACATATGGGCTGCAGGAACACTCCTTGCAATCCAGTCTGCTGCAAATATTTGTTTGTCAGTTAATTTGCCTTCTAGGTATGCTTGCTAGATCTTGCAGCTAATGGCCAGGTAGATATCTACCTGTTCCTATAGTATATTCACTAAATAATGTACGGGGATTTCTTTTCAAGTAAGGGAAAATTTATCGATCTCTGTGTTGATGATTTATTTTAACTTTGCTTCACACACAATTCTAAGGAAGCATTTTGCCCAAGGAACATAATTTTATGCTCATGTTGCAGGCTACAAGTGCTGGATTGAAAGAACAAGAGGCTATCAATTTTCTGGAAAAGAAAATGAAAAATGACCCAGCTCTCTCATATGAGGAAACTGTGCAGGTACATGTGCCTATTCCTGCTAAGGACATGCTGAAGGACTCTTTTTTTTTTTTTTTTTTTTATAAACCTTTTATTGGCTATCTACTATTATTTGCAGAAGAGAAATATGCTCTCTGCTTATCAACTATTTAAGTGCTCTTATTTTCCTGTTCTGGGTTGGGAGGTAGCTCAATCTGCATAGAATTTTTGGGCCATATAATATGCAATAGCCAGTACTTTTTATTTGTCCTCATGGTGTTAAAGAATTTCAAGGGTATGACTTTACAGGAGTGCAAATGATTTTTGTTTGGATTATTTGTTTTCCAGGGCTATGAGAGGATTCTGTCTATAGTAGTGGAAAATAACTCAAGAGGATAAATATTGTTGGTTTTTGTTGGATTATTAGACAAATCAGTGTGTTTAGATTATTTCTGTTTTATGTTTATTCCAAACATTCTACATTTGATTGTCCTAAAACAGCATCTTGCTTGTATTGTGCAGACTGCTATTTCTGCTCTTCAATCCGTTCTTCAAGAGGATTTTAAAGCTACTGAGATAGAGGTTTGATGACTCCCTTTATTACGTTCAACAGTTGGTGATACTAGACTAGTAGTATTAAAATGACTGAAAACAGAAGGATAATATTAATATACTGTAAAGGCAGAGGTTCAAGAAAATAATCTTTGGTGTAATTTGTCACCTCCGATATGAGTGGCCTGTCATTGAACTCTGGTATTTAGACTTCTGTTAAGGTAGCCAATAGAATTCGGAATCTTGGTGCATGTTCTTTCCTCGTCCTTTTTTTCAATTGCTTATGAGATGCCCCTTTATTTACTGTCTGCTAAATTTGCAGACCATTACAGTATGGACATGAAAGTGCTTTTTAATCGAATTTACTTAGTACAACTAAAATGGTTTCTAACAGGTAGTGTTCAATTTTTGCAGGTGGGGGTTGTGAGAACAGACAATCGTGTTTTTAGAGTGCTGCCCACTGAGGAAATTGATGAACATTTAACTGCCATAAGTGAACGTGACTGATTTTGCGGGATAACCTGAGCCAGTTGGGGAAAGGATGTGCAATCATTTGAATTCATCAAAATTTGCTTGATTAATCATGTAGTTTGACAGGAGAAAAAAAAAAAGAAAAAAGAAGCAAGATAATTTATTTGGATTATATTCCCGCCCACCCCTAAAATTTGTTAAACTGCCAAATCATGTTACAATTATTGCCGTTTCTGCAGTTATCTTTCTGTCTGTTGGTTTTCCAAGAAATGATGATGAGCTAGATGTCTTCATTAGGGTTTATTAGAAGTCTGGATTGCTCGGTGTACTGGATGTTATCGGATGAATGAGAATTTTGCCAGTAGATGATAGGTGAACACCTATGCAGTTGATGTTTTCTTGCTGGATCTATTTGATATCATTTAGTTCTGTGGATCAAGAAAAGGCAGGATACTAGGAAGCCAGCATACAATATCTCTATTAGTTATTCAAAATAATCTGGGTTCTAGTCTAAACAGCAAAGTGTCATAACTTATCCCAGGAGCCTTTTTTTAATCCATGCTCCATACTTGTTCTTCCTCGTCTGATGGTCTGAAGTTCAAGAATTTGTGGGATTCAATGGCAACTTTCCAATGAAGTTGGTATTTAGGCTTCCCAAGTAAAGGTGATCTTCGAACTCGAAAGCTGTTGTCACAAAAGACATCACTTTGCCATCAGGATCGCCAAACTTCCTCGTAATCTTGCCATCAGCTGCCACGTTTACCACCATTGCTGTCCTTTTGACACCACTGACTAAGTTAACTAACTTTGGAAAGGATGCAACCAAGTGTTTGGATGGCTTTGATCTGTGCACAAACTCCAGCCCATTAGACACCACCTGTGGTGGAAAATATTTTTTTGTCAAGTCTCTCATAGGGACATGTTAAACAGAGTAATAGATGCTTGCAGTTTGCACATCAATTGCATGAAGTTTGCTGAGTAATTCATTATAGGCAATTCATATAGTGGATCTTTCTTCTCCTAAACAGAAAAGAAAATAAACCCAGCAGAGTTCCAAATCTTTTGAAGTACCTGTAGCAAAGCAATCCAGAAAGAGCCATCCGGAGCCAGATAGATGTTATCAGGACCACCAGGAAGGTTGTCGATGAAGATCTCTGTTTTCCCCTTTTCCGTTCCCTTCAGCCAATATTTCTGGCACCTGTATCTGAGCCCACACAAAGATGCAGGTGGTTTACATGCTAAAAGCGCATATCTTTGATATCCAGAGCATTGCACAATTTAAACAAGCACACAGGTCATGGAGCTCCACGAATTTACTTACTTCCAGGTTTCGCAGAAGACCAGATAATCTTCCTCTCTTGAGAGAGCAACACCATTTGGGAAGCACAAACCATCAAGCAAAATCGATGTCTCATTCAATGATGGATCATACTTGAGCAACTGCCCATGAGGTTTTGCCTCCAGAACGTCCAAGTACCAGTCGTGGAATCCGAATTTGGTGCTTGCAACACTTAAATAAAGACTTCCATCCGATGATTCAATGACCTCGTCTGCAAACCTAATTGAATCGTATAATCAGTGTCATATTTTCTTGGAAAAAAATATAACAAGGATATTTCCCTCGACATTTTCTTTTCCAGATCCAAAACCCAGCAAAATTTGTTTCTCTCTATGGCTATGGGCTAAGACTGCTCAAGTGCTGCAGGGATGGGCTATGCGTTATGTAAGGACGAATCACTCAAATCTTGTCGAAAACAAAGCAAACAAGATTAACTCGCATTGTCATCTCATACGGTTTCCAAAACTCATGCATTAGATACGTAGTTGTCGGCTCCAAGAGATAAACAATGACTCCTCTATACTATAAATATAATTGCTGAGGTTAAGAGTGCGTGTTTGGTTTGGAAGCTGCTGCAGGTCCAGGTCCCCATCTAAAGAAATAGCAATGCTTGCCCATGCTTTAATGTTTTAAGTGCTTATATGATCATCATATTTTTGTTAATGCAGCAGTAAATGAGCAGGACAAATAGCAGCAAATCACTTGACAATAATGTAGCTAATCCTACTAGTTCTTCATTCTACTTTATTGTAATTATCTGTTTTCCTTTCTTGTATATTCATTATTGATTGTGTAGATTCCTTTAGACATAGAGATTGTACAAAATAATCATTATATAAAAGGGTTCTCTGCAGTGGTCTTGGTATCGAAATTAACCAAGTCCTCTAAGAAGATGCCTTTTGCTCACGCTTGATCCAGTATCTAGCAAGATGGCATCCTTCAGTTCTTCCACTCCAATTGTTTTCATTGCATCAAATGTAGTTCAACCTATCTGGGTGAAAATGGATGGTGAGAATTATTTGAATTGGATTTCTCAGTGTCTACCTGCACTAAGAAATCATGTTCTCGTGGCTTTCGTGGATGGTTTTGAACCGTGCCTAGAGAAGCTCCTGCCCGACGCTCAGGGCAAGTCTTCAATTGAAATTAACCTTGCCTTCTTGCTCTGGAACAAGGACTAATTTGTTCTTGGGTTACTCAATTCTACACTTGCTAACCATGTTTTACCATCTCTGTATGGCTTAAACTCGGCAAGGCAAGTACGGACAACTTTGGCTAATAAATACACATCTCATGCGCGTTCTCGGGTTAGCACTCTCAGACAAAAACTGCAGAGTTTGCGCCAAAGAGGAACGAGTTGTACTGAGTTTCTAAACACCGCCAAGATTTGTGCTGACAATCCGACAGCCACTGGGAAGCCTGCAGAAGAGGAGGATCTAATCTCCTATATTGTAAGAGGTCTCTACCCTTCTTTTAATCCCTTAATTGTCTCATGTTCCTTTGCCTTGTAGAACACACGATGAGCTTTGATGATTTTCAATCAAAACTCCTGTCTTCTGAGATTCTTATTGAAAATCAAAACCATGGAACAACAGAATTTTGCTATGATGGCACCTACCAGAGGCCACTTTAAAAATGGTCCAAAGAAGCCTCGTAATAACCACTTTCCACCTAATCAAAACTATTTTCCCAAAAGGAACTCGCATCCAAAATCGAAGAACCTTGTACGATAACAAAATATATGCAGTAGATCTTCTCATCAAAGTTCTTTCCAATAAAATCCCACACAGCAAAGTTTTTCCTCTTCTATGCAAGCACCATGCCATATTTGTGGTAAGACTAATCACAATGCTTTGGACTGTTTTCATAGAATAGATTATAGTTATCATGGAAGGTACCCACCTTCCCAGCTTGCTGAAATGGTGGCCCATAACTATACTCTTAATGAAGATGGCGCTTAGCAAGCTGATAGCGGAGCCAACCAGCATATTACTAATGATTTGGCTAATCTCACTCTTCAGGAGACTTATGGTGGCATTGAAACAATAGTAGAACACAAGTTCCTTTTCTCTGAACACTCCACAAACAAATTTAAACTTCAACCGTGTTTTACATTGCCCTAATGCCACGATGAATCCCCTTTCTATAAATCAATTTTGCATTGAAAATGATTGTTTCTTTTTGTCCTAATGAAAGTCTCTTTATTTTGTCGATGACAACAAAACAGGAACCATTATTCTAGAGGATCCGAGTGAAGGTGGTCTCTATCCTGTGCATCTAAACAAAAATAACATAAATAAGTGTATGAGTGTGATTCTGAGTTATTTCTTTCTCTATGGACATTCCATCTGAGTGTAATTCTGAAAATTCAACCTACATTAATTCCTAACCATGTTATTCCCATAATTCCTATCATACTATCCCTGACACACAAAATACCCTTCTTGAGGTTTCCTTACCCAACAAAAATTCATCCATTCCTCCTACAAATTCTACACACGTAATCACCCGTTCTCAAACTGGTTCTCTATGTCCAAAATCCTTTCCCGACTACACCTCTTGCCCTTACCACCACTATCTCTTTATATGAACCAAAAACGCTTTCTCAAGCCATAATTTCTGAAGAGTGGAGAGCTATCATGGATCAGGAATATGCTGCGTTGCTTCAAAACAATACCTGGGATCTTTGTCCTTGTCCTCTTGACGAACATATAATTGATACTAAGTGGGTATACAAAATGAAACAAAAAGAGGATGGGAGCTTTAATCGTTGTAAGGCTAAGTTGGTTGCCAAAGGCTTTGAACAAGTCCACGATATTGATTATTCAAAGACAATATTCATCCCTGTCATCAAACCTGCCATGGTTTGCCTTGTCTTAGCCAATGTCGTTCACTTTAGCTGGCCTATACGCCAATTGGATATTTCTAATACCTTTCTTCATGGCACCATTGATGAAGAAGTCTTTATTGAACAACCTTGTGGCTATGTTGATCCTAATTTTCCTGATTATGTGTGTAAACTCAACAAGGCTCGTTATGTACTCAAACAAGCTCCTCGAGCTTGGTTCAAACGCTTATCTCAATCTCTTATGGAGCTTGACTTTATAGGGTCTCAGGTGGACCACTCACTTTTTACTTTTTAACATGGTGGTGCTCATTTATATCTTAATTTATGTTGATGACATAGTAATCAAGAGCTCTAGTGATTCTTTTATTTCCTCAATTAATGAACCTCACACAGAGTTTGCATTGAAGGATTTGGGTCTTCTAATTTTATTTTTTCTTCGATATCCAAGTGTTTTGGGATTCATATGGTCTCCATCTTCGGCAAAGTAAGTACATCCTTGATGTACTACATCATGCTAAAATGTTTGGAGCCAAGCCCTACAATGTTCTATGTGTTGCACGTGAGAAAATTTCTTCCACCTCAGGGGATCCTCTTGTAAACATAACTGAGTATCGCCAAATTATAGGGGCTCTCCTATATTGCTCCCTTACTCATCCAAAAATTGCCTACCTTGTGAATCAGTTATGCCAACATCTTCATTCTCCCACCACTGAACATTTTCTACACTACTTGAAGGGCACTATAGATCATGGGTTGTACTATACACATGTTTCTCTTTGTCATACAAGCTCTGTTTGGGCAGGGGACCTGATGATCACAGATATACTACCGACTATGGAATCTTTTTTAGAAATTGTTTGGTCTCGTGGTGTGCCAAGAAGCAATCTGTTGTTTCCAGATCAAGTACAAAGGCTGAATATCGCGCTCTTGCAATGACCATAGCTGAAGTTTACTAGATTCGAATGGTTATAAAAGATCTACGTATCTCATTATCTTTTCCTCCTATTATACATTGCGATAATCTGGGGCTATCTCTCTTGCCTCAAATCTAGTGTTTCATGCTCGCACCAAAATGTTAAAGTTGATGTTCATTTTATACGTGAGAAGGTTCAAAACCGAGATATTTCCATTTGTTTCATTCCCGTCATTGATCAGTTAGCTGACCTCTTCGCCAAAGGTCTTTCCTCCTCTCGGATTTGCTCTTTATGCGACAAGCTCTTGGTAACTGAACCACCCATTCGCTTGCGGGGGGATGTTAATGTAGCTGTAAACCAGCATGACAAATAGCAGCAAATCCCACCATTTCTTCATTCTACTTTATTGTAATTATCTGCTTTCCTTGTATCTTCGGTACTGATTGTGTAGATTACTTTAGACACAGAGGTTGTACAAAATAATCATTATATAAAGGATTCTCCGCGGTGATCGTGGTATCGAAACTAACCAAGTCCTTCAAGAAAATTTTCTATTTTTTGATGTTCAATTGAAGGCCTGCCAGTCACCTTGTCTTTCGATGGCCTCCAAAATGGTCAAGGAGTGCAGGGTTTACCCCCACAAACTCACTGGCAGAACTGGTAAATGTGTTTCTTAAGGGGGGGAAAGAAGGGGTGCTGCAGCATGCAATTGAATTCTATAAATATTACCTTATTTTGGATCCATCATTAATATGTGTTGCAAGAACCACCACTCCATCATCACTAACCTTAAGCAAACCCTGAAATCATATCAATTCCTTAATTAGTGCGACTAACTAGCTGATGTTACTGTCCCTACCATTATAACTAGTAACCTAAAGTTGCTTTGTTAGCCAGCCATAATTTATTTTCATAATCTGGTTTCTGGGGTTCTTCTGTTTTGTTTTTGCTCATCTTCCTTACTATCACCAAGTTTCAACTACAAGTGCTTGTTTCGGAATTATCTTACCTTTTCAGCATCACAAACAATAAGACCACCTTCCTTCGAAGTTGCAATCCCAAGTAAACCATCACTGTCTATCTTCTTCCAATTCTCCCAGGATCCGTTCTTATGCATTCTTTTGATCCACCCATCTCTAACAGCTGTGTAGAGGATACCATCTGTATCCACGACAACATCCTCTGGGCCATCCAGAAATCCTTCTCCAAGTTTAGTCACTTCCTACAGGGAAAATAAAAATAATTAAAAAAAAAGAGAGAAGAAATCGGCGTGTGCGCTACTAGTAGAATGCTTGAAATTATCGCAAGTTAAGAAAGAATCATGTTCAACTGCTTGCCTGTAAGTGCTTGTTTGTGGGAAGAGCTGAAGCTGGAGGCAGTTCAAGCAAGTCCGGAGATAAAGGTGAGAAGTAGAAGATTTGAAGTGTAAAGGCAAGCAAACAAGCTAGCAGAAAGCCTGAGCATGCTGAAACACAAGATATCATTGCCCTATCTATCCAAGACCAGTCTGGAAGGGCTGTTTCAGTGAGGTGTGTGGTACTGGGGAGGAAAATCTTAATATAGATAAGATAATGTTATGTAATATAAAACTCTCAGGCTCCTGTATATATTAGGGTAAATTATGAGTAAATGTAATACTTGGTCATTACAGGAAGCAACTCTGATATATCATATTTATTTCTACTCAAACTGAAATGCTGGCCTGGCCTGTGTTGCTTCAGGGATGCGTATGAAGGTGTAGCAAATTCAGTATTTTCATCGATTTCTTTCGTTCAAATACTAATCAGTAGACTCAAACACCAAATTATACTTGTTCTTCAAATCAAATATTAGGTTCTAAAGCATCAAGAAATTGAAAACCATCTTATCTTTTTATTATTTCTTTTCTACTGGTGGGAACTAGAAATTCTTTTTTTTTTTTTCATTTTAGTCAATTACTGGCCGCCACCTGCTGCAGAAATTGTATTTTGAACTATTTTCAAATGAATCTGTACATAAAAATATTTCGAATAAAATAAAAATTAAACTTTTGCTTACATATTTCATCAATTAGAAACAAACACAGTAAATTGGTGAATTATATTTTTTCTAATTGTCCAAAATAATTTTTCATATTTTGAAAAAGTTGTATGATAACCTTGTTATCATTGTAATATATTATATTCCTAATATTTAGAATTAAATTACCAAATTTGTAACCAAAATATATTATTAAATTTGTTGTTAGCAACCTTAGACATGTCAAGAGAAGATGGTCATTTCCTTAGGCGTGCCAATGAAGGATGTAATCATTCTCTTACGCGTGTCAAAGGAGAATGGTTATTACCTTGAATTTAGCTAATTGTTAAGTTCAAGTGCCTTGGACTTGTCAGACTACCAAGTTCAAGTGCATTGAGTCTAGCATATTTGACAGAACCACATTACCTTGATCTTGGATAAATGTCAAGTCCAAGTATCTTAAGCCGACATGTTTTCCAAACCCATATTACCTTATTCTCTTAGGCGTGCCAAGGGAGAATGGTCATTACATTGGACTAGTCGGACTGCCAAGTCCAAGTTCTTTTGGTCTAACATGTTTGCTAGACCCACATTATCTTGAACTTGGCTAATTACAAAGTTCAAGTGCCTTGGTTCTGGTATATTTGTCAGACCCATGTTATCTTGAACTTGGCTAAATGTCAAGTCCATGTACCTTGAGTTTGGCATGCTCACTAAACACACATTATCTCATTTCCTTGGACGTGTCAATGAAGAAAGGTTCATTCCCTTAAGTATACCAATGGAGGATGGTCATTACCTTGAATTTAGCTAATTATCAATTCAAATTTATTGGGTCTAACATGTTTGCTAAACCCACGTTACATTGGACTTGGTTGACTGCCAAGTTCAAGTGCAATGAACTTGGCGGATTGCCAAGTTCAAATGTCTTGGGTCTGACATGTTTGTCAAACTCACATTACCTTTGGTTTTGTTAAATATCAAGTTCACGTACCTTGGATCTAGCATGTTTGCTAAATCCACATTACCTCATTTTTTTATGTGTGGTAGGGAATGATGATCATTTTCTTGGGCGTGCCAAGGAAGGTTGGTAATTCTCTTAGGCATCCCAAGGGAGGATGCACATTCTCTTGGGCATGCCCTGAGCTTTATAAACTGTCAAGCCCAATCACGTTTGGGTCTAGCCAACACCAGACACAGCATGCCCGAGGCTTGGCACTTTACTATGTCCAATGACATGGGGCTTTACACACTGCCAAACCTAACATCCCAAAACTTTACACACTACCAAGCCCAGCAAGCCTTCATTGAGTATGCTTGTTTTCTTGAAATTTATACCTGTAAATATTTCTTCATTCAATGTTTTTTTGGTAAAGATATACCAATAAAAACTTGTTTCATCAATTACAATCAACTTTAGTATTTTTTTTTAATTATTTATTTAACCCGGGGTGTTCAGGCCAGCTTACACTCATCACGATTAATTCTCGGACCCATTAAACACCCTACAAGTCTAGTGAATAGATAAGGCATCATAAGGATAACAAGTATGCACAAAAGAGATCAAACCTAAATGCAAAAAAAAAAAAAGATCAAATCTCTTCCCCTACAAGGCCACGAACCTGCATAGTTTTTTCATTACTACTCGGTAAAGCATGGTTTTGCCCTTGTTTTTGTCCTTGGTGTGTCTTCATGTAAGATGTGAGATATTAAGCGCTATCATATTGAACAAAAAAAAAAAAAAAAAGGAGCTTACTTAATGGATTAGTTTGTCAAAATTGTTAGGATAGGGCCTGTTTCGTAATTTAATACCAAATCCCAGGGCTAAAGTAGAATTATAGAGAAAAGACAAAATAAGCTAAATGACGAAAATAAGATAAGAAACCAATGGTTATGAACTTATGATTATAGTGTTCTGACGAAAATAAGCTAAACGACGACGAAAATAAGTTCGTGCTTACAGAAAATATTAGAAGCTGGGGTGCTTAAATTTTATAACCAAGAAGATTTGCATCCATGTCTCTCCAACTCAGACACCCATACTGATGTCGGACTCTGCAATTTTTTTTTAATTATCTTTCATATTTTCATGTATTTGGATTTTTGGAGTGAAGGGCTCTGCAGCTACAATATTATGTAAAGGCTACGTTTAATTTTGTCCCAGATGAATACGATGTGATTGTGTAATGTGCTTGCATGTTAATGCTCTTGCTTTCTTCACTCTTTCCCAGCCCATATGAAATCACATTCTAGCAAGATCATGTGACCACCAAACAAATCTTACAATATTTCCTGTAGTAAACTGAGCTACATATCTTCTTCTTCTTCTTCTTTTTTTTTTTTTTTAACCCTGGGTGTCCGGGCCAGCTTGCGCGCACCACAACTAATCTCCGGGCTCATTGAACATCCTGCAAGCCCAGTGAGCATGTAAGGCACCGCGGGGGTGACAGGCGTACACATAGAGAGTCGAACTCGGAACAGAGACGGAATAAGTCACACGATTGACCACAGCAGCTAGACCCTCAAGTGTTAGCTACATATCTTTGTTCTCCCCTGCTGTTGTTCGTCTGTGGTCCAGGTTATTGGTTCCTTGGAAATTGTTGGGGCAGCACATAGGGCCACAGGCTGGTGGCGTTTCCTCTCTAATCATGACAAGAAACAAGTTTTGCACTTTGGATAATACCATGTTGAAGGGGACTGCGATGCAGGGTGCATTTGAGAGAGACATGCACGTACAAGAGAAATCATGGGATCAATTCTCCTAATCAGTGCTTGACTGATCATCATAAGAGCCATACGCATTCATCTCACATAGGACCAAACACTGATGCATCACTTGTAGTTGTCGGTCCCAAAAGAAAAGATTCCTCTAGCAAGCTATAAACATGGTAGCTAAATCCTCAAGGTAAGATAACTCATTTGACATGGAAGCTGCCACTCCTCCACCATTTAACATGGCATGCTTTCTGCGTCTCATCCGAAGATACATCGCTCAGCTTGCACATGGCTCATATATACAAGTGATTATGCATCGGTTCGCATGTCATTTTCTGATGTTGAATGCGAAATCATTGGCTAGAATATAGCACGAAGAAGTGCACTCACAACCTACTTCACTTGTTCAGAAACAAAGAAAGAAACTAAACCTTTTCTATGTATGCCTTCCTTTTCTTTCCTCGGCTGCTGGAACTCAGAGCATTGAAAAACTAGTTTCCATGGTCCTCTTCAAAAATAGATACATTTTTAAGAACGTCAGGAATTTGGGGAGGGGGGGGGGGGTAATCAACAAACCATGGCAATAATGGGATGTTTTACTCTTTAGTTAATTAGATGACAACTGGCAGAGATTGTTCTCGTAACCCCATGCATCTTCACTAATCTTAGAAATTCTGTGCATCAAAATAATTCTTCAATTATTAACTAAGGATGTTGTGGTTTGGACTCCCTTAGTTAACTTTGTTGGTTTCTCAAAATATATACATGTAAGAAAAATAATAAATTTAAAATTTTTCAGGAGTTTAGGAATTCTGTTAGATAATTATTAGTGAGAAATTTTCTAGATCCTTTTAGAAAAGAGGGATTATTATATATTTAAGTGATAACTTTTTTGTGTGTATTTTAGGTATTTATGTATTGTACTCTCTACTCATCTTTCTATGTGGAAATAAAAGTCTTTACTTGGTTTTTTTAGATCTAAAATTATAATTCCTTATATTAATTACATTATAATCAAATGACACTTAATTAATCATATCATTTTAATTACTGACTAATGGTTCTTACATGTGTGACCCATTAGTTTTTCTAATAAGCTGGCCCAAATGAAAATTATAATTAAAATTAAATTAAATTAAATTAAATAATTTAATTTATTATTAATTTAACAATTAATTGATTTATATTTAAAGATCAAGTACAATATCTGGCAACCTGTCACGATCCCTAATGCTAAGTGTCCGACCTCTAATGTTAATTCAAATGAACCACTAGTAAAAAATCTCTTAAACCCTATTTTGATGAGAGAGATCGTTATACCTTAGAGTGTTAACTCAATTTTTTTGTGTTTTAGGTGTTTATATATTATATTGTACTTACCTTTTTTCTTGAAAATAAAAGGCGTAGTATTCTATTCATATGGAAACCTAAAAACCCTACATATGGCAAAATATTAATTTTCTCCTTAAATAATATCACAAATATTATTGAATGATAGTTTTAGAAATGTATCTTAATATTTGAATAAGATTTTGTAACTCTTTTCAAAACTTATTCTATCTTGGCCAAGGATTTCACAATCAATGCTATTTGAGAACAAATTAAATATTTTTTTTCTAATTCACATAGGATAATGAATTTTCTCTTAATTACTTACATATGTTTATATAGTTTATATATACCCAAAATATGTCATATTACCCTTGATTAGGACAACATGTGATTAGGATCATAACATAACACTACTTATATAAGATAACTTACTTATCCCAAGTTCAAAGATCACTTACACAACTATCACATGAATATTTCTATAGACATAAATAATCTTTTCATATAAAATTTTCTTATGGGTTAGTTTAATATATATGTCAATTAATAAATACCTATATATTAATTCCAGATATCTCATATACCTCTATTTATAAGAGCAGTTGTTTTTTTTTTTAAGATTCTCAATAGCTTTAATTAATATTCGGTTTTAAAAAATTTAACTAGAAATATTTAAAAACAATATTTGGATATAAAAAAAAATTTCATAATTATAATAACTTTATAATTTTGTTTTACCATTTTTATTCTATAAAATTTATCCTTACAAGTTTTTATTAATAATAAATATACTTACATAAATAAAATCAGCCTAAGACAGCCAAATAGAAATTCTACGGGGTCAAAACATTTGTACGGTGCCCCTTGGGCAATTCCTGAAGAGGAACAAAAAACGTTTTTTTTCTCTTTCAAATTTGTAAATTATAGAAGAGGACAAAAACAGAGAGACTCCCCACATAAAACTACTCTCTCTCTCGTAACAACTCAGAGACAAAAGAGAAGCAGACATTTGTAGAGGGAGTTTTATCTTCAATGTTCTGTTCTATCAAAAGAAATGGCAGTTGCAAGCTCAGATACGCAATCACCTCCACTAGCAAAATCAAGTCCTCAACTTGAAGTAGAGTCAGTCAAATGCCACTCTTGTGGATTCACTGAAGACTGCACTCCTCCTCAAATTTCACGCGTTCGTGAGCGATACCAAGGCCGCTGGATTTGTGGGCTTTGTGTGGAGGCGGTTAAAGATGAAGTACTGAGATCAAACAGGCTCATCTCCACCGAAGAAGCCTTAAACAGACACATCACTTTTTGCAAAGACTTTAGGTCCTCAAGCACTGATCCCCTGAATCAGACAGAGCATCCTATCCTTGTCATGAGCAGGATTCTTCGAAGGAGTTTGGATTCTCCGCGAGCTCTTCGATCCGATTCTAGCAGTGCTTTGCCTGCTGTTGATAAGATCGATGGGTCTTCCTTGGTTCAATCAGGGATTTGTTTCTCTGCTTCATCTCGTTGAAATTATGGTTAGTGTTCGTGTTGCATGCTAAAGCTCAAAACCAAGGTTCATACAAAAACAGAGGAACTCTGTGCTTGAATGATTATTAAGCGTTGTGTTTTTTTTATGTATTCTCTTAGATAAGTAAATACCATGGTGGGATCTTTAACAGGGTGGTCTTGTTGGTTAATTAAGCGTTCTCTTAATATTTAGGAAAAAGATTGAGATTTTAGCTTTAATTAAGGAGTTTCATAGTATGTAAACATTTTATATGCATTTCTCAATCATTTGTTAAATTCTTAGAACTTTGTGCTTTTGTTCTATTGCTTGCTTGTTTGCTTGTGTTTTCTCTCACCATGTTGTAGAACTGGAAAGACCAACTCAATCTTCTTCACTTCTTTCACCATTTAAAAAATCGTATATTAGCCATTGATAAATATTTCTGTTCATGTTCTTGGCTATTATAATTCACCAAACCTTATCTTGGAGTTCATGATTTAAATGGTAACTTCGTAGTTTGTACAGAACTATTTGGTGTCGAAGACAACGGAGCAGTTCAATTCCGTTTTGAGTAATGTCTGGACTGTATTGAAATTTGTGTCTTGCTGCATGATTTAAGGAAATCTCACAGATAATGCTTTTAATAAAATATGGTAATTCAAGAATGATTAGGTGTTTTTTTAGTGCTTGTCAGTAATGCATTATGGTTTATTTGGAAATTGGAACGTACGCCACATAAGGAAACCTAAGTTTTTTTTTTTTTTCCTTAAGTTCGGTTCTCAAGACAACAGTAGTTCGAGTCCCATCTCTGCCCCTCGGTTATCAATTCCTCACCAGGTAAAACCGTAAAAGATTTTTTTTTTTTTTTATGTATTCTTTAGATAAGTAAATACCAAGAGTGTTATTTGCCTACGGGAAATAGTTTTCAAATTGTTTTTTTAAATGTTTTTTAAAGTATTTTTTATTTAAAAATATATTTAAATAATATTTTTTATATATTTTAAAATTATTTTTGATATCAGTATATTAAAACAATTCAAAAATATAAAAACAATTAATTTTAAATAAAATTATTTTAATGAATTACAAAAGGTGAAAATAGATTGTTGACAAAATTCCTAGATGTTGTCATTGATGATATAATTCAGATATGTTTGGTCTTGTGGTTATTTTTGTATTTTTAATTTTAAAAAAATAATTTTTTAAAAAATATTTTTTTGTGTGGTTGCTTTACATAAATTATATTTGGTAAAGTTTATAATTAAAACTGTTTTTTCATCAAAAGTATCTAATTAATATTTTATTAAAATTATAATTGAAATTATATTAAGACATCAAATTACCAAATAGATTATCAATTGTTTCTATACTTGACATTGAACAATTAATACATGTTTAATATTAATTACTTGAAAATAAAATTTTCTACTAACACCAATACACTTGGTTGTACATGAAGAAGGGATTACTGGACTTAATAACAACAGATCTAGTGTTGGTTTTTGTTGATTTTGGTCGTGGAGGGTGATCGGTGTAGATCTGGTTTTGGTTTATGTGTTTTACAATGGTTTGTGGCTGGAAAAAAGAAGAAGATGATGATGAAAACACTAGTGATCGATGTACATTTGAATCACGAGGACAATGAAAGTCTTGAACTGGATTCTCACATCGAACTAGAGGAGGTAAAGAGATGACAGAGATATTTTGATAAAAAATAAATAAATAATTATCTAGGCTTATTATTTTTTGCACATAAGTTTTTAGAGAATATTTGTTTGCGTGGTTATTTTTGTTTTTTAAGCAAGCTACATTAAATAATTGTTTGGTAACATTAAAAACACTATTTATTATTTATTATTTATTATTTAAATTTGTGCTTTACTTATTAATATAATAATTATGTTCAAATCACACCGCACTTTTTAAAATAAAAAAAAAATAAAAAAACAAACACCCCCGAAATCTAGAACAGCTAAAGCCCATGTCAGTTTTTCCATTTGAGTTGGGTCTCGAGGAGGAGGAGAGCACATTTCTTCTCAGGCCTTTATGCATGGGGGCTTTTTTAGCCACATGTCAATCTGTAAGGATTAGCCAAGACAATAAATGCTCAGAGATGGAGCTCTCCCTCACGACCAGCTGTACATTCTGGTTACGTTGGAGACCAAATTCTTGGTTAGATGTGAACTGTTATGATGTAATGAAAAATGACAAGAGGATAAGTGGGACAGGCTTGTCGGTGCCCCATTTTTATTTTGGTCAGGTTTGGATCAACGTTTTGGGTCATGTTTATCCTCAAGCTTATTTGAAATTATATTTATAGTTGTTTTTTTAAAAAAATTCATACTAAAAAGAATATTAATAATATTTTTTTATTTTTAACATTGACAAATAATTTAAAAATATTAAAAATATATTAATTTTAAATAAAAAAATAAAAAAAAATTTAAATTTTTTTTAAAATATTTTTGAAACACAAAAACAAACATAATAATATTGGTCATCTATCTTGCAGTGCCATGTTATTATATTCTCCTCGTTTTGGGTTGAGTGTGCACTTGTGGTTTCTGACAGGTTTGTTTAGTAATATGATTGTGATTATTTTTCAAAATATTTTTTAAATGAAATGTATTAAAATGATTTTTTTATTTTTATAAAAAAAAAATTAATTTACATATCAAAATGATTTAAAACATATATAAAAAATTAATTTTTAATAAAAAATATTAAATTTTTTTGGACTAAACCAGCTGAATTATCTAAGATATTCTGGAAAAACTTTGTGGATTTGGAGATTAGATTTTTACTTCCCAAGACATTATTATATATGCAACATGAAAGACTAGTGATTTTTTATTGTCAGATTTAAGTTTCTTGAGTTTCAAGATTTTGTCAATTAAGAGCATTTAAGATTAAATTTTTATTTATTTATGATTGGTTTATGACATGTTAAGCATTTATACTCTTAATTCTAAATGCGAGTGACCAATAATTTAACTTTAAATGTGTTCATTAATTATGACCATTTTCCAACAATCTCGAAGAGAGGAAATAGATTGATAGTTAACTTTTGTTTTTGAATTTTTTTTAGTAAAGTATTATTAAATTACTCAACTAATAAGCGAAGATGACATTTTGAATTATTCGGTTTTTTATAAAAAGAAAGACAATGATACTTATATCTAATTCAATTTCTCTAAAACAAGAAACTTTAAGTGAATTACCTGTTTTGGTTCTGATCTTGTGTCTTGATTTTTGCAATCCAAGTTGATGTTATTGTTAGTGTTCCAGAGCTGAACAGAGCTCATCCATTTCTTTTTATCATTCCCATCTTCATGAGAATCCCCCTTCATTGGTACCAAAACATTCAATTCTTTGCACTGCATTGTAAAAAATCTGGCAGTATATAGCTTTAGCACTATACTGTAGGACGGGTTAATTTTTTATTATTGTAAAAAATAATATTTATGGGATATTAACATTTTAAAATAAGTACGAAAAATCTAAGATTTTAATAACTAAAAAAGATTGCACATGTTATCAAGGGCAGTGACACGGAAAGCAAATAAAAAAAAAACTATGAATCGAGCATAAAAATCAAAGGAAAAAATCAGAAATTATAAAAATAAAAATCAAATCTCAAACATCAAAACATATTAAAAAAATCAAACATGCAAAATTTCTCAACTTGTTTTTTTACATTAAAAAATCTCAGATGTAAATCAAAAAACTTATACACACATCTAGCTAAACAAATCAATAACCATTGTGTAAATAAATGTAAAACAATAATCATCAACAATAAATAAAAATAAAATTGAAAAAACTACAAGATAAATATTGGTCAAGATAATTAATATCACTAATATATCCGGTTGCATTTAATGAATTTATTAATGAAAATAAATTTGTAATAGAAACTAACATATACATAAAATTTATAAAATGTAATAAAAAAATATTATACAAGGTTGCACATATTAAAAATCTTTTGAAAAAAAAAGTAATACATATAAAATTTTAAAAAAATCATAAATGAATCATACCAACATCTTTAAAAATTAAACACATTCAATATCATTAAAAAATAATCACAATTTAAAAAGGGCTAAATAAGTGGGGGGAAATCACACAGAAGGACATTAATTAAAACATAAACAAACAATTATTTTTAAAAATACATAGAAAATAAAGAATTAATTAAAATCAAAATCAAAATCAAAATTAAAAAAATAATTAGGCTAGGCGCTACTGGCTTTGGCAAGTCGGGCCCATCAAGCAACAACTCGCACATGGGCTTTTGTTATTTAAAAAAGTTAATGTTATCCACCCCAATTATTTAAAAAAAAGATGTCTCGTCTCGAGGTCACCGATATTTTTATAAACAAACTCATTTCCAACCCAAAACATCTAGAAAACATTATAGAAACCTTGTTAAACCTATCTATGACCTTAAGACAAAACAAAAACCCGACATAAAAACCACAATCAACTTGAAACTCAAAATCTTTTTAAGCTCAGATTTATTATTTAAACACTTTCGAAGTAAAAAAAACATCTCAACACCATTATTATATAGAACTATTTGACATAAAAAATCAACCATTTTGGTGGCTATAAGCATCACCGATGACCACTTTCTCTCTCTACACTGAATCCGGCGACTCCTTCTCTCTCCTCGCACCAAAAAAAGATTGAAAATGAGAAAAATAAAGTTTACTAGGAGAGGCAGCGATGCTGGCGACTGATGGTGACAGCAGAGGCGGCAGGGGTGGTGGTTTTTCTTCTTCTTATCCCCTATTTTTTACTCTGTTTTTTTCTCTTCTTCTCTTTCTCTCTTCTTTATTTTTCTATTCATTCTTCCTCATCGAGTCTTCTTTTTTTTTTTTTTTTTTCTTTTGGTCTTTCCACCCTCTCCCTTTTTTGTGTCTTGCTTTTGTGCTCTCCCCCTCTGTATTTATAGGTAAAACAGAGGGGAGAGAGGCAGGGGCGGCCACTATACAGCCGCCCTAACAAAATCGACAAAGGGGCACGTCCCCTTTGTTTTTTCACCACCCCGTGGTAGGCCACGGGTCAGAGTTTATGCAAGTGGGGTTATGGCCGACATCTTTTTGATGTTTAGGAGAGAGAGGGAGAGGAGAAAAGTCGGTGAAAATATAGGGGAACACAACTCCCTTCCCTTTTTTCTCTGCATGTCTAGGAAGAAGAAAGTCTACAGTGCCGTTCAAAATGGCATCGTTTCGAGCTTTTCTCTCTATTTTTTTTCTTTAAGACCAATGTGTGAAATGACGTTGTTTTGGACAAAACACGTTGTTTCATTTATATGAAAAGGCAGCAAAATGTGTTAAAGTTCACATCGGTCCTCAATTTGTGATTTATTCAATCTCGTCCTCAATTACAATTTTAATTGTAAAATCAATTCAATTACATCCCTGCTAAATTCAAACAACGGCCCTAAAGTTGGCTGTCTTTTTCACTTTAGTCCTTGGTCTTGAATTAGTGCAATTTGACCATCAATTGAGCCCTTCTATTTATGCACCTTTTTCAATTTGGTCTTTGATTTTGGATTTCTTCAATTAAGCCCCTAATTGGCCATCAAACTTCAATATTTATGCAATTAAGCCCCTGATTTGACCAAGTTAACTCTAAAAAATTATAATTTGACCCCATAACTTTAATTTCTTCCAATTAAAGCCCAAATTAACTCCAAAATCAATTTTTCTTGCAATCAAAACCTCCATAAATTTAATTAAACCTTCAATAAAATTTAATTGAGTCCATAAATATTTAATTTTGGACTTTTCTTCCTCAAATTGAATTTTCTTTGTCAACAGAACTTTCATCAATCAATAAAATACTGTCAGATTTCAATCTTTATATTTTTTAAACCTCCTCAAGCAATTTTTAACCATTTTCTAAGCATTTTCGCATCATTTTTTCACTGTTATTATGTTTTGGGTTTTTTTGAACAAATATTTATTTATTTATTTGTATTTTCTGGTTTTTTTATGTAGGGACCCAAAAATGGATTACAATAAAAAGATGAAAGTAAACTCGTGCTACTCCTTTAGATCTACTATCCGGTCATGAGACCAGGCTGACTCCATTAAAGGCAAACCCGAAAAAACAAAGAAGCAAGATTCTTAATCAAATGAAATTAAATCTTTAGGGATGGAATTGTAAAAATAAAAATCCATTAAGAAAATGATTAAGAAATAGCAATTAAAAGAATTATGACCAAATTTGACATAAAAATTAAATGAAAATAAATGCTCACGGGTGGAATAAAAAAAATCAATCAAGAAAATGTTTCAAAACAAAACAAATAGATATTAAAAACTAAATTTGAAAACAAATCCAAAAAATCAAATGACTAGGGATGAAATCAAAAATAAAATTCAATGTAAATAATGCAGTTGCAAATAAGAAAAGAGGGATTGAATCAAAAGAAAAAATAAATTGAAGGGCTGATGATTTTTTGCATGGCCAGCACACAATCCGAGAAAGAAAGAGAAGAAAAAGAAATAAAGAAAAGAAAAGCAATTTTGGGTCAAACCACCATGCATGTGCCACCCAGAGAGAAAGGACGCAGAGATGAATCAAATGATTCGGCGGAATCACGGTTATAACCACTAGAGCCACTAGCACACGCCGCTAGAAGGCGGCGTAGCAGTTGACATGTACGAGGCATGTATCTTTAGCTTTTTCTTTCTTTTTTATTATTTGTACAAAACCAAAAATGCGTTTAAGACTAAACAATAATAACAAACAAACTATGATGAAATTACAATCAAACTCCTGAAACTAAGGCTAAAAAATTCAAATGGTAAAGATAATGCAAGTATACTACTCTATCAAATATGAAAATATAAAAATATTATTGAATTATTATATTCAAAGATTATATTGATAATTTTACCATGCATTAAAAAACATAATTATCAAAATAACCACACACAATCTTCAAAAAAAACATTTATATCATAATAAAAACACCACCTTCCTCTTAAACAAAAATAAAATAATAATTACACAATTATAATTAATAATAATCCTTGTCTTGGGACACAATAAAATCGCCATCGCTGGAGGATTATTTTTGTTTTTGGATAATTGCTGTACAAGGCTGTTAGGTTTCTTCTGATTACTATTCTGTTCTAGGTACATTTGTTTTTGGCAGGTCCATTACTAATTATTTTCACAGCTACTAATAGATCAATTCATTGATTTCAAGTTTCTCATTTTTACAGTCCTTTGTGGTTTTTTTTTTTAACTTCCGGTTATGCTGGTCAACATATCATCTATTTGTTTTATTATTATTATTATTAATATAAATATTTTAGCCAACTTGTTAACTAATTTTATAAACCTTAAAAATAATAATTATATAAATTTTCAGTGATTCTTAAATTTATAAAACTCAAATTAATAATTTTTAAAATACAAATCTAAAATCTAACAAATTAAATCACACTACCTAAAATTATAATCTATTTGTTCTTATGTCTATTCGTTGCAGAGTGAGGCAACAAATGAATGGCATCTCTAGAAGCACTTCTGCAAGGAGATTTTGCAGGCAATCACATCTCTATATGCATTTCTGCAACGAGATTAATAAGTTATATGTTTTTTTTTAAAAAAAAATTAATTTATAATGGCTAGTAACAGAAAACAGAATCAGAGATTGTCCTGGTCTCCTGAGGACAATGGCCTAATTGTAATAATCGATATTTCTTTTGAAACGGCAAGGCCAATAAAAAGAAAAAGAATTCTGGCTGTCCCGACAAAAAAAAGAAAAACATAGAGGTCTCCTCCCTTTTCTATGATCTGACATCGGCGTCATTTCACATCCACCCAGCCAACTACCATTCATAACAAAATCTAATAGAAAATATCGAAGCAAGGCAGCTTCTTTCTCCAAATCGATCATCCTCATCATAAAAGAAAAGGAAAAATGATGCACATGACCTTGTACTGGGGCATCAAAGTGACCCTCCTCTTCGATTCTTGGAAAACAGATTCTTGGTTCAGTTACCTCCTTTCTTTACTTGCTTGTTTCCTCTTGTCTGCTTTCTACCAATACTTGGAAGATCGTCGCATCCGATTCAAGGCCATCGCTGTCTCCAACCCTCCTCAGCAGCCACCACCTGTCAACACCCCTCTTCTCACCCCTAAACGACGCGCCAGTTCAGCCAAATTCGCCACCGCTTTGTTGTTTGGGATCAACTCGGCCATCGGGTATTTATTGATGTTGGCTATCATGTCCTTTAATGGGGGAGTGTTTTTGGCTATTGTTTTGGGTTTGACTGTTGGGTATGTATTGTTCAGGAGTGGAGATGAAGAGGTTGTTGTTCTCGATAATCCATGTGCTTGTGCTTGATATCTATATCTTCTTTTATTTTCTTACCACTAAATCTCAAAGCTCAATTTGTATTGTAGTTATTGTTGTAAGCTTAGTTGTTGTTTTTTAATTGGGGCGTTTCATTTTCAGATCTGAATTTGTAAAACAAGAATTATGGCTTCATTTGTCAATGAATTTCAGTCGTTTGCTTGCTTTTAACCTCTGATTATCGATGTTTGAATGATTTGTCAATTGTTGTCTTCTTTTGTAGATTTCATACCCTTTGCTCCTTGCTTGCCATGGAATTATGTTTTCTTTATTTCTTCACTAGGGAGATGGGGATCCTTCCAGTGTTGATATTCCCTACAAATAGTATACTATGCAATACAATACAATACATTAATGGCTTGTTCTACTCGCCTGGATTTTTTATGGGATATGAGTTGTCAGATCAAAGCTAATTTTATTGTCAATGATTCCATTAACAATCGAAAGGAGTTTCTTTTTATTGTTTAGTTCTAAGCCAGTAACCCAACAAACAGTTTCTTTTTCCATTTTGAGATTCAAAAACACAGCCTAGATCAAGATTCTCTGGCTCTCTCTCTAATTTTCGTCAGTCACGCTCACCCCTTCTTCAATTACTAGATGAACTAGTGACCACCACCATTAACTAAATCATTCTGAACCGAACTCAATCAATGAAAACAAGAGAGCAGAGGCTGATTTGCATGAATGGACGTTAGAAAACTTGAAAAGTCATGGTGGAAAATCATCATCCCTGAACCCTTCATTTCCCTTTCTGTCCAGGTACGTGACCCCTTTTTTTCTATATAATTTGCTAGGTTTAATTTAGTGGAATTTGAACTGCTGTTAGGTTTGCCCAGCAAAAAGACTGTTAATTTTCCACTTGGAGGGTACCTACCTATGGTGCAAGCAACTGCAAAAACTAACCTTGGCTTGGTGATCGACATCCTAGTAACATTATGGCGCATTGCTACCAGTAGATACTGAATGAAATAAAGTGTGGAAAGAAAACAGTTACTTTTGGGATTTTCTCATATTTGTTTTCTGCATCGGGAAGATCTTGCATATTGACTTTGGAGATTGCTTTGAAGTGTCAATAAACCTGGGAAAGTTCCCTGAAAAGGTATACTGCATTGCCATATTCTTCCTAATTAACAATGGTTCTCTTGGAATTTAAAAGGGTTAGTATGCTCGCGATGATACAACGTAGGTTCCTTTTCTCCTGCCCAGAATGCTTGTGATAGCCATGGAGGTTATTAGTGGTACGGGGGGGAGTTTCTGCTTTACTTTCGAAGACATGATGCAAGTTCTTAGAACTCTGTTATGGCTAGGGTGGAGGGAATTGTGTTATGGCTAGAATGGAGGCACTAATACTGAAATTGATTGTTCCATTTTGTGTTTCTGTGTCCCTACTTATTTTGTCTTCTGGGTAACATTTTTATTGATCGGGATCATTTTGCACTACAGCTACTTAATTTCTCACTGTCAATTAGAGTTGGCCTGGTCGGATACTTCTCAACTGCTCATTTCTCAGTCTCGGTTATTGGTTCTGGTTCTGCACGAGGAGGCTTGTCTTTCCACCCCACCCAATGTGTAATAATAAGGTTTGCTCAACTCATTTAGGCATTGCTGCTGTTCGCTCATGTAACTTCACCTTGTGAACTGTGCAGATGGACTAATGTGAGCTGGTGCTTGCTTAGGTTTGTGATGGAGAAGCTGGTCAACTCTTATACTGTTCTACTTAACACAGATTATATTGCTGATTTTATTTTAAATTATTAATGGTTTATTACATTATGTTATTAATAATTTACTTATAATATTTCTAATTCTAACATCAGTAAATATTTAACTAAAAATACTTTCGACTTTAATATTTACAAGTACTATATGAAAGAGATTTGATATTCTTAACTTTAATGTTAATGAATATTTGACTAAAATTACTTTTAATTATGATATTGGTAAATACTAATAATCTTGATTCTAGTGTTAATAAATATTGATTGAATAATATTTATAATTTTAGTATTGGTGAATATTGTTCAAAATTTAATATTTCTAAATTTATGTCAATAAATATTTTTTTTTTGTTGATGTTTTAGTCTATTAACCTTAAAAATTGAAATTAAGGGACAAAATATTTCTGTTTTGAATTAATGAAAGAAAACAAGGTTGGGTTATTATATTTTTTTTAAAAAAATAGATATGTTTTCTTACAATGATAAAGCACGCAAAAGATGCAACTTATGGTAATTTTCAACATTTAACAGACTTGGCCAGGCGAGGTTATCTTTTAAAAATAAAAATTAATGGAACCCCGTTTAACAGACTCGCGCAAAGCCCACGAGGAAACCTGATTTATACACCTGAAAATGAAACGAAGGCATACAAAAAACATGGGAAAATTCAAATTAAACATGCGACATCACTTGGTTTTTCACACGTGGGATTATAGCATGCAAGAAAACAAGCTGACCTTAGAGGAGTTTGAACATGCTGCCCTAAAACACACAGAAGCCTTGGAAAAGAAACATTGTCGTAACCATGTGGGAGCAAAATACAGGCTTCACACAAACAGTAGATTAAGGGATCTTTCTGTGCTTCAAACATCACTTTCATTGCCGAAGCTTATGCCGAGGAAGACAAGGCCTTGAGATTAGAATCCTATACATAATAACTCATCAGCTCACTTGGAGATTGTTTACACACTTGCACACGGGAAGAGGCATGTAAAGGCTCAAGTGAGCTGGTAAAGATTTTATCAATATTTTTTAATTAGTTTTACATAAAATAAATTTGTAATATAATAATACAAAATTTTGATTTATATCTTAGAATGATGACCATTTCCTCTCAATTAGTTGCATTAACTACTTCATTAACAATAATACAAAATTTGATATTATCAACCTCCTCATGAAACAATTTCCTCATCTTGTTTGTAAATATATGCAATATGGCATTTTGTATTGATGATGCAATATACTTAGCATTTACAAAAGCGTTATCAAGGATGTAACAGCTCGGCCCAACTTGCTATATATTATCCGCTTTAGGCCTTACTGCTCTCACAGTTTTGTTCTTGGAAGGCCAGGTACCAATTCCTCACCTACTGATGTGGGATATGACAATCCACCCTCCTTAAGAAGCCCGACGACCTCGTCGGCATAATCGAACAGCCAATGAGGTCGGCTCTGATACCAAATAAAACAGCTCGACCCAACTTGCTATATATTGTCTGCTTTGGGCCTTACCGCCCTCACAGTTTTATTCATGGTGATGCGAGCCCACATTTGAGCCTGACACCCCAAAATACGTATGACAAGTTAGCAACTAGGACTCTTGATAAGGCCAGGTACCAATCCCTCACCCGCCGATGTGGGATATGATAATCCACCCCCCTTAAAGAGCCCGACGACCCCGTCGGCATAATTGGATAGCCAGTGAGGTCGACTTTGATACCAGATGTAACAGCCCAGCCTAACTTGCCATATATTATTTGCTTTGGGCCTTACCACCCTCACGGTTTTGTTCATGATGACGTGAGTCCACATCTGAGCCTAACGCTCTAAAACGCATATGACAAGTTAGCAACCAGCACTCTTAATAAGACCAGCTACCAATCCCTCACCCGCCGATGTTGGATATGACAAAGGACAACATTGACAATTTCAATGTTACATCTTCTAGAAGCGCTCAATGAAGTTCCCTTGATTGGATGAATTATGGGACTCATCATTACCTCTAAAAGTCAATCCTTAAGTTGGTAACAATCTACCACTTTAAATTGTAGTGTTTAGCCATAATCATTTTTGAGCTATTTGTTGTGAAGATTGCGCATTCATAATTGTATGAATTTATTAAGATGGGTTCTGTAACCTATGCCAATCTATAATAGCACATTGATGAGCTGAAGATACATTATGACCAAGAAAAACACATTGTTGTCTACCAACCCTATTCCAACTTCTGAAATCGTCAATAATGAAAGTCTTATGTTGTTCATTATTAAAAATGAAGCAAGAAAAACAAAATGCCATATATTTGGCAATAAAATACTTAAGCCAAGAATAATGCTTAAACCACTTATATTGAAACCTTCGAGATTGTGCCTCATCCGTGTGACTAGGATACACACTTAGTTGTGGTTGATATGACCTAAGATTGATGTATGCTTTCTGAATATTGTTGGCATCATTAACATAAAATTCATTTATTTGCCGATGTAATCCTGAATCACATTCAAGAGTTGTAGTGTCAAATTCTTGACCATGTCACTACCACAATCTTTAGATTTACTGATAGAACTTTCTTTCGGTATTTGTACTATCATTTCATTGGTAATTAATTTACCAATGAAATCACCAACGGAAATGCTCCGTCGGTGAATCTTTCATCGGTAATTTTTTGTTCGTTAGTAATAAAAAATATTATTACCGAAGGATTTACTGACAGAAAAGACACGCAACAAAAAAATTATTTATTTAATTCCATTGGTATTTTCCTCAAAAAAATACCGTATGTAATTCCGTCGGTAATTATTTAAAAATATTTTAAAAAAACCCATTTTACAAAACTATAAAATAATCAAATTAATATAAATCAATAGTCTATAATATTCAAAATGCTTGGAAAAGAAGAAGAAGAATATCATATGAAAAACAAATCCTACAACAATATTCATACAATTATTAAGAACAAAAACAATTAAAAATAAAATAAAATAAACAAATATAGTGAAAAAAAAACATATATAAAAAAGAAAACCTTACCTTAATGTGGTTGCAAGTGAACCTAAGAAAAGAAAAAAAAATTCATAAAGTATATTAATTAAAAAAAACTGAGAAGAAAAAAGAAAAGAAAAGAGAAGAATACATACCTGAGCATGGAGGAGAAGAGAAGTAGTTGAAGAGAGAAGAGAAGGGAAAGAAATAAATATTGATGTTTTTATACATATGGGGAAGAAGAAGAAAAAAAAGAAAATAACCATGTCCATTGTGAAATTAAGGATTCTAGGCTTTTTATTGGGGCGTTTTACTGACGGGTTTACCAACGGATAATTAAATATTAATATTTTTAATCATTCCGTTGGTGATTTTAATTGTAATATTTAATTTAAATTTTCAAAAGCCGCCAAATATCACCGACCACTTTTCAATCTGTCAGTGATTCCATATGTAATATTTAATTTAAAATTTTAATTTAATAAAAAAATTTCAGAAAACCATCAAATAACACTAACGACTTTTCAATTCGTAACTGATTTTGTCTGTAAAGAACAATTATTAACAGTGTTATTAGGAAATGAATAGTTTTAGAGCTCTCTGAAAAATACTAGCGGAATTTTTCGTTGATGATTCCCTTTGTAATTAACATAATGAACAATATTCACAGTTTACCAATGAATTTTCCGTAGGTAATTCCTTTGGGTAAAGATGGTACGTCATTGTTTTTTTTGCTTTGTTTTAATTATTATTTTTTCATTGTAATTCCCTCGGTAAATACCGACGTAATATTTTCACCAGTAAAATCAATCGGTAATTTACAAACAAAAATATTCCCTTGATATTTTCATTTGTATTTATCAATTTTCTAATAGTAGATCCTCTCATGATCATTCAAAGCATGTAAAAAAATTAATCAAGAAAAAATTCCAAATACATTTATAATGTTTCAGACATATTGAGTAGATCATTCAAAGCATAAATACAAAATTTACAAAATGAATTCGCTTCACAACTCACAAGTACAAATATAATAAGGAAAGGAGGAAATATCTTTACCTTACTAATTGCTATAAGGGTTGCTGATGGTTCTACTTTTTCGTTGGACTAGAGGATGAATGTGCATTGTGCAAGCGAGTGGTGATTGAAATTTTTATTAAATGTCATTTGGTGTGTTAGAGGATGATCCTTTCAAGTGAGGTAATTAATCTCATTGCCTCTTAGTAGTTGGTTATTAGAGGTGAGAAAAAAACCGAATAACTGATTAAACCGAAGAAAAACAACCAAAAAAACCGAATTAACCAATTAAAAATCACAAAAAAAAAGTCTTGTTCGTTTCAGTTTCAGTTTTCAAAGTTTGAAACTGATTAAATCAAACCAAACTGAACCGGTTTAATCAGGCCAATAATAATAATAATAAAAAAAAAAGTACAAGTAAGACATTTTTTTGGTAACCCTAAACCTAAAGTAACATTCTCTAAAGACAGTTGCCCCTCCTTTTGCTCTTTGCATCTCTCACTGTCTCTTCTTTCTGATTTTCCTCTGCACTCCACATCACACAATTGTTAGGAATTGTTAGGCTCTTGCTGCTCCATGCTCATCTGTCCTCCTATCACACATTTCTTCACTTTTGATTTTCATTCTTTTAGTTTAGACACGCCTTTCTTTACCTTTACTTTTGCTTCTAACCCTGCAATTGTTATGTAATTTTTCATACCTATATAACCGAAGAAGATTGTTATGTCAAACCAGTAAAAGGTTTTTTTGTGATTTTCTTGATGTTGGTTTTATGAGAACAACAATTGGACATCGGGTTTGGTTATTTATTGAAGAAACCGAGTATAAAAACACCACACACTCAATAGATGGTGTGAATCTATGTAAAAATTTGTAATTGGTTTCCTCTCGTTCTGGTTTTACATTTGAATAATTCATATCTTTTAATCTTCACTTTTTTTTATAGTCAAATTGGCTTCTTTTCTTTCCTTTTGTTTTGTGTATCTTTTGCATAGAGATTAAGTTTTTAGCAAAGATCTAACAAAAAGAAAATTGAGGTTGGATTTCTGGATATTATCTTGTTTAGCTTGTTGAGAAAGCCAAGATTTATCAGAAAATAGACACAAAGCTATGAAAATAGAAATAAAACGAATTGGTTTAAACGGTTTGGAAGGAAAAAAACCGAACCGAGCCGAACATAGTCGGTTCGAATCGGTTTTCGATTCGGTTTGGTTCAAAAACTTGAAAAAAAATAATTTTAATTTGATTATTTATTTTGGTCAAAAACCGGACCGGACCGAAAATGTACATCCTTATCCTTAGTGAGAAGGTATAAGTGTGAAGTGTTAGTATAATTAATTGATAGTGGAGACAAATAGGCAAAAGACGTAATGAGGCAATTAGGCATTGGACATGTGTGATTTAAAAAAAAAAAAAAAACAATGCATCTACTTGCATTCATCCATGGTCATTGCTGCTATCTTCAAAAGGATTCTGGATCTTTTTCTCTTTGAGGAAGTGAAAAATGTGAAGAGTTACAACTTGGAGGTAAGTGGGGAAAACTTCTTACTCGCTAGATGTCTTCTTGGAATTTTGATGATAAAGATCATCACTTTAAGGTCAAGTCAATAAGATTGATTTGGCTTAATTCTTGGATGGAGGTTGTGATTTGTAGTGGAGGCCATGGCATTTTGGGTGGAAGGAGAAAAAGGATGATGAAAAGGGTGGTGTTGTTTACACTGAGAAGATGTTTTAATTAGGGTTCCTCTCCTTTTCTTTTCGTTTTTAGGGGTCTGCTACGTCCCTGTACGTAACTCTCTCTTTAGAATCTCTTCATAACTCAAAAGTCCACAGCATCAATTCCCCCCAACAAACTGATCATTTCCTTCGAATTTAAAATTTAAAAGGATAATCTATATTAATAGTTTATTTCAACTAAATATAAAAAATTAGACGCTACGGTATCTAATTTCCACAAATGAATAATTTTTTATATTAATAGTTTATATAAAAACTCCTTTCTATTTCTTCATAACCAAATGCCTTTTTATTTTAGTTTATTTAAAAGTGTAATTATAGTTATTTTTCAAAGTATTTTTTATTTAGAAATATATTAAAATAAATTTTTTTATTTGTAAAAATTATTTTTTATATCAATGCATTAAAATGATTTAAAAATATTAATTTAAAATAAATAAAAAAATTCAAAAATATTTTTAAAATATAAAAATAAAAAGGGCCTTAATAGTTTTTTTTTTTCACGGAAAAACAAATGCTAAATATAAACGACATTCTAATTCTAACGAAAACAGTAAAGGAAAAGCTTGATTACGGTTTTCGATTTGACACAAATTACCCCTGTTAATTGTTGTTTAGATTCTTTTTAATGGGGATGTTTTTGTCCTTTCGAGAACATTTTCTAGTGATTAATATAATGTTATCCCACTTCTCTCATTTTCTATGTCCGTTATCCCTCACCATCAAAAAGCCTAATATATTTTCTCTCTCCGTAGGCTTTTTAATGGTTAGGGATAAGGGAGAGAGAAAATAAAAGAAGTAAGTGAGTACATTGTAGATCTTAAAATATACTGCGGGAGAGTTAATTTGATATAATTTAATAATTTAATAAATATAAAAATAATTTAGATAATCAGTATAAATATAATTTAATTTTAAAAAGATAAAGTTAATAATTTTTTAATATTCAAATAATAATACATTAGATCGATTAAAATCAACTCGAGTTAACCTGATAAATCTATGACTCGAGTCATGAAACCGTGATAATTTTATAAAAATCAAATTTAAACAAATAATGAAGCTCAATTCCCAATTAACATCATATTAAATAATAAAATTTTAATAAAAAAAAAGCATGAATCAATCTTGGTTAACCTGTCAAACCAACAAATTGGATTATGCAATTGAGATACCTTATAGAAAATAAATCAAAATAAATTATAAAATCTAATTATCAACCAACTAAATATTAAAGGATAAAATTGAAAAAAAAATCAACTAAAAAAAACTTAAAAAATAATTCAAATTAACTTGAATTAACCCACTAAACCAAACTCATGATTTATGTTATAAGACTGAGATAACTTTACATAAAATAAATTGAAACAAATTATAAATAAACATAATTTTAAAGGATAAATTCCAAAAAAAAAAAAAAAACAAAGCATTACACATTACTTTGCAAAGAGGTGAACAGTAAATTCAATTCATCTTTTTAATTTTTGTTAATATATCCAGCCATGGATAATAGGTAAGCAACAAATTTTAGTAGGCTAGAAATCAATAAAATTAATGCACTAGTCATCATTGCTAGCAATTGTCTTGTGCATGCTATAATGGGATGCCTCATGGAAGTATTCCTTTTCTTCTTCTTTTTTTGAGGAAGTCGTATCCGCAAAGGATTCAAGTAAAAAAGGAAAAAAAAAAACAATAAAGTGTTTTATGCAAAACATGAATCCAAAAGCTTCGACAAGTTGAACAGAGAATAACGTGCTTTGCTTTTAGCATTTTAATAAATTTGCCACAACAAAAGCTAAAGCCTATGTCTCAACTCTCGACCGATAAAGACCAAAACGTAGGTTGCCCATAAATCACTCGCAAAACTTAAGTATAGGGCTAATGTTTTCATAAATCAGTTTATTCTTTAGTTCATGCTAGACGTGTATCCCTATGCTATGCTGCAAGTTTATATTAATTTCTTTTCTTAAAAAAATAAAAGTTGGTTACTACAAGCATGTTTTAAATAAAATAAAAAAAACCTCTAAGACTCAAGTTATAGTATTGGATAATTAAATAAGCTAGTTTGTTTTAATCAAGTGTAAAAAAAGGTAATAATAGTAAAAGGATAAAAAAAAGATAATGATGATAGCTTGAGAAAAATATTTTATCAGAAAGCAGAAAAACAATGTTGATCAACTTTTAACCAATTAAATATGAAAGGATGAAATTGAGTAAGAAAATTAAAAAAAAAAAAAAAGACATGGGTCAACCAAGGTTAGCATGATAGACATGTAACCTGGGGTAATAAGAAGTGAGCCACCCCAAGTTAATCCACCAAACTCATACTCTAGGTCAAGAGGTCGGAATAACTCGATCGAAAAGAAATCAAAGAAAACTACAAAGCAAATTTTTATAAATAAAAAACTAATATCTAACGATGAAATCAGAAAGAAAATAAGAAAAAAAATGTCAACCAACATTAACTTTTCAAACTCATGACTCGATTCATTAGACCAAAAGCACTATATATAGAAAAACCACAAAACTCAATCCTTAGCAAATCAAATGTTGAAGAATGAAATCCAAAAAAAAAAAAAAGGAAGAAGAAGAAGCAATTACAGAAAGGATCCAAGATTAAAAAATATAGCAATTAAAATAATGATTATAAAAATAAAAATAAATTAGAGAGCAACTAAAATTTTTTTATTGGAGGGTGAGATTGAAAAGAACAATAAGTTTAGCAAAAGGACAAGAAATTCAAAAGAATAATGACCGAATTGGAAAAAAAAAAGTACCGTAAATTTAGATTGAATTATGAAATTTAAAACTAATAGAACTTTTATGAAAGAACCAAGAAAAAAAATCAAAATCAAAATAATAAAAACCAAATATGTATATATATATATATGATTAATTGGAATTGAATAATGAAATCAAAAACAAATAAAACAACTCTTAAAAAACAACCAGGAACAAATATTAAAAGTCAAAAGAATAAGGATTAAATTTAAAATATTAACAAGAGGATCAACCTGTAATTTATAAAGGAGAAGAGAGGAAAAACTAAAAGGCTTCACTAGCGATAAACTGTTATCGATGAACCTAGTAATAGCAAGATACTGGAGTGAAAAGACCAAAAGGTCCTGAATGCATAATTTATTTATTTTTACTTTAAGGGTGATTTTATCATTTTATAGTGTTTAAAAAAATAAAAAAATAAAAATACTCCTCTTCACCTGTTTTAAATTTCTTGACTTATAGTGTAACTAGGTCGTTTTAATGTGCTTAAAAAAACTGGAAACAATAACACTTATATCTCCAGTTACTTATTTAATAACTAATGTGCCTTGGGAAAAGATCTAAATATACCTAAAATCAAGGCATTTGATTTTTTTTGGGAAGGGAGAAAATATAATCACATTATTATAGTGAATAATGAATTGTGTGTACAATAAAAATGCCTTCAATTTTATTTTATTTTATATGTTTAAAAGATCTATTTATTATTTTTTAAAATATCAATATTTGCATCACTTTTAATTATCACTGTTAATTAAAAATTGATACATGCAATATGCTCATAAGTCATAACATTGAATATATATATATATATATATATATATATATATATAACTTCTTATATTGTGAAGCCAGGGTAGGAACTATTATCCTTCACTAGAAAATAGGGTGGCATGACTACCGAAGATTCAATTATAACTGCTCTTGTGTTTATTTATTTATTTATTTTCTCAAGTAAACTACTCTTGTCCTTGTGGTGGTAATATCTCTTGAGGCCAAGACAATTCAAATAGCCACAATTGCACATCTCCAATGCTTCTTCTTCTCCCGCTGTACTTGATGAAGGAGACCGATTCAATGTCAGCTAGATACCTTTGAAATGAAGGCAAATTCATTTCAGAAGAAATTAAACGAAAATGGAGGGACCTACGTCCTTTTCTGGGCAATTTATAGCTTATGCTGCTCGTAGTAGATTAATAGAAGCATCTAGGCGTTCCTAGGGAATCAATGTAATTTAAAAAAATAAAGTTCTTAGTTTAGAAAATAAAATATAATTTATATTATTTTTTAATAATTTTTTTAAAATAAAAGTTTTTCGGATTGAAACTTGTACAAGCTTATAAGTAAAATTTGCACAAACTTGTATTTATATTATTTTATATTTAATTTTTATTAAATAAATAAATATTATAAAATTTAAACTTGTAATTACTTTATAAGTAAAATTTTGATATCATGTGAAAGAAATAGTTTAATTTAAAATTTTAAATTATATAAAAATTAAAAATACAATTTATATTATTATTTACGAACTAAATTTTCTAAACTTCTTATAACCATAATAATTCTGCACATATCTTACAAAGCGCACCAACTAGTTCATTGAACCAAAAAGAAGAAGAAGAAAGAAAAAAGGTATGTTGAGCTACCATTAGCTTTCAGGAGACGAAAGCTACTAATTCGACATTTTTTTAACATGACAAAAACTATAGCTTCACATTTGAACAGCTTCTGGATCATCAGCACCTTGTTGATTCACCATAGATATAATCAAGAACTGCAACGACACCGAAAGTGAAAACCTGATCAATGCCTGGCCTTACAACTACATGGTAGAGATCCTTGTTTGCCATCAACTGGTCTTCTTCCTTATTGATTCCAATCTGTGTGGTATTGAAGAAGAACAATTCACAAGCAGGTTAGCATCTTTGTCTTTTTTAAAAGTTCATAAATCTTATGATTCCGTCAAGGATTGTGCCTTACGGTTCAATCAAATTGAGAAAAGAGACTAGACAAAAGCAATAAGACAAAAGGAAGAACAGTGTTTTCTTAATTTATCAGAATCTAACACTTATATAATTAAAAAAAAAAAACAGTCTAATTTCCTTTTCTTTTTTTCTGGTCTCTTTTCAGCGTGTCATTTTTTAATATATAGTTTAATGAAAAACTCATCAAACATATGTTATGAGCATATTTTAAAATATGGTTGTTATTATTTTTTAAAGTATTTTTCATATTAAAATGTATTAGAATAATTTTTTTTAAAATTATTTTTAAAATCAAGATATTAAAACAATCCAGAATATATAAAACAAAATTTATAAAAAAAAAAAAATTAGAAACGCGGACGCGTTCCCAAATATTCTCAAGTTTCACTGAAAAATACACAATTATATATCCTTAACATAATTGTAAGTTAGAGGAAAGAACCTATAAAAAAAGTTAATGTATAAAGAAGAAATTAACCATAAAAAGAGAGAGAGAGAGAGAGAGAGAGATTAAGATGACGGAGACAACGTGTCATTTACCCATGAAACTTCTATACCAATTGTGGAACATATATAAATCACGTACCTGAGCTACAATATTGCCCAAGGAGTCAACAATGCTACAAGACCGATCAGGAAAATAACCTTTGATCTCAAAGTCCCAGTCTTTGTTGCTTCTTCTAGGCTCAGTGGAAACTCTGATTGCATTGTTCCTTAGCAGAAAAGAGAAGTTTGGTTCCTTTAAGCTGAAAACCAGCTTCTGTGATCCTTCATAGTCAAAAGTGTAACCTTTCCATTTCCTATGGATGCTTAAGGCCTGAACCATGCCTCCCTGCAGGATTTAAAAAAAAAAAAAAAAAACAGAAGGAGCCAAATTAAACACCGTGCAATTATAGCCAAGGTAACTTACATATCGGATTGCATGATGAACGTGTATGGATACATTTTCCCCTCCATGTTTACATTTTATTGAATATTCCTGGGTACGTTAAATGCACATGATTTGGCCCTTTAAAATGCTTTCTAGGTGCGTGCATGAATGATATTATGCTGTTTCTGTCTTGAAGCAGTCCAAAAACAAGAAGAATTGATAGCCTAGCTAGCTAGCTCTTGTAAATGGAATAATATATAATTAATGTCTAATCTAAAGATGAATTAATGGATATATACTACGTACCTTTCGACGAATAAGTAGCAAGGCTTCACCACTACTGTCACGTAATATTAATTCCCCTTCTGAGCCACTAACTCCACATCCATCGACCCTAAAAACAACCTTTTGGCTACAATCTGTGACTACAAAACCCCCTCCGCTGACCACATGAGGCCTTTTCCTAACTACAAGCACTGCTTGAGAAGACGAACAATATAACTTGCTTACGATAGGCATGGCATCTGCCCTTGCTGCAGCCATATACATCTTATATATTAAACCTGTGTCTTTCTTGAAGCTTTTTCCTTCAATTCTCTCCAATAATGAGCTTCTTGCACGTTCCTTGTTGCAACATAAGAATCTATTTATACAAACGAAGAGGGAGAGAACAACAACGTAATTTATGTTTTTGCTACGTTCAAAGGTTTGGCAAGCTTTTGACTTTGTGTTACGTAGAAGTTGCCTATTCATGCGTGGCAGATGCATTTTATTTCAGAGGTTGCTTGTTGGATGAGGAATGTCGACTCACGCGCCCCTCGTCAACCAATCACAGTAGAGCGTGGGCTGCTGGGGGATGCATCAGCTGCTATTTCTGGCAGATGCATTCTAAGATTTTCGAAGCAAAACAAATAACAATAATAATAATAAATAAAAATAAAAAAAGGTCTGTAGCGCGTAGAACTAATTTTCTTTCTTTGATGGCAGGGCAACCACATAGTTTTTCAAAAGGGGTTCGTGAGCTTTTTGAAATTTGGCAGATTGGAAAATAGAAAACGAATATTATTTTTTCAAACACAGGACTTACTGTCCTCTACTGACTATACTCCAAGCCCATTTTCAACATGATTTCCTTAAGTTGGGTATCTAGCTAGCTTTTTGAAACTAACTGGTTTTGGACTAACGTTTGGGAAACCTCAATAACCCATGCATGCATTTTGATTTTGTGCTAATTAAGGATATGCTAAGCATGACACGTAGGCTTAATCAAGCAAAGGTGGCAAACCCTGCACCCTGTTCATATTTGTTGAAACAAAATTATTAATCCGCCACTTGAGGTTTGTATCATGATCATCATGATATAACGGTTTTGGAATTCGATGGATTATCTATGGATTTTTTTTCTTCGTCTATTGAGTAGCGAGAAATAGGTTTTTATTCTATTAATAGCTTGGATAAGTTCTTGCAATAAATTAATTAGATCAAAGTGTTAGGTGAAGGAAGCTTTTGCCTAGACAACAATTTTTTAATTTTGTTGAACACTGCAAATTACCACTCCTACTAAAGCTGGAATGTTGATTGTTGACTCGTCTACATCCAATAATAATTGTAGAGGACCGCAGGTTAATTATCAGCTAAAATTTATTTGAAATTATAATTGTAGTTGTTTTTTAAATAAATTTTTATGTTAAAATATATGTTAATAATATTTTTTATTTTTAAAAAATTATTTTTAATATCAATACATTAAAATAATTTCAAAACACTAAAAACATATAAAATTTAAAATAAAAAAAATTAAATTTTTTTTAAAAAAATTTAAAACATAAAAATAAATAAGTATTTAATCTCAACAAGTCGTCTTCCTCTTTTTCGTCGTTCTTTCCTAAGTTAATCTTGTGGCCGTAAAGCCATAAAATAGGTAGACAAGACATCTATCACGAATCACTATCACCACCCCAGTTGGATTATTAAATCATATAAAGCTACTAATTATTGGCTGAATGACCAAATTAAAGGTTACATGTTGCTCGATCTAGGGTTATGCTGTGAAAGTTTTATCTCAGAAAAGTAAACATTTTATGCTGGCTAAATCTCAACTTTCCCTGTTGTCTTCATCTCACATAAAATCTTTTATTTGTTTTAGTCACGTCCTGTGTCCTTGATATTCGTTTCCCTCTCCATTTTCGTCAATTTCAATCTATAGTAATATTTAATATAACTCAAAAGGTAAGAATGAATAAATTAAAATTTAAAAAATACATTAAAGAAAGATATTTTTTATATATAAAACAAATACGATAAACAGAGATTTTTTTTCATTAACAGTAGCTATCGATCTTTTGATATTACAAGAATAAGATTAAGCTAAAAAACTTATGATGATGAAAAAAAAAAAAAAAAACTAACAACGTGAACCATCACAGTTGTTGCCTCTCTCTCACATGTCATATCTACATATTTTATCAAGTTTTTCATTAAAATCTTTAATAAAATCTTGAACAAGAACCCTAAAGGGAAAAAAAAAATCAAAATCCCATATGTTTGGAATGGTAGAATAAGAATAGGACAAGTTAATCATCATCTTAAATTTATTTGAATTTATTAATTTAACTTTAGTAGTAACAAAGTAAAATATGATTGTACAAATGAAAATCTAAGTTGGTAGAATTTGAGTATTTCTTGAAAAAAACTAATTGATAATATCCCAAAATCCAATATACTAATTAAGAATAAGGTTTATTTGATATTTGGATTGCGGTTAATCAAATGTTTATCTTAGTATCATCTTCTCCATAGCTTAGGAAGTACACAATGGATGGTAGATATATATTCTGGTACATGCAAAATAAATTTTTTTATGGAATTTAAGGTCCTTTCGTTAATAAAGTCAATAATTTTAAATTAGGATTGTAATAAATAGAAGAAAGAACATTAGATTTTAAAAACAAGAATATTTATTCTTGTTTTTGTGTGATATATAAATGCTCTAAAGATTAAGGTATTAATGTTTGGAGAATAAAAAAAATAAATCATTTACCTGAGTGGTTCAGGGAGTATTTAGACTCTCAAAACCTTGTTATTTTTATGAAGTAAAAGAACTAGAGAGTCATATGGTCTTGATGGTATTAATAATGGGAAAAAAATCTCTGACACATCATTAATGAGAGACAAATATCACTTACTAATTATTAATGAAAAGGGAATGTGTTAAACCCTTGAAAAATCTTTTATACACCTACAAATGCAGGGAGATTGTGATTGTGACATTAATAGTTCATATTACTAGGTTTTAAGAAAGAATTCAGACCAATATTTGGGTCTGGTGCGTAGTTAAATCAAGGAGGGACAAGTATGGAAGTTTATTAAACTCGTGGTGTCTTAGGCTCGAGTCATAGTTGAACCCAAGTATATTGGGTCTGAAGGCTTGCCAAACATATTTATATCTTGGGCTCGGCTCATGACTGAACTTAAATATATTGGGTTTGACATTAACTCATTATTAACCCTTTTAATTTCTATCATATTTATTTTATTATAACTCAATATCCTTTCCCCGTTGATTTTCTGTTTTTGTTAATTTCAAAATAATTTATTTTTTCTTTACTTTTTGTTGGGTGATATTGAGATGCTTCATAAATTTGAAGGTTGAAATAAAACCTTAGAAACATTTTTCATTACTATTTCTGATATAATGAACGAAGAGAGGAAAATTGGAGCAAAATTGAATTAAAGATTGGGAGTTTATTTCAACAACAATTAAAAATAGGAGTGCTAATTTTTTATAAATTAGCTATTTTTCCTTATCAATTTCTCCCACTCTTGTAGCCTTATCTCTTGTGTTAAATACTCTTCTAAAAACAGATAGTATTAAACTTTTGATATTCAAATCTCGTGAGTTTTAAATTTTTATATAAGAGAAACATGGTCTTTATTTCACTTTTAATTTTGGTATGGTTGTTTTATGATATGTTTGTTATATACATATAAAATATTTTACATGCATAATATCTCTCAATGTATAGCTTCAAAAATATTTTCTTGCAAGTAAAATATTTTTTTAATAGTGATGAGTGAGATTGTGATAATTATGGTGAAAAAACAGATGAAGAAGGTGGAGGAAAAGATGATAGTTGTTGTCGAGATGGTAGTGAGATAACGACAATGGTGGAGGAAGAGGTGGTGGTAAGATGGTCATGCTAACTGTTGAAATAATTAGATGATATTTTATGAAATCTCGTGAATTAAAAATATTTCTTAACAAATAAATTAAGTTTAAAAATTAATTATAATATACTTTTCATTAATCAACACAAACTTTTAGTTGAGGTTGGTTTGCAAAAATATATGTTTGGTTAAAATTGTGGTTGAAATTAAGGTTGAACAAAAAGTAGTTTAATGTGTTTAGTTAAAAAAATGCTTTTCAAATTGAGGTTATATATATAATTTATATATTGTAGATTTAACTACTGTTATTACATCATGAAATAAATAATATTGATATCAAATATTTTTTATTATTCTATTAAACTATATGCAATGTCATCACATACGAAATCTATCCAACAAGGACTATATTTTCCATGGTTTCTTAAGCTTGCAACAACAAAAACTGAATTTTTTGTTACGTTATCAAAGGATCTCCTTTTAATTTTTTGAATAAAGCACAATTAAAATAAAAATAAAAATAAAAACTAAATGTTTTTTAACTGGGTCAGACCTGGTAAGAACATAATTAAAATTGCGATTAAATTCCACAAATGTTACGTCATCATGCGATATCCTTCTAATTTATATAGTGTTATTAAATAATATTAAATACTAATTTTTTATTAAAACACAATTTAAAAAAAAATTAAAATTTCATTACGTACAAAATTCATTCGACAAGAACTATAGTTTCCATGATTTTTTGAGCGTGTAGTAAAATTAGGTAAAATATTATCATAAATAAAATTAAGATTACAGTACGAGTAAATTTAATTCACCTTAAACTAATTTTTAAAAAAACAAAAAAAAAATTATTGTTCGCATTTACGTGAACAATGCGAGTGAAATCAATTAACTGCACTAGTTTTTCAAAAAAAAATACATTTTATTAACAGTACGAGTGAATTAATTCACGAGCACTAGTATTTCAAAAAAAAAAAAACTATTTACTTTAGTAAACAATGCGACAGTAGAGCATAGCTCTATTATTCACTGTTGTGGTTTCTCCCTGTAAAAAGCAGCATTTTACTACTTCTACAAAACCTGTGATATAGTTGAGTTTTTGGTGAATCCTATCAATATAAAGCATTTTTTTTTAAATCAAATGATATTATATATAGCTATAGATAAATCTTATCACAACTACATTACCAAACAAGTAATAAAATTTGTCTATGTCGACTAAATGCTTCCCTGGTTGTGTCCTAGAAATTTAGAACACCGCCATCGGACGTTAGGTGTGTGTGTGTGTGTAGACCCACCAAAAAGTTGCCTATTCATGCGTGGCAGGTGCATTTTATTTCAAAGGTTGCTTGTTGGATGAGGAATGTCGACTCACGCGCCCCTCATCAACCAATCACAATAGAGCGTGGGCTGCTGAATAAAATAAAAAAAGGTCTGTAGCAAGTAGAACTAATTTTCTTTCTTTGATGGCAGGGCAACCACATAGTTTTTCAAAAGGGGTTCGTGAGCTTTTTGAAATTTGGCAGATTGGAAAATAGAAAACGAATATTATTTTTTCAAACACAGGACTTACTGTCCTCTACTGACTATACTCCAAGCCCATTTTCAACATGATTTCCTTAAGTTGGGTATCTAGCTAGCTTTTTGAAACTAACTGGTTTTGGACTAACGTTTGGGAAACCTCAATAACCCATGCATGCATTTTGATTTTGTGCTAATTAAGGATATGCTAAGCATGACACGTAGGCTTAATCAAGCAAAGGTGGCAAACCCTGCACCCTGTTCATATTTGTTGAAACAAAATTATTAATCCGCCACTTGAGGTTTGTATCATGATCATCATGATATAACGGTTTTGGAATTCGATGGATTATCTATGGATTTTTTTTCTTCGTCTATTGAGTAGCGAGAAATAGGTTTTTATTCTATTAATAGCTTGGATAAGTTCTTGCAATAAATTAATTAGATCAAAGTGTTAGGTGAAGGAAGCTTTTGCTTAGACGACAATTTTTTAATTTTGTTGAACACTGCAAATTACCACTCCTACTAAAGCTGGAATGTTGATTGTTGACTCGTCGACGTCCAATAATAATTGTAGAGGACCGCATGCTAATTGTCAGCTAAGAGTATTGCTTATGATTATGATTCTTTTTTAAATAATTTTTTATGTTAAAATATATATTAATAATATTTTTTATTTTTAAAAAATTATTTTTAATATTAAAATGATTTAAAAATATTAAAAATATATAAATTTGAAATAAATAAAAAAATAAAAAAAATAAATATTTTTAAAAATATTTTTAAAATGTAAAAACAAAAAATTATTTAGTATCTGAACGCAGAAAATCTTTCTCTTTTTCGTCGTTCTTTCCAAAGTTAATCTTGTGGTCGTAAAGCCACAAAATAGGTAGACAAGACATCTATCACGAATCACTATCACAGCCCCAGTTGGATTATTAAATCATAGAAAGCTACTAATTATTGGCTGAATGACCAAATTAAAGGTTACATGTTGCTCGATCTAGGGTTATGCTGTGAAAGTTTTATCTCAGAAAAGCAAACATTTTATGCTGGCTAAATCTCAACTTTCCCTGTTGTCTTCATTTCACATAAAATCTTTTATTTGTTTTAATCACGTCCCGTGTCCTTGATATTCGTTTCCCTCTCCATTTTCGTCAATTTCAATCTATAGCGATAGAAGAATTTGTAAATCTCACTTTTATCTCCAAAGTTAATGTAATATTTAATATAACTCAAAAGATAAGAATGAATAAATTAAAATTTAAAAAATACATTAAAGAAAGATATATTTTTTTTAATAAAACAAATACGATAGACAAAGATTTTTTTTCATTAACACTAGCTATTGATCTTTGGATAGTACAAGAATAAGATTAAGCTAAAAAACTTATGATGAAAACAAAAAAAAAAACTAACAACATGAACCATCACAGTTGTTCCCCCCCCCCCCCCCTCTCATGTCATATCTACATATTTTATCAAGTTTTTCATTAAAATCTTTAATAAAATCTTGAACAAGAACCCTAAAGGGAAAAAAAATCAAAATCCCATATTTGGAATGGTAGAATAAGGATAGGACAAGTTCATCATCATCTTAAATTTATTTGAATTTGAATTTATTAATTTAACTTTAGTAGTAACAAAGTAAAATATGATTGTACAAATGAAAATCTAAGTTGGTAGAATTTGAGTATTTCTTGAAAAAACTAATTGATAATGTCCCAAAATCCAATATACTAATTAAGAAAAATATTTATTTGATATTTGAATTATGGTTAATCAAATGTTTATCTTAGTATCATCTTCTCCGTAACTTAGGAAGTACACAATGGATGGTAGATATATATTCTGGTACATGTAAAATATTTTTTTTTTGTGGGATTTAAAGTCCTTTCGTTAATAAAGTCAATAACTTTAAATTAGGATTGTAATAAATAGAAGAAAGAATGTTAGATTCTAAAAACAAAATTTTTTTTTTTGTTTTTGTGTGATATATAAATGCTTTAAAGATTAAAGTATTAATGTTTGAAGAGTAAAAAAAATAAATCATTTACCTGAGTGGTTCAGGGAGTATTTATACTCCCTAAACCTTGTTATTTTTATGAAGTAAAAGAACTAGAGAGTCATATGGTCTTGATGGTATTAATAATGGGAAAAAATCTCTGACACATCATTAATAAGAGACAAATATCGCTTACTGATTATTAATGAAAAGGGAATGTGTCAAACCCTTGGAAGATCTTTTATACACCTATAGATACAGGGAGATTGTTATTGTGACATTAATAGTTCATGTTAATAGGTTTAAAAAAAGTATTCAAACCAATATTTGGGTCTGGTGTGTAGTTAAATCAAAGAGGGACAAATATGGAAGTTTATTAGACTCGTGATACCTTGGGCTCGAGTCATGGTTGAACCCAAGTATATTGGGTCTGAAAGCTTGCCAAACCTATTATATCGTGAGCTCAGCTTATAACTAAACTTAAACGTATTGGGTCTGGCATTAACTCATTATTAACCCTTTTAATTTCTATCGTATTTATTTTATTAAAACTCAATATCCTTTCCCCGTTGATATTTTGTTTTTGCTAATTTCAAAATAATTTATTTTTTCTTTACTTTTTGTTGGGTGATATTGAGATGCTTCATAAATTTAAAGGTTGAAATAAAACTTTAGAAAGATTTTTCATTACTATTTCTGATATAATGAACAAAGAGAGGAAAATTGGAGCACAATTGAATTAAAGATTGGGAGTTTATTTCAACAACAATTAAAATTAGGAGTGCTAATTTTTTATAAATTAGCAATTTTTCCTTATCAATTTCTCCCACTCTTTTAGCCTTATCTCTTGTGTTAAATACTTTTCTAAAAACAAATAGGATTAAACTTTTGATACTCAAATCTTGTGAGTTTTAAATTTTTATATATAAAAAACATGGTCTCTATTTCGCTTTTAATTTTGGTATGGTTGGTTTATGATATATTTGTTTTGTATAAAATATTTTATATGCATAATATTTCTCAATGTTTAGCTTCAAAAATATTTTCTTGCAAGTAAAATATTTTTTTAATAATGATTAGTGAGATTGTGATAATTATGGTAAAAAAATAGATGAAGGAGGTGGAGGAAAAGATGATAGTTGTTGTCGAGATGGTAGTGAGATAACAACAATGGTGGAGGAAGAGGTGGTGGTAAGATGGTCATGCTAATTGTTGAAATAATTAGATGATATTTTATGAAATCTCGTGAATTAAAAATATTTCTTAACAAATAAATTAAGTTTAAAAATTAATTATAAAATACTTTTCATTAATCAACACAAACTTTGTGTGTGGGTACACATGTGTATTTGATTTTTATATTAAAATAGCTTAAATACATTTATAAATTTTTATTTTTATTTTCATCTTAAACTTAAAAGAAAACACTTTTAAATCTGTCACCAACTATTGAGGTTGTTGTTGTGGTTATAGTTTTAAAAAAGTTGTTTTATAAAAAATACTTTTAGTTGAGGTTGGTTTGGAAAAATATATGTTTAGTTAAAACTGTTGTTGAAATTGAGGTTGAACAAAAAATAGTTTAATGTGTTTAGTTAAAAAAAAATGCTTTTCAAATTGAGGTTATATATATATATGATTTTTAATTTAAATATTGTAGATTTAACTACTGTTATTACATCATGAAATAAATAATATTGATATCAAATATTTTTTATTATTCCATTAAACTATATGCAATGTTATCACATACGAAATCTATCCAACAAGAACTATATTTTTCATGGTTTCTTAAGCGTGCAACAACAAAAACTGAATTTTTGTTATGTTATCAAGCAATCTCCTTCTAATTTTTTTGAATAAAACACAATTAAAATAAAAATAAAAACTAAATTTTTTTTACACTAGGTCGGACCAGACAAGAACATAATTGGAATTGCAATCAAATTCCACAAATGCTATGTCATCATGAGATATCTTTCTAATTTTTGTAGTGTTATTAAATAATATTAAATACTAATTTTTTGATTAAAACACAATTTAAAAAAAATATAATTTCATTGCGTACAAAATTCATTTGACAAGAACTACAGTTTTCATGATTTTTTAAGCGTGTAGTAAAATTAGATAAAATATTACTAGGAATAAAATTGAGATTACAGTACGAGTAAATTTAATTTACCTTAAATTAATTTAAAAAAAAACAAAAAAAAATTATTGTTCACATTCACATCAACAATGCGAGTAAAATCAATTAATTATACTGGTTTTTCAGAAAAAAATAAAATAAACGTTTCATGTTAATACTGTGAGTGAATTAATTCACTTGCACTGACATTTTTAAAAAAAAAACCTATTTATTTTAATAAACAGTACGGTAATAAAACATGGCTCTATTATTAACTGAATAGTGAAGCATGCTCTACTATTGTGGTTCCACCCTGCGAAAAACAGCATTTTGCTGTTTTTACAAAACTTGTGGCGTAGTTGAGTTTTTAATGGGTCCTACCAATATAAAGTATCTTTATCTTTTTATGCATGACAGCGGGTGAATCTCAGCAACATCACTAAACACTAAATTTGTCTACGTGGACTAAATGCTTCCCTGGTTGTGTCCTAGAAATTTAGAACACCGCCGTTGGACAATAGGAGCAACAATATATATATATATATATATATATATCCGAATCTATTGTTCTAGGACATATTCTAATACACTCATGGCTTTGATTTTAATTTGAAAAAAAAAAAAAAATGCATCCCAGAATCCATCAGACAGTGCTCTTCTCCTAACAGACAATGGGAAGGGCTCAAGGTGCAGCAGGAAAGTAAAGCACGTGTTTACTCTTACCGTGGCAAATTGTAAGCGCCGATGTTTTAAAATGTTTTAAAAAAGAATTAAATTTTTTATTTTTTTCTTTATTTTAAATTAATTAATTTTATATATATATATATATATATATATATATATATATATTCAGATAGTTTATTTTAATATGCAGATATAAGAAATAACTATAAAAAAAGCTAGAACGAACTTACCCCACCCTCCTCACGTAAACTTTGAACAGCTAACCTGTTCTTACCACTGACACGTCACTTCACTTTCTTCTTTTTTCTTAAGAAAATTTAACCGTGTGGTAATCCTGTGGAAAAGATCAGGAATACTCCATCGACTTGTCATCTCAGTGTCGGACCCACAACACTCCCTCCCGGATTTGGGGATCCCACGATCGGGGTGGGTCTCATTTCATATCGGGAAGCATGATCACGCTTCTCCAGTGCGCGTGGTTCTCAAGGCAACAAGTCCAGAAAACTGAAGGGTGTGGGATAAATGGTAATGGCAGGTTGGAATTGAGACCCGCACGGAAGGGCCAGTTAAAGTTTGGATGAACGATAAGATTATGGAGACCTTTAAAAATTGATTTCCTTTCTTGCTAAACTAAATTAGCTAATTCCTTTTTTTTGTTGGAAGTGGTAACTGAAATTAGCGTATGATAAACTTACATCTTATGTGTTCATTAAAGGTATCTTTGTTTGCATAAGATATTTTATCATCAATTTATAAATTTAATTTATCTATAAAAATATTTTCAAATTATAAAATTCAATAAAATATTTGTGATATGTAATTAATTCATAAAGCAATTCAACTATTTTAGTCTTTATCATTGTTGCTACCCGATGTTACGATGATAAAAGAAAAGGAAGAAAATCTTTCAATGTGTTCTTTTGTAAAATAATCTAATCTATAAAATAGAGTGTCGCTTGATATTATAGTTACTGAAATATTTAACTGGTCTTCAATAAGGGACAAGTTATGTATAAAAAATGATGATATCACCTCTAAAGCATTCTGAGATATGATACATTGTTGGTCTTGTCTTAATTATTTAATAGTATGTTATACCATACCACTATATGATGGTGAGTTTATCACGATGAATTAAACTTTAATTGAGAGTTCAAGTCTAATCACTTTAAGGTTCGACTAGTTTTGCCACTCTTAATTTTTTGATAAAATGACAACTTTAAATTAGTCATTATAGATCACAACTCTAGTTATTTCTATGAATATGCCAATGAGCCTATATTGGTCTCATTGAACGTAGTCCAAGACCCAAGGAAGGGTCGTGGAAGGAATCTTGATGAGGTTTATTTAACCTATGGTATCTCAATACTTTTAACTAGTGTTATATTGAACTTAAAATTGTTATTTTTATTTTTTTAAGAAAACATGTTACTTCTCTCAACATTCAGAGCAATTGCTCCTTGTGAATCCATTTGTAAAAAACAAAATATTTTTTTATTCTCTTGAGAAAACCATGGATGAAATTTTAAAATTTTAGATATGTCGGTTCAATGCACCTTTTAATTTTGCGCAAGTCTTAATGGACTTGACAAATTAGTCGTTGAGTTCAAGTATGCATGCTCAAATAATTTTTTATAAATGACACGAATATTTTTATTAAGATGCTTACACGAAACATAAACTTTTTTTTAATTTTAGATTTTTATACTAAGACAAGTATTTTATTAAATGCCAACAAATGTGTAAAAAAATTATTCTTTGGTAAGAAAAAAATTGTAATGATAAGAATATGAAAAAATAATTTTTTAAAAGGCTTGGCTATAATGCTCACAAAATATTTTCTTTTCGATTTTTTAATTTTCTTCAACATGAGTATACTTAACTCAAACTCATCAAACCTATTATAGCCCAAAACAAACTAACCCAAACTTATTAGACAAAGGAAAAACCTAAGCCCATCCCCTTATACATAAAGTCCAAAACCCTAGCCCACATGCAAGCACAGCCCAACTGCCAAGGCTGTGACCCATATGTCAGCGAACCATCATACACAGCCCAGGCCATACAAACCCAATGAACACCAAGGCAAGCCCACACGTGCTACAAACCCAATGAAGACCAAGGCAAGCCCACACGTGCTACAAACCCAAATCCACCCAAGACTCGATGTTTCCTTTTGCCCAAACCTGTAAAAAAAAAAAAAAAAAAACTTTGTACCCATACACCCTCTAGTCCCGTGACTTAAACACAAATCTTCATGCTAATGATATACCAATGGTCTTGTAGCAACCAAACCGTGAGCAAACAAGAGGAAAAGAGAGGAGAAAGTAAACGCCAATTATGATTTGGTTGTTTTGGGAAAACTATATCTTCTTCATTCATCCTATTACTAGAAATCATAACAACAAATTTTTTGTGATAGTGTTTAGTAGAAACAAAAGGACTTCTTCCAACTCTTTTGTTATTTTTCCTTCATAGGAAATGACATTAAAGCAAGAACACATATGGGATACTACCTGCTATACCATGAATTTTATGGGATATAAATGAGATTAAAGGATAATTATCTGATAATTGGATAATTAAAAGAAACTTAGAAAACAAGAGAATATATAAGAAATAACGTGTACATAAACAAAATGTGAACAATTATAATAAACCTTGTAAATTAAAAGGCATAATGGAAAGAACTCTAAAATATGAAAATTATCAGCAATTAAAATATAGGAAATGAGAGGTTACTGACAGTTAATATCACTCAACTATATAAGGCAAATGACAAGGTAGATGGAGGGATATAGAAAACTCATTAAAAACTATAAGTGCTTGGGTCAAATTTGTTTAATATTGTAAATATTATTATTTTTAATAGTATTCATATAATTATGAATAAATTTGAAAAAAAAAATTATTGCTATAGAAAAAAACTATAAATCTGATTTGAAAGGTAAAATTAAAAAGTTATTTTTATTGTTAATATTATTTATATAATTATTAATAAATGTGAAAAAAAATATTATTGCTATTGAAAAAAAAAATAGTAATAAAGTCACACTTGAGTTTGGCACAATCACATCCTAGGAACTAGGGTCTAATAGAGGTGTCAGATCCAAGTAATTTGGGTATGGCATCCCAGATCCAAGTTACTTAAGTCTAATAATACTGTCAGACCCAAGGTTCTTGAGTTTGAAAATGAACGACATACTCAACTGTGTTAGACCTGGCATGGCCATCAAACTCAAGTCTCTTTTAAAAATATTTTTTTAAAAAAATTATTATTAACTTGCCGCGGAGCGCGGGCTAATACACTAATCTTCTCTAGAACACGTAGCTTGGTTCATCTACCAATGTAAAGAAGCTAATGATTTTGAATTTATAAAGTTAAGATTGTTTTCAAATTCATTAATGGAAAGCAAATTCACTTTATATATAAATCCACCATCAAATTCTGTCCAAAATTGAAATAACATGAAAACTATATTTCAGACGCATTTTCTAGGATGAAACTAGAGTTTGTGTTTGCAGATTTAGTAAAATTAAAATAATACCCTAGAAAGATTGTGAAGCAATATTTAGATATATTTATGGAGGCCAGAGAAAAGTGTTGGTCTAGGATTGTTGAAAATGAATTTATAATGATTGTATAACAAGGTTTGGAATGGGAGTTAAGAAATAAATTTGAAGAAATAATATATATGAGTTAGGGGTAATTGTTAACCTTTATGTCACATTTTAATATTTTATTTATTTTGATAATAATAATTAAATAAAAATAGACTAATGATATGTTTGGATGGGATTAAGTTTGAACAGGTCTATAAAAAAATTACATTAACAAGTATAAGGAATTAAATGAAGCAATGCATTAAAAGATGCAAAGCAAGCGAAAACTTAGTTTTTAAGAATTCACTTTAATGCTTATTGATAAATCATTATATCTTAATTGATAGCAACTAAAATAAACTTACACACTTCACATTGCATGCATAAATATGATTGATATACATTTAATCGGTTTAAATTTCATTAGGTTTGACATTGTCAAAACTGGTTTTTAAGCTGAATTGGTTGACTGTTTGGAAATACTAAATGAACCGGTAGACCATTATTCATTTATGATGAATACTTGAGAATTTTACAGTAACTAGTTAACCGAATGATATGGTTAGTTAAACCAATCAACCGTGTTGGCCGTCAAAGGTATTCCAATGGCTATAAATTGCTAGTTTTTTTTGGAAACAAAAACGCACACATAGAGAACTTTCTTTTATGCAAAATTAAAGAGAGATTCTGAACATAATTAATAAAGAACCTATTCTAAAAGAAAAATTAACTAGAAAGTATCAATCCTAACATATTCTAAGTTATGCTAAATTAAATTGTTATATTCTAGCACAAGAGTATAAATAGTATCATCATTTAGTAAGTAAGTTAGAATTTTTAAATAATCATACACACACATATATATACATATACACACACACTAAAAGAGATTATGTACTCTCTTGATTGTATTAAAAAAAGTGTAATTCATCTAATTATCTTAATTTAAAAGTGGTTTCAAAATTTATTTTATATAAACTCTATCGATGTAATACCTCAACATGAATTTTAATACTTGTAAAACTTAATATTATTTTATATTAGTTTTTGTTATTTAATTAGAAAAAAAAATAGCTATTTGATGATTAAGATTCTACCATAGTATTAAAACGGTATTTTAAATAAATAAAAATAAATAAATAGTTTGATGAGATATAAAAAAACAAATCTATATGAACTCACTCCTTGAAACTTTTAAAATTGAATTTACTGTGATCCTTCGCCCAATTTAAGGGCAGACCGTAACATGGGAAAATTAAATAAGACTGTTGTTTGAAAATAACGAGACTGCGAAAACCAAAATCAAACATAAGTGAACAGATAACAGAAGTGTCCTCCTGCTCTCACTATCATATATATATATATATATCAAAGCTCTATATTTTTTAATTATTTTAATATATTAATATTAAAAATAAATATATAAATAAAAAATACATAAAAAAATAACCAAATCTCTGTTACCTCAGTTTGTCTTGTTCGTTGAGTGCTTGCTTCCTTCAAAGAAAAGGAACATCCCATCTCTTCATTTCTTTTGAAAAAGGTAACTTCAATAGGCAGACACTCCCTCCAAATCGGCGGATTTACCCTCATGGTGATTATTCCTTTTTCCTCGTCTCAAAATCAGAGCTGGTTCATGCTGCTTGGAAAATTGCGAACTGCTAATCAGTCCCCAGAATATATGCCTACTAACGGATCGATCCCTCACCTTCACAATCTTGCTAATTTCTCCCTTTACCATCTTTTGGTCCTCACAAGTTCATCCCCGTCTGTTACATTTCCATAAAATTGAAGACATTTAACCCCATTTTTATGAATTACATGCTATACTTTTTTGTTTTCTTGAGTTGAACTCAGCTTTGCTTTCCTCATATTGAGTTTTTCTTATAAAGATATTCATTACCACTAATTTATCCACAAGTTCCTTGCTACAATTTCACTTAAAATATTATTTGAATCTCTCGTATATAAGTAATGTTTAGTGTCCATGTAATTAATTTTCTTTATGTCTTAAGTATCAGAATAAATAATTCTTAATTATTTTTCTAAATTATGAAAATTAATTAATTAATTAATCAAACACATATATGAGACTAAGAGTCTGTTTAGAATTGTAGTAGTGATAATGATTTAAAATGATTTTTACTTAAAAATATATTAAAATTATTTTTTTAAAATTATTTTGACATCAATATATCAATATATCAAAATGATATGAAAATATATATAAAAAATTTATTTTAAACAAAAAAAATTCAAAATTTTTAGAAACACAGCCTAGACACTCCTTAAATGAAATTGAAAAAAGGGACGAAATATACTCTTTCATAGTCATATAATATTATTTAAAGAAGTGGTTTCTATGAATTCCATTCTATTGGAAGTTTTTGTCAATGATGCTATTTCACAAAAAAAAAAAAAAAATCAAATTATAAATCGTAAATAACTACAAGCCATTAAATTGGTGAAGCTAAGTAATAACTCCCAAACCAATCGCATTATTGTAAGACTTACAATGTTTCTTGTAATAAATTCTTTTTAGATTTTTTATTCAATATAGCAATTTATTGATTTCCCGGTAATCTAAACTTACAAATAGATGAAGCTGATGAAGTCTTGGGGACAAATTCGCAAGAATTTAAAGATTGGAGACTGGATTGTATAGATTGGGGATTGATTCGTAGATAAAATCGCAGTCCGCCCTTCCCTCCTCCACCCTTGCTCTCCTGGAAAACCCTTTTATCTCTCCTACGCGGCCTTCACGTGTCATCTCAGGCACTGAACTACACATCGTGCTTTTCGCCTCTCCCTCTGCACATCCACCTCCACTTCCAGCGACAGTCTCTCAGACCAACCAAAAAAAAAAAAAACAGACGCACGATAGAGAAGAAAGACTTTGTTTTATTACGTATTTATCTCTTACTTAGTACACGCAGAGAGAGATACAGTACACGCGTAGTGAAAGGAAAAGAAGAGCAAGCACAGAGGTAGCTGTAATTTTTTACTTTTTATGAAAAAAGAAAGAAAGGATCAAAGCACATAGTAGCTAGTTACTGGAGGGTGAAGTAGGCGGGCCAAGATGGGATCGTACACAGACTTGTTTGCAGGCTTTTCCACGGCCGACTTTACCATTATTACCATGCATAAAGCTTGTGTCTTCAGAAGATCAACATCAGAGATAGATAAAGACGCATAGATCTCTCTCTCACACGCACAGTCTCTCTGTGAAAGTAATAAATCACTCTCAATCTATCAATCTATATGGTGCAACTATTATACACACGTACACACATTCATTCACTCTCGTGTACCAACTCTGCTCTTATTAAATTGTTACAGTCTCTTGCTTGCCCGCTTCTTTTCTTTTCTGGGTTTTGTAATTATCCCTGTCAGGTTACGTAATTACTGCCTACCTATCTCTGTCTCTGTCTCTCTTCCCTCCCTTTCCACTCAGCTTTCTTTCTTTTTTTTCTCTCTTGCTAGTACTCTTACTGCATTCACACCTACAATTGCTTGCCCTCTTCTTGTTTGTCCCTTGCTATGTCTCCATTTCCCCGTGCTATACTATTACCTGGTGTCGTCTCTTTGTTGCTCGATAACCAATAGTACTCTACTTGTTTTCTCTCCTTTTGCGTTTCTTGCTTCATTCTTCTTCTTCTTCTATCTAGTTGCTAGTTTCTTGAGATTTAAGTGTTAAAACAAGAGGTTACAAGGAGTCATGGCTCCTGCTACGACGGGTGGCTCTTCCTCTGTACCATCATTGCCGCCGCCTTGTCCAAAGTCACCGCCGGAGTATCCGGATTTGTATGGAAAGCGAAGGGAAATGGCTAAAGTGCAGATGCTTGAGAGAGAGATTGGTTTCTTAGAGGTGGGCTTTAAATTTGCTATCATTCTGTGTTCTCCCCCTAACTGGCATGTCGAGGTTTGGTTTCTTTAATTTCCTATATGCTAAATCTTAGTGGATATGAGAAGCTGAAGTGATAATATCATACCAATCAAATAGAGGAGAAACTAGGAAGGGAAGTTGAAACAAGCTTAACAAGTGTTTTATTGGTTTGCTGTAGTACAAGAAATTCTCATCAACAATGGAAAATTAGGCTGAAACTTCCTTTGTATTGTTAGCTTATAGTGTGAGTGGAATTTTTGGAGGTACGATCCTTCTAGTTGCGAACACTCAATTTAAACATAATAAAGAACCTACTACTGCAGGCAGCACAAGGATGAAAATTGGGTATTTTTTGGTTGGTTGTTTTATCCCAGATGCACGAGGACCTAGCTGACTGATATCTTGTGATGGCATCTTACGGAAATTGTTGATGGGTTGTTATTGTTCAATAATTAAAAAAAAAAAAAAGATTTGTCATTTTTGCTGGCTTTGCCAAACCTGAAACTGGAATCAATTTTCCTTCTTGAACTATATTAACTGTTCATCCAGTAGCTTTGGACGTTCTGTGTTCTGCTGACTATTTGCACTGCCAGCCTATCAGACTGAGTTGTGTATTTAGTACCTGTTTGTTTGTTTCAACCCAAACCACAAGATGGACTTTGTTAGTCTTAGAAGTGATTATAGCTGGTTATTTCCTGTTTTAGATATTTTCTTCAACAGTGCTATATGTATGAAAGTTTTAGTTTTGAATCTTAGCCTGGTCTAACTGGGCATCCTCATAAGAGGTTTCAGTGATGATATCATCTGTTATATGGTAGAAGATAAGCAGTCATTATTATCTGTAGCTGCTCCCTCCCGGCCAATTTATTTCATGAAGTTTGTGTGAAGATTGATTAATTGGATGGTAAAAAAGAAAAATCTTCTCTGATAAGCTTTTATTCTCTTTTTTACACAATGAAATAATATTGAATTGGCAATTTCAATTTGAGCAGGAGGAACTAAAATCTCTTCACGGCCTCCAGCCTGCATCTAGATGCTGCAAAGAGTACGTCAGTTTTACAATTACATGGCATAGCTTCAAGTGTTCAAAAATATATATGCACGAGTTATAGATTCTGTTCAATTATCAGCTAATTGGAATATATTTTTGCAGGGTCACTGACTTTGTTGTGGCGAACTCAGATCCTTTGATTCCTACGTAGGAACAGTATCATCTGTTAAACTTTGCTTTCTGGTTTTGAAGAGGAATAATAGCTTTATGTATCTCTCTTTTCATTTTCTTTCTTCTTCTTTTTTTCATTTTAACCAGAAGTCGGAAGAAACGAAGGTCTTGTCTATTCTGGAAGTGGCTATGGTACTGTTTCCTCGTCCATTTTTCTAATGTTGCTGTATAGAACTCTACTCAATCCCAGTAATTGGTGTTTGCAAAATATTCATTCTGGATTCTTTTGGTTCTTGAAGTTCCATAAAACTCTTTATTTTGAGAATTCACACGACTTTAACTCTTGTAGTTAATGTGTTTAACGTTCTGTTATGAACTTAGTGGCATGTTTAGTTATGCCATCATAGCATACTGCAAAAGACAAGCCTAGGGCCTTCAATCCATTTTTGTTACAGAAATGACCAACAAGTTTCTCTTCCCTGCATGACCTGACTCTTTCACAAATAACGCGATTTCCTTTGTCGTTTGCAGTGGTATACGCTGTTTTAACCTATCATGGATCTGTTGCTGCTGTTCTTCGGGATGCTCTCTTCATCTAGAATGTCCGAGCTGCTGTGAGTGTAATCCACGTAACTGCTGTTCCTGCATCAGCTGCCCAACTCTAAAGTGGCGATGTTGCTGCTGCTGTCCTCTTCCTAGATCCCATTGCTGTAGGAAGATCTCATGCAACAGGAACTGCTGCTGCACTTGTCAATTGCCTTCATGCCCAGATTGCTCATGTTGCAGGTGGACATGCTCTTGTCCCAAATGCCCAAAGGTACCCCCCCTTTGTTGCAACTGTAAAAAGGCTTGCTGTAATCCATGTTGTTTATTCTTCTAGCATTTCAGTGCGCAGTATTTCAAGGAAAGCTTTTATCTACAACATGCCATTCTATTTCTCCATATAGTATCAATGGTGGGAACTTTTTTATTTTTTGGTTTCTTGAACTGGCCATGGCTAGGTCTATAATGCAGTTAAGAAAGTTCCATCCATGCCAAGGAGCTGTCCATTCAAAATTATCTATTAGGCTGCGCCACCACGCTTGACAAACAAGCACCAGAGGAAACTTAAAACCACAAATAATAGTATAGTAATCTACACACTGATTGGATTTTTTTTCGGGCCTGGATTGGTTTGGCTATATTCGTACAAGACTGATGTTCTCGTATTTGTGGTCTTATCACAGTCAGAGGTTTGTTGTTTGTTTGCTCAAGGCTCTGTCAAGAGCTTGCTGCTATGTGTCAAGGGATATGCTCCCTTTTCACCTCCAACACAGCCCTTGTTCAAGAACTTGTTAATCTTTGAGTTGAAAAGATGACTTGGTGATTATTATCGATACACGCATAATTCAAAATCACTGGACCTACTACTCGCTAATTATTGAAGCGAAATAATTGAACTCGGTGGCCTTCTTCTGGCTGAGTTATGGTCGTTACTGGCCATAAGACTGCACTCTCTGCAGAACTGTGAACTACAGGGCACAGGTGCTGTCTTGTCATTCAGTTCTCTAAATGAATCATAGAGACTATTCAACATGATGCCATTGCCAGTGCTGCTTTTGTCAATAAATAGTACCCACTAAGGCTGCTTGTCTGAGCAGAGTGGAAATAAATAAATAATTTAGTTTAGAAGGGCCCTTTACTTTGCTTCTGAAACTGTGTCAGCAATGAATTTGCTACGAAAGCTAGCCCTAAACGGACATACAGTTTCTGAATATTTTATCTGGTAGGCTACGAAAGCTACTATAAATTGCCAGGTATGCTCAAACTATCCATGATCAATATTTTCCTTCGGCGACCCAAGCCTCTTCTCTTCTTTTTGCCCTTTCCCTAAATCGGCCAACATTCGGCTGGTCAAAACCTGCCACCCCCATGGAAAGGTCAGCAAGTTGGAGGAAGATAACACTTTTTTTTAGGCCATGGTTCGATGTTATGTTATAAGGTCGATCTTGAATTTATATCCATTCAAATAGTATTACATTAGGTTCTCGAGCACGCGGTTAATTAAAATCAAACTTTTAGCAGCCCTATCCTGCCTAGCAAAGGGCAAACAATACCATAAATCATATCCCAGCTCTGGCTTCTCCCTGTTTGGCAGCTCTCTCTCAAGCAAAGTTGTGACGAGGCCCATCAACAGAAAACCCATATTCATCTATAACAAATAAGAAACCTGAAGAAGAAAAGCTCACAACTGCGTCCATGAAAATGCAACTGGGCTCCTAACTTGGTGTTGAGCATTTCTCCACACGATTGCACCAAATTCAGATCTGCCAGTGAGGCTGGCTCCTTTCCTTGCCACGAAAGTCACTGTGTATCTAAGCTTGTCCCCAACATTTTTAAAAGCAAGCTTAGAAGGCTTCACCGTCACCTGCACCGCTTGCGGCCCAGTCACGGCTACTTCATAAATGGAGCCAGCAGCGCCCACATTTGTCAATTCTCGGGTGTACCTTACAACCCTATTGTTGGTAAACACCACTGAGAACGACGGATAGTTGAGATTACCAGGGTTGTTGAATTTCCTCGAACAGTTGATGTTTGGGCGCTTGACAATGGCTTGGACATGTTCAATGGTGTAGTCCAGAGAGCACAAGAATGCTACGTATTCGTCTGTCGAGATGTCATACACGAGGCCCGGCGAGAGGGCTTTCTGTGGGTCTACATGACCAGACCCATGAGCCCATGGGTTTGAAAGTGCACCACCTGCAGCGTCCTGGAGCGGGGAGTTGGTGTTGTCACTGACATAGGCAGTGGTCATGAGAGCAGATTTAATTGCGCTTGGGCTCCATGTTGGGTGGGCTGCTTTCAGCAATGCAGCTACACCGCTTATGTGTGGGCATGACATAGATGTACCTATACAATAAACAAGTATTCAACATGTTACTCACCAGCCTAGTGTTGCTTACTTAGCAAGCGTCTATTTGCGAGTTTCAAGACGTTTTTCTTTATATAAAAATATTGATATAATATTTTATTTAATTTATTTTTCACACTAACACATAAAATATATCAAAATAGGTTCAATTCAAATGACAAAAAGCTTTTTGAAAATGTAATTATTATTGCTTTTAAAAATGTTTTTCATACCGAATATATTAAAATAATATTTTTTAATTTTTAAAAATTATTTTTAAAAATAACCCATCAAAATGATTATATCATAAAAAAAAAAATTAATTTTTAATAAAAAAATGATTTTTTTTAAAATGCAGATGTTCAACATTTCCAATCGCTCTCAAAATACGTTGCCGAAAAGCAGGTTCGACTCCAATATCAAAGTGCATCCTCTCGGGGAGACTCACAGAAAAGAAATAGAAAAGGTTGGTTAATCATAAAACCGATTAACCTAATGCTAAAAAAGCAGGAGGACCACAGACACAACATTGACCCCTAGGCTACCATCTTTTATTGACTAGTGCTAGCTCCAACAAAGCCAGATACACAAACAAATTGGCAGTGGAAGAGTGGATAAGAGTTATGTGTTCTGTCTAGTTCCACTTTCACCAAGGCTTGATTGTGTAATAATACTTTTGTGCCTGTCAACACCCGAACCCAGTTTCGCCGATTGCCATTGTTATTTACCCACCACCCACCAAGATTATTAGCCAGCTCCCAGCCGTGATTAATCCATTTATTAAACTACAGACTCCACTAATCATGTATTTACCTCCGCTCCAAAGCAAGCAAACTTGGCATGCTGAACCTAGCCTAACCTAAGAAAGATATTACTCCTAGGTTAATAACAATAAACAGACACACAAGGAAAACAAGTAGTTCGATGATGACCGTTACCAGATTAGCAAATGGGAGGGAGTGAGTTGAGTACCTGACATGATATTGAACTGGGTTTTTCTAGTGTCGGTCTCTAGTCCAGTGGGTCCAATTGTCTCTGACCAAGCAGCCAATATATTGACTCCAGGCCCAATCAAATCCGGCTTCAATATCTCCCTTGTCACCAAATTTGGCCCTCTTGAACTAAATGCTGCTACAACTGGTGATGGCCTTACATCCAAAACTGTCCCAGCAAAACTCAAAACAGCCGTTGGATTTGGATCGCTCTTAACATACTCTCGAATCACATCCCCAACTTTCCTCCCCACCGCCACAGCCGGTAACAAGTGACTGTCCGCCACCAACTCTTCCCCACTCTCCGCCGTGTTGGCCAATATCATCCCAACCCCACCTGCATCCCTCACGACCGCACCCTTTTCGACACGTGGATTAATCCCCCTGTCACAAATCACCACCTTACCACGGACTAACTGCGGTTCAAGTGAGCCGGGCATACACAAATTGCATGTGCTATTGCTTCCCTTCTTATAAACCAAACCCACCGGTTTTTTTCCCATTCCTGCTCCGCTATACAAAGAAACACCAGCGAACCGTTTCTTATTTCCCATTACAGCATAAGCGGGAAAATCCCGGTCCAAAGTTCCAGCACCAACGGTCATGATCCAAGGAGCCACATTTGCGAGTGACGCTATATTAGGCCCACTGTTACCAGCCGAGCAAGACACGAAGATGCCTCTCTCCATCGCCGTAAAAGCACCGATTGCAATCGTATCGCGATAATAAGGAGCCGATCCGCCACCAAGAGAAAGGGACATGACATCCACGCCATCTTCAATTGCCCGATCCATTCCTGCCAGAATGTCTGAACCAAAACAACCAGCTGTCCAGCAAACCTTGTAAGAAGCAACGCGCACGCTGGTGGCCATTCCACGCGCCGTGCCGCTAGCATACCCAAGTAAACTCGCATTAGCCACTTGAGACCCGGCGGCTGTGCTTGCAGTGTGAGTGCCGTGCCCGTCTTGGTCACGCGGAGATTCGGTCTCTTTAGGCTTTTTTAAGAAACTTCTACCACCAGATGCCATATGGTATCCCTTTGAAAAATATCGAGCGCCTATCAGCTTCTTGTTGCAGAGTTTGGGGCTGAAATCAGGGCCAGACTCACATGCTCCCTTCCATCGAGTCGGGATCTCAGGCATTCCCGAATCATGAAAAGACTTCGATTCGGGCCAGATCCCAGTATCAAGAACACCTACAATAACATCATTTGATGAATGATTAATGCCCATGGCCTGATGTCCATCTAAGAGTCCTAAGTCAGTATTAAGGCCCAAAAAAGCAGGAGTGCGAGTGGTGTGGAGGGAGTAAAGAGTGTCTTCGTAAACATCGACGACATATTGAGATTGTTTCAAGAATTCAACTTCTTCGTCACTGAGGGAGGCAGCAAAGCCGTCAAATGCATTGGTGTAAGTGTAGAGGAGGGAGTCAGGAGTGGAAGTAACGGACTGGAGGCTTGCAGCGTACCAGTCATGGTGGGTTGGGAAGGAGTCTGGTTTTGTGTTGTGTTTCATGTGAACTATGTAGGTTTGTTTCGCGGTGGTGGAGATGGAGAGGGAGAGGGACAGGAGGAGGGGGAGGACAGCGAGCGGCCAAATCCCGGCCATGGAGGAGGAACTCATGATGGCTGTGATGGTTAGAGTGAACAGGATAAATTTTAAAAGGAGAGGGGAAAGTGGGAAAAGATGGTCTTGCTGTACAGGCAGCCACTGTCACGGAGATTATAGGACCAGTGTCGGTTATAAAAAGCATCGGGGTTGCAAATCAGGCTTCTAAGCTTCATTTATTACACAAATGCCATCATGAGAGAATCTACAGAAATGGGTGTGAGTCCCCGTGGAAAGTGGAAACCCATGCTTATTTGGCAATTGAACTGTCTCCCATTCCTCTGTGTTGTATCATGTCGTCTGCCAGCACAGGCATGGGGTAGTTAGACTGATGTTAGGGTCAATTATTTTTTATATTTTTTAAAAAATTAAAATTTAAAAATATTAAATTGTTTTGTAAAATTATACTCAAAAGTTTTAAATTTGGTTGTAATAGTTAACCAAGAATAATATTTATAATGACATTAAACTTGCATGATTCAAATTTAAATGGGTTTGACTGCAATACCAGACCCAATAGCTTTGGACGTGGGTCTGATTATAAGGTCATGTCATAATTAAATAAATAAATTAAAAAAATAATTTAAAGAAAAAAACTAATGAAGAAAAAAATATATATATGAATTAATTGGGTTAACTCTTCAAACCAGGTTAACCAGCCAAACCTTGGATTCGCTTCGTGAAAGTTTGATAACTAAACAGGAAAAAACAAATTAATGGGTTAACCTAGAATTAACTGGGTTAGCTCGTCAAACCAGGTTAACCCGTCAAACCCGGAATCCGTGTCATGAAAGTTTGATAACTAAATAGAAAAAAAAAATTAACATTAACAATTTAAATTAAATGAAAAAAATAATTAAAAGGACAAAAAAAGCAAAAAAAAAAATTCAGGTTAACTCGTCAAACCAGGTTAACTTGTTAAACCCGAGACCCGAGTCATGAATGTCTGGTAACTAAATAAAAAAAATGAACGTTAATAAACTGAACTAAATGAAAAAAAAATTAAAAAGAAAAAAAATCGAGTTAAAGCGCCAAACCATGTTAACCCGTTAAACCCAGGATCTGTGTCATGAAAGTCTGATAGCTAAATAAAAAAAAATAGCATTAACAAACTAAATTAAAAAAAATTATGAAAATAAAACAAAAAAAATTTGACGTGTCAACCTATAATTAACTGGGTTCACCTGTGAAACCAAATTAACCCGTGAAACTCGAGATATATGTCATGAAGTCTGATAACTAAATAGAAAGAAATTTAACATTAACAAACTAAATTAAACAAAAAAAAATAATTAAAAAAAAAAGCAAAAAAAAAAATTTATGGGTTAACTTGTCAAATTAAGTTAATTTGTAAAACTAAAAAAATATGTCATGAAAGTCTGATAATTAAATAAAAAATTAAATATTAATAAACTAAATTAAACAAAAAAATTTTGTTAAAAGAAAAAAAAAACAAAGAAAGAAACAAAAAAAATCCCAAAAAGCATAAAAAACAACTAAAAAAAATAAAACAACCTAAAAAAACTAAAGCATTGGTGTTTTACTGTAGATTGTACTGTGCAGTTTACAGTAAAACACTAATGTCTTTTAGTATATATTATAATTATAATTTCATATCTCATTGTTATTTTAATTAAATAACAAAATAACTTAAATACCATCAACTTCAATAACATTTAACCTCAACTAGTTCATTTTAATTTTAAATAATAAAATTTAATATCATAATTTTAATTCATTGTCTAAAAAGCTTGGATTTAATTTAGTTTTTTTTTTAAATAAAGAAGATATTTTAAAACTACTGGTATATTTTTACTAAAAAAAAATTGTATTTTGGCTGCTAGTTCTTTTACGAAATTAAATCAAAGTTTTTGGATGAATAATTAACGTAATGCTATTAAATTTGAACTTTGTTATTTTCTTTTTGAAATAAAAATTAACCCTATAAAAAATAAAAATAATGATTTAAGTTGAAGAGTATTGATATTAAGGGTGTTTAAGTTATTTTATAAGTTATATATATAGAGAGGGGGGAGGGGTGGATTTCGAAAAAAATAATAAAAGCACATGATTTTAATTATATCAATGTATAAAAAAGTCAAATTAAAAATTAAAAATATATAAACCTAATTTTCAAGTAATGTAAAATTCAAGAAAGGTTTGACATGTTTAGTTTATAGTAAAATCAATCATAATTCTAAGGTCCGGGGTTGTATTAGCACTGTATTTTTAATAAATTTTGATTTTTTTATTTTAAATTATTTTTTTTGTTTTTAAATTATTTTGATATGACAATATTAAAGATAAATTTTGAAAAATATATATTATTTTAATATATTTCTAAAAAGAACACTTAAAAAAATTTAATTAAAGTCTCAAACATCTATAACTATTTTTTTATTAATGCAGGTATCCGGGTCAGCCTGTGTGTACCTCAACTAATTTTATGGGCCCTTAACGACCATGTAAGTCTCTAGTGACCCTAAAATTTATAGAACTCAAACTAGTAACTTTTAGAAAATAAACTTAAAACTTTACCAGTTAAACCACACCCCTCAAGATTAACATCTATAAATATTTGTTTGGTTTTGAGATTGTACATGTGGTGGTGCCACTTCCGTTTCTTTGTTCGATGCAACCTTGATTTTTCAGTATAAAATATTAAAATAATATTTTTTATTTAAAAAACATAAATTATATAAAGGAATATGATACATTTTTTAAAAAAATTTAATTAAATTCTCAAACATCTATAAATATTTTTTTATTAACGTTGATATTCAGATCAACTTACTCGCATTTCAACTAATTTTATAAACTCTTAATAACTATATAAACTTTTAATAACTCTGAGATTTATAAGACTCAAACTAATAATTTTAAAAAAATAAATTTAAAACTTTACTAATTAAATTATACCACTTAATATTAACATCTATAAATATTTGTTTGGTTTTGAGATGGGATATGTGGTGCAACTTCCGTTTATTTCAATGCAACCTTAATTTTTTAGTATAAAATATTAAAATAATATTTTTTTTAATATATAAATTATATAAAGGAGAGGACTATGATAGTGTGAAAATAAAAGCAAACATAGTTGGCATTTAAAGACAAGATAAATTATTGCCGGGAAACAAGGTTGAGATGATTGTGTCTAATTTTGTCTTGTAATTAGTTAAGATAAGAGGATGCCTCACCATCTCCTCGAAGGTAACGGCTACATTTTTAGAAAAGGATGTGTGAGACCGACCAGTCATCGCAACTAGAAGCTACTGTGTTTCCCAGTATTGTACTTGAAAGTTAAAACTACTACTCGCTACTTATTTTTTTCTTTTTTTACTGTTGTTTAAATTGGTATTTGTTTTTGTGGTGGTATTAATTTTTATAAAAAATAATATTGAATTTTTTTAATTATTTTTAATTATTCTTAAATTATTTTGATATGCTGATATTAAAATTAAAATTTTAAAAATAAAAATATATTATTTTAATATATTTTCAAACGAAAAATATTTTGAAAAACAACCACTACCATAATATTAAACACCACGATAGTGTTTGGGAACATGGTTGAAATTATGTTTTTTTAAAAAAAATTAAAAAAAATTTGCTTAAATTTTTTTTATATTTTAAGATCGTTTTAATGTGCTGATGTCAAAAATAATTTTTTAAAAATAAAAAAGATATATTATTTTAATATATTCCGAACAAAAAATACTTTAAACCGAAATCGCTATTACATGCCTAAATATCTCTACCAAAATAACACGAGGATATTACATCAATTTTTATTACGAGATATAAATAGGTAATTATAGAAACTAAGTAAACAATTACAAAATAATAATAATAATCAATATTCACAACTAAGTATTATAATTCTCATAATTATTACTTCTAATATCACCATGATGCATAAAAACATTATAACACTCCATCCTATTAGCAATATATTGTTCATTTTGACCTATAGACCTCACAGATTTATTATTGATAGCCACACATGGCCCCAAAACACGTCCTGCTAGTCAAAGTGAGCATGCTCATATAATACCCTCCCCCAAGTCCTCACCCGTCGATGTGAGATACTACAATCCACCCCTCTTAAGGAGCCCGACGACCCTGTCGGCACTAACGGACAGCCAATGACCTGGGCTCTTATACTAAATATAACACCCCACCTCCTAATAAGATATTGTCTGCTTTGACCCACAAGCCTCACGGATTTGTTATTGACAGCCATGCAAGCTTGCAAAACGCGTTTTACTAGTCAAAGTGAGCATGCTCATATAATACCCTCCCCAAGTTCTCACCCGCCGATGTAGAATATTACAAATATAATGTTTTATAATACTTTACCAAGTATGATTTGTTTTTCTTGCTTACAAATTTCATTTCACCGCGCGCACCCACACATAAGTATGATTTGTGTTTGCTTGCTTATGAATAACACACATATATAAATTCGTAAGCAAGCAAAACAAATCATACTTATTAAATCTAGCTTAAGGTTTGACCTGGTCAAAGAGACACATCTTAAGTCACACGGGTTGATATAAGTCAATTTGAAAAAATATAAAAAAAATATATTTGAGGTTTTAATATCTCATATAAAAAAAATTAAAGAACAATTCATATGAATGTAGGGTGTATATATATTGTAAATAATGAATTTTAAGAGATGATTTCAAAAGATTTTTTTTATCCCGCATTGGAAAGATACTATTGTATTATTTTAACTTGAAGTATTTAAACAAAAAAAAATTTTTATTCTATATTGAAAAAACATAATTTTTTTTTTGTAAACATATAATATATATACTAATAAACTTTCAATCCCACATTGAAAAAATAAAACTTTCTATATTTATATATATTTATATAGTGAAGTTTCAATCCCATTTAGGTGCAAGGTTAGTCCAATAAACCGAGTCGGAACTGATAACTATGAAACAAATGCACCAAACTAAGAAAGATGAGAAATAAAAAAAAAATAACTTAATTTAGATTCATAAGCATTCTTGGCAAACACAAATGCACCAAATTTTAGTTTAAATAAAATATTTTAAAGGATAACTAAATTTACTATATTAAAAAAGACTTCTCGAATTTTGGATAATTAGAGGAATTACTATCAATTCTTATGTTATCATTGAGAAACTCCTTTCTATTCAAGAACTTTTAGTTTTGGGTTAGAATGACTCCCTAAATTGTTTTTAAGAAAATAAACATAGCTCAATACATAAAAACAGATGGAATCAACCCACCCCAGGTACAGGTAGTGAAAGCAAAAGGAAAGAAAAAAAGCAACATAGGGGACCGGTGAGAAAGTGTTAACGTAACCACCGATTGCGCCGCAAATCGAGCCAGCAAGCCACAAAGGCTGACAAATTTTCTGCAGAAAGGCCGCACGCTCACCATGCTTTTCCTTTGTGTTATTATACCCACTCCCTAATTCCTCATAATATCCACGCGCTTTCTGCTATCCAGCTAACGGACCTCCTTTTCTTTATTAATTTGTTTTTTCCCCTTAGGCAAAGGGCGAAATTTATTGCTGATAATAAATAGATGATACACGTTTCGGTGCGGAACGCGTCCTTACTTGTCTATGACATTATTAGGATTTGTTTGACAATAAGATTGAATTTGTATTTTTTTTTGTTTTTTTAAAAAATTATATTAATATATTGAAGTCATAAATAATTTTAAAAAATAAAAAATATATTATTTTGATATATTTCTGAATGAAAAATATTTTGAATCACAACTATTATTATATTCTTAAACACTCTCTTACAAAATAAAATTGCCATATGTAACTAAGAAATTGAGCATTAAAGCGGGAGAAAAACATGGGAACAGAAGCACTTGCAACAGAGTAAAAGTGCTAACTAGCTAAGGAGTTTCATAGAGTTTCGTAGTATATATTCTTGATACATGAGTGGCGTGGCGTGTGAAGAAAATTCTCAAGAAAAATTATTCGTTAACGAATTAAAAAGCTTGCAGACTTTTAGGAGAGTTATATTATTAACTATTAGCAACTTGATGTTTTAGTTAGGATGACAATATTTTCGAAGACCGTCAGGTTTTATGGAAAGCTATTGTGGTAAAAGATAAAATAAAATATTTGTCTTGACAAGTACGATAGTATAGATACAAAAGATTTGTAGGCAACAATACTCCTCTAATAATCTACTAAACTAGTGAAAATTATTTATCCGGGGTTACGCTTGCCCCGAAGGGTTTTTTTATTTTTGCAAAAGTTTTTTTTTTTCAAAACCAAATAACTTGTTCATTTAAGTTTTCCACACTTATATTTATTTGGTTATTGATTAACGTTTGCAAAGTGTTAGCAGATTACTAATGTTTAGTTTCTCCTTCCAGGAGAAATATAATTCCTATAAAGAATGCTCAACTCATACAATAAGGTCACCAAACAAGGCTATCAAAAAAAAAAAATAGAGCATGAAAAAAAAACCCGTATAAAAAAAATACTTAGGGAAAAGTTGACAACTTAAGAAAAGAGGTAGAAAAACTTACAATTCAACTCAAACAAACACTGCAAATCATCACTATGAAGAGAAAAACATTCAAGATAAATCAAGAACATACAAAAGAACAACCCTTTCTTAGTAGATGGCATACATTCCAAGTGCAAACAATGTTATTTGCCTTTATCCTATAAAAATAGGAAGCAAATGATGCCTCTTTAAGGTCCCAACATATTAAAGTACCTTTAATAGTTGATTGGATAAATGAAAAGCTAAGAGGGATAATTACTTAAATAATGAGTAATCTACAAGAAATGCCTAGGATGTAGCAATACGAATAAAAAAAATCTAGATTCTAAAGAGTTGGGGGGGGGGGGAAGAAGAGCAAGTTAGGTTCTAGCTTAATTACTCAAGAAAATGCATTAATTACATTAAAAAGATAAAGAGATGACCTATTAACCTATATATAACAACAACAAAATGTTTCAAATAATTACAAGAGAAATTCAGAGTATTGTAAGATGCTAAAAAAGAGAAAGATCATAAAATAACATATATAGAAGCAATACTAAAATCTAAAAATAGCAAGCAATTAAAAGGGACTCATGAGTTAATAATAGTGAAATGGTTATAAGTTCTTAATAAAGTAGAGGGAATACTTCACCACAAATTCAACCATAAAAAATTAATAGAGATGATTTTTACATATACCTCATTTCTTGATAAGAATTTTTCATATAAGCATTTAGAGTATATCGGCGATTCGGTGTTGAACTTACTTTCCACAAGGAAACAATACTCCTTTTACCCAAATTTATCTCTTAGGGCTTTAATTTGGCTAAGCGTTGCTAACATGGACACAAAGAAACTAGCATGAGTGACGTTTAAGCATAAATTACATTAATATTTGCACTATTAAAATCCTTGCCTTGAAGAACATATCAGAAGATTCTCATAAGACATCCTGGACTATCTTTTGCACTCTAATGAGCTCTTTAAAGTTCTAAAGATATTGGTTGACCTTATTGAGACAACTATATGAGCTATTTATATTGATAGTAGTTTCTTTATTAATATTATATGAAAGATATTTAAAGGTTTGTTGGAATCAATGATTAGCCCTAAAAAATCTGAAAGTACATCCTATGATAGAGCTATATAAAATGCACTAGAAAATATTTTTAGAAGTAACATTTATGGATTCATGGAAAGAAAACATAAATATAGAGGTCCTCGTTGATGGTCAACTTGTGGGCAAAGGTATTTATTGTCCAAAGAAGAAAATTACATACAATATAGCAGCTAAGGATACATTAGGGAATACCAGGAAAGTCTTTGGAGACAAAAAGCATTTATGAAATAAACATGCACATTTCAGCTTTGCTAGAATTTTATTTTGGTTTTTCATATTTGGGGGTTGAACTAGATTTTCAATAAAAACATCCTTTTCTATGTCATTTTTGTTGTTTTAAAATTAATAGATGTTTTTATAAAAATAATATCTAACATTTTATTTTCATTTATAATTGGATAAGTATAGTGATGAATTTACCTAAAAATAGTTGAACTCCAAAATGTATCATGCAAATGCTAGGAGCCCATCCCACCTTCAAACCTTGAAATGTCCTTTCACTTCTAATATATACATAGATATAAAACCTCAATTGTTTTTAGTTAGCAAACATTTGTAATTGCAAAAAGAGATTTACATTAACATTGCGTTAATTTTTTTTTTATTTCACATTATCTACCCATCTTAATAACTTTTTTTTTAATGATTTCCATTAACATATACTAGCTTTATATTAGAGAAATGCATTGAAGAAAAGGGGCAGCGACTAACCTGTTAGGCAAATCATTTTATTCTTATTTAGAGGTAATTCCCCGTAAGTTAATGGTAACTTCATGGTCCATATATACATCACCGATAATAAGCTAATAGATGTTAAATTGTTTTTGAGTTATGTCGACACTAATTATAGTACCATTTGCAATGTTTAAAAATCTTATTGTTTCCAACCTCATATGTGCTATAAAATTCTAAATTTATACTACATTATTATTTTCTAAGGCATCATGTTACAAAAGCTAGTGATTTATAATGCCTATTGAGAGAAAAACTTTTTTGTGATATGAAAAATATGATTTATGACTTCCATGCTAAGAGAATTTTTTTTATAACAAATGATTGTGAGAGATGACACCTTTTACCATCTAGTTATCGGTGCAGTTATAATTTACAAACCTATGATTAATCTATTGAATGCATTTATGAGGAGTCCCTAAATCATTAGTAATATGGAAGCATGTTTAAGTTGATTTAATTTATAGTAGCTTTAATGCCTGACCTGAAATTTATTCCTCAACAAGAGTTCATATCTATCATGTCTTTATTGATATTAGCAGTTAGCAAACCATTGATTTACCTAAACATTGACTATAATGTCCCATACCAATGAGTCATTTTTGGCTAGATACAAATTTAATTTTTAACAATAGTTGTTATTCTATACATATGTTGATACGTTATGATGTCATTTCTTTCATCTTTTATTTTTTTTATGATCCAATAGTCAATTGTAATTTATTCTAATCATAAACACAATAAATTATCTCTCATTATATATATGGACGCACAATGGTTTGATGCACTATAAAAGGGGAATTATGATAATATAATGAATCACGTTGTTGATTATGTTAATTAAGGTGGTGATTTCGATAAGAATAGAGGTGTTGGTGATGACAACAATACAAATGATAATGATGATTATGAAGAAAATGATTTAGATGACAAAAATGAGTTATTTTTCAGTAGAGAGTTTGATTGTAAACTAGTATTATGCATAGCCAAAGCTCTCACACTATACTATAATAATTATATTTATAAAGAACCAGGTATAGTTTCGTACAACACAAGAATGCGATGGTTGAATGAAATTTTACATGAACATTGGAAACGATCTATAAACATGTTTAAAATAGATGCGATGAAATTTTAAAGTTTTTACTTTGAATTAGAAAGCCAACACAGGTTAAAAGCATCAAGAAGGATAAGTATTTTTGAAAAGGTCAGAATGTTTTTCTATATATTAGCATTTGGTGCTTCAAATAAGAAAATACATGAGAGACTTTAATATTTAAGAGAAATTATTAGTAGATAATTTAATGAAGTTCTAAGAACAATAAGTTTACTCGTAGTATATGTCATTAAACTACAAGATCTTGAATTTTTAAACACACTATATGAAATTATGAACAATCCAAGATATATGGATCATTTCAAGGTAACAATAACATACTTTTTAATCAATAATGCTATAGATTAATAATTTATATAATTTTAGGCTTTATCTAATTACATTGATGCTTGCTGCTCCTATAATTTTGTATAGAAGCTATCGATGAAACATATCTACGGGTGTTTATATCTATAAAAAATTAAATACTATTTATTGATATAAAAGGTGTATCGATACAAAATATAATGATTGCATATAGCTTTGATATGGAATTCATTTTTGTTTGGGTTAGATAAAATGATAGTAAACATGATGTACAGATTTTTCTTAAGGTTATTGACAATTCTAATATTAAATTTTTTAAACCATTAGAAGATATTAACAAACCAAAACATGTAATGTTATTTATTTTATGAAAATTTAATGTTGTTATAATTATTGGATAATAAATAACAAAGTCAATATATGTTATCATGAGGAAAAACTACGTAATATTTTGGAATGTCCTAACAAATATGACTTTTTATGTTCATATAAAGTTAAAAGATATTTGCAAAAATTTCCTAAGGGATGACAACCACAAACTCAAGAAGAAACTTTCAATTACGATCACTTTTCAGTACTTTCTGTGATATATTTGGAGTGTAGAGAAAAAGTAAGGAATTTTTATATAATATACCCCTGTTTTCTTATAAAGTACAAGTTCAGATTATAGTGGTATTCATGATACTATATAACTATATTAAAAAAAAATCACACAAAAATATAATATTTAAAGAATTTGAACAGTCATCTCAATTTTATTCATAGGCATTTTTTAACCGATGTATTTTTACATTCACAACCCCATAAAAACTAAAATCCTTCCTGTATCAATCATGTTCATGATAAAACTATAGCAAATTTAATAGTATAATAATAAAACCGGTGTTGCAGTTGGCATGGCTGTCTTTTCAATACATTAATAAAATAATAAACATTAATGTAAATGCACTAATGTTCTCTCTCCTTTTTTCTTTCTTTCTTTTTATATATTATGTGAGTGGGTCTATCTAGCTACCTAACACTGAAAAGGTTCCATTACATGCATAAAAGAATGGCAGACAAATAACCATCTAGGTGGTGGCCCAGCGGTAAAAGCTTGGGACCAAGAGGTTTGCTCCCTCTGTGGTCTCAGGTTCAATCCCTAGGTTGCTCATATGATGGCCACTGGAGGCTTACATGGTCGTTAACTTCAGGGCCCGTGGGATTAGTCGAGGTGCGCGCAAGCTGGCCCGGACACCCACGTTAATCAAAAAAAAAAAAAAAAAAAAAAAAAAAAAAAAAAAAGAATGGCAGACAAATGGAAGCTCGATCTTACAAAGGCAGTGAGTAAATTTATAAATGGGGCATATAACAATAGTGAACCCATGAGAGCTCCAACACTAACAAAACCATGCTTGTTCTGTCCTAAATAAAGAATCCACAGACCTTATCCTCTTGCAGCCCAACAGAGACACATCTCTGAATTTTGAAAAGAGATTAACAAATGAAAATGAAAGAAACAATCTCCTTCCTTGCGAGGTGATGAAGTCACAAATTATGGAAAGAGTTATTAAGAAATTCTTATGGGTAGAAGGAAAGCACCTCCTTCTGCTAGAGCCTTGAAGGAATATCAAGGAGCAATTGTGCGAGTATGAGCGTAGTCTTGTAAAAATCAAAACATTTTCATCAAAATTACATGTATTGCCACTCTTGAGACGAAGAGATCTAACTATTTGTTGCATAAACAACAAAAAATAAAAATAAAAAAACGAGTGAATTTGTGTAGGTTCGTTCTATTCAGTAATAGAAAACCTTTTTTTTTTTATCTTTTTTTTTCTATTGAAAATTGAGAAACTTGTTCATTTGTCAAGAAAGAAGAGATTTTTTTTCCATAAAAAATAAGATAAGAAATACGTTAAGATTATAATTATTTTCCATCAAAATTAAAAATTAAAATCTGTATTAGTCACAAAAAAAAATAAATCTCCAACTTGTTACATTGGAAGCCTTCCGCAGATTGTTATACGAGACCTGGAATGCCATAATTAATGTTGTTGTTTTTTTTAATAAATAACATTAAAAATATTTAAGATATTAAATAGGAGTATAGGACATTAAAAATTGTTGAAGTCATTGATCCAAATATTAAAAATATTTAAGACTTCAACAAAAATATGTAGCTATTAAATAGCTTGATAATTTATCATACAAGTATTAAACCTAATAGATTCAATGAATCCAGACAAGTAAATTATTCATAAGTTGATAAAAAAAAAATTCATATCAAAAAATTATTTTATAATTAACTTAAATTTATATTGAGCAAAGCACGTTGGAGTAGTTTAATCCAAAACTCTCACTACTGAATTTTCTTTTTAAAAAATTAGATATCTTATAAGTTTAAATTTTACTTGTAATCTTTTAATATAAAATTTAAAATTTTTAGATTTTGATAATTTTCTTAACCAAAAATTTCTTAGATTAATTTTTTATTTACTTATATTTTTATTGATATTTTCTAATAAAAATTTAATCTTTAATATAAAAGCACCTTATTTTTAATTTGATTTCAAATATATTAATGCAATAACCAGTTTCTAACGGATCTTGAGCGCATTCACAAGTCAAACTAGCATGATAATGCTCCTAGGCCTTCTCAAGCCTAAGCTCTACACCCTTCCACACACCTATTATACTGCACAAGCACATGCATCTACAATACGATAATCAGCCTTATTAATCAAATGAATTAATTAATAATTATGATGATAAAGAGACCCAATAGCGTATAAGATAATTGTGAGAATATCAAGAAATTTATTATTAAGAATGGTAGCAAAGTGCAGCAGAACAGTGGTGATGAAATATGCAAAGTAAAAAGAAAAACAAAATGGCTGAGATTGAATGACAACAAAAGTAACGGTAGAAAAGAAAGTAGGAAATCTAAACTGAAAATTACATACAGTGTTGGAGAGCTTGGTGGGGGAGTTTTTGATGACTTCCATTGATTGAATCTCTAAACCCAAACTCTCATTGGATGGAAATATGTTAGTGGAAGTCATCGGAACTCACACTCTCTCCCCCAATCTTCCCATAAATATCACTTGTTCGTTCATCCCAAGATACGTAATTTGCGTTGGAAACATGATTTTCAGGAATAAGCAACATTCTGAATCATTTCAACGTAGAAATCATGTGTAAGGACAGAATCATAAAGCAGCTAGGCCTCTGCCTGTTTGTGCGTGGTGTTTCTGATATACAGTATCAGGATGGTTTTAAAAAAGAAACATGGCGTGAAGGAATCAGAACGTTCTCTTCTTGCTTCCCTTTCGTTTGCTTATGAGTTGCACGCGGAGAAGATGCTTTCCCTCACCTTTATGCATGCAAAAACAAAACCATTAATTGGAAATTTGGAGTTGTCTTCAAAAGAAGAGGAAAATCATGATCATGCACTTTGGCACTAATCTAAACAGCACTAAACACCCATTTTTCCTTTTCTCTTTTGTTCAAGCAATACAAGGTTTACACTCCTCATTAATTTGTCTGGGTTTAGCGAACAAGCCCTGACTTTTTACATCATCAAGTAAAAAGCTTCTTGTTGAAAAAGAAATTACAAACAATTTGTACTCAGTGCACTGGGAATCAATCACTAAGCTAATGTTTTATTTGATAAAACAAGTTTTTTGCTTGCGTCGAAGAGGATGCACTGGAAAGCAGAATGCAAAGGCAATGGTGGTCGTGTCATATGTAACAAGAAGATATTTAACGGGTCAGGCTTGAGCGTTGTGGAAGCTCAGACGCGCTATATATTTTCCTCACATTTTATTGAAGCAAATTCCTTCGTGTCTAATGATTTTGGGGCCTGGGAATATTCGAGCATTTATGAATATATTACGTTAAATATTTATAACGAAACAGAAGAGTAACAAACGACGCTTTGGCCGAGTGGTTAAGGCGTGTGCCTGCTAAGTACATGGGGTTTCCCCGCGAGAGTTCGAATCTCTCAGGCGTCGGTTAAATTTTTTATTTTTTTCAATCCCACAAGTTTGGGCTAAGAGGCCACTTATGAAGATCCACAATGGGCCCAAAGTATGGGTTCTCTACAAAGACCAGACGCTACAATGCATGTTCATTCTCTCCTCTTTCTCCATGCAAAAGTTCAATGGCCACTCTTCCAAGTGTTGAAATTCGCCGCCCGAGTTTGCTCCTCTCAGGAACGATTCCTTTCCCTCGTAGAGCTGCTTAGCTTGCCCTTTTTCCACCTCTTTTTTTTTCGAATTCTTGGTTGATGAGCGAGAGCAAGGCTCTCAAATGGACGGACCTAGATCATCTAACGGAATCACAACATGCCTAAGCACTGATATTTCACTTTTAAACAGAGAGAGGGCACAACATGAAACAGGGAGCATGTTTGCCTGTGTTTTACCCAGAGAAACGTGGACTCCATGAAAAAAAGAATCTCACTCGCTTTAAGACAACAAACGTCGATAATTTTGCTTTCAGAAACAACAGTCAGGATCTTACCATGCCCTGGTAAGCGCTATTCAAGCATAAAATAAACATGTTTTATTCACACTTGGAAACTAGATGACGTTTGATAGAAGGCAGCTCTCATAAAGTGTCCAAACTCTGTTCGTGGTGAGCGTTTTACCAACTACATGGATGAACTTCACATTCTAGAACCAGAATCGATGATAAGCTGCAATTGCATGAATTAATCTATCTAGTACATCAAGAAGACTTTCCCATGAACATGTATGCGAGACATCAACAAACAAGAAAGGCATACCCGTCAAACAATTTTATCCAAGCGGGGGGGAAAAAATCTTGCATCCACCCAAACAGACTGACTTTTTGATTGATACTATTTAAAATTGCGCTCATTATGTGTGAAATTCTGAATTTCAATAAAAAAACATAAGAGTATAAGTCGAACAAACATTAGGTAAAGCGCTTAGAAGTCAGGAATCCAGGTATTCTTCTTGACACCATTGAAACAAGAATGAATGGTGCCCAGAGGCTCCAAACGTTCTAGTGGCCATACTTCTGAAACTCCCACTCACTATTATCTGCAGAGACAACACCACAAAAAAAATAAAATAAAAAAACAAATGAGAAAATCTTTAGGCGATAAGATGAAAAGAATTGGGGGAAGCAACAAGAAACATACCCAGTGGGCACACTTGACGAGTCTTGAGCCATCGGCTGATGCAGTGAAAGTGAAATGCATGGTTACACACCCCTGTGGACATTACAGTGAAGCTTGCTTAAACATTAGGTGCTAATGCCAGTCTAATTTTACACCCTTGACATATTTTATAACTCAAAGACACAAGCATAAGAAACAAATTAAAAAGTATCCGAAGATAAACAAACAAACATAAACAAGGTAAACATCATTATTAAACAGCTCCAATTATAAATTACATACAATATCCAAAAACAATGAAAATAAAGATAGACACATTCAGGATTCCAGCTTAAACAACAACAACAACAACAACAACAACAACAACGGCAACAGTAACAATTGTGGTGGTGGTGGTAGAGAACCACTACCATTCCTTTAGAAGCAGCAGCTAACCATTCTGAAGATGCTCAACAATATTTTCATATTTGTCAAATCGTAAAATCATAAAATTGTATGATTTTACATGTCAAATTGTATCTACTTGCAAAATTGAACAACAAAATAAAAAACCAACAAAATCGGACTTGACTTGCACAAATTCGATAAACTCGGTAAAAAGTTAGTTCAAGTTAGCGATTTTACATGAAGTATAAATAGTTCCAAAATCCTTGTCCTTCCTCTTTGTTAAACTTAGACTACCAGCCGATCTTTCAAAATCCTTGTCCTTCCTCTCTATTAAACTTCTTGTTTTGACATCAATTAGGTTAGTGTTTCTTAAACTTCTTGTTATATTGTCTCCTATTCTCTCTCTTTCTCCTTCCCTGTGTGAGTCCAATTTCATGATCATCTCCATCCAGGTTAGTGATTCTTTGTTTTATTATGAATAACCGGTCGACCAAATATGTGATCCGAGGCTTTCAACATTTTCTATCTTTCGGTTACTTAATTTCCTACATATGTTACGTTACAATGCACAAGTTGAAATAAATGACTTTCCTTGCCTGCTTTTGGTTCGTTATTTCAAATTTATTATGATACTATTTTATAATTGTGCTATATTTTCTTCCACTTGTATCGAAAGTCACAAGTCATCATATGTGGGACGTGCTTGCTATAAATCTCAAATTCATAATATAATAAAATATTATTTACGATGCAATACATCTAAATACTTATGAGTTTGTAATTATTTTTTAGCATTTATTTTTTAAAATATACCTTTACAGTTGTAGTTATACAATACTATTAATAACCATGGGATGGTTACTTAAGTTAACGACTGATTTCAAAATTGATTTGAATTGATTCTTTAACGGTTGAATACATGACATCTAAAAAAAATACCACTTGCAATAGACTTGGCATAGGATGGCAATATGGTTATAGATATTGATAAGAATTTAAGAAAAGTTCAGTGCAAGTATTGTCAAAAAAATTTTCAATGGAGGCATTTACCATTTCAAACATCATTTAGCTTGCACTCGTAAAGATGTTGACCCATGCCAACAAGTACTAGAAGATGTAAAGAAAATGATTTTGGATGTTTTGATGAAAAATCAAAAAGCAACTAAGAAAAGAAAGGCTTTTCAATATATTGGAACAGACGAAGATGAAGATGAAGGGAAAGGAATTAGCTCAGTGGACAAAAAAAAAAGTAGCAAGTGGGAGTGGAAGTGCACAAACTACCATCAATTGACTACTAAAAAAGGATCTTAAAGAAGAAGCATGTCAACAAATTGCAAGGTTTCTCCACACTAGTGCAATTCCATTTAATTAGGTGAAAAACCATGCATTTGTTAAGGCACTTGAATTGATTACAAATCACGGGCCATCTTTCAAGCCTCCATCTTACCATGATATTAGAGAGAAGTATTTGAAGCAAGAAGTAGATCACACAATGAAATAGCTTGAGGAGTACAAGCTAGAATGGAAAAAAACAGGTTCAATAATGTCTGATGGATGGACTGATAAGAAAAGATCTATTTGCAACTTTTTGGTTAATAGTCCTAAAGGGACAATTTTTTTATCATCAGTTGATACCTCCAATATATCCAGGACTACTGATAAGGTATTTGATATGTTGGATTGTATTGTGGAGAGGATTGAGGAGGAAAATATTTTGCAAGTAATCACTAATATTGTTGCAATTTACAAGGCAACATGACAACTGTTGATGGGAAAGAGAAAAAGATTGTTTTGGACACCATATGTTGCCCATTGTATTGACTTGATATTGAAAGATTTTGAGAAAAAACTAAAGGTCTATCAAGTAACTATTGCTAAAGGGAGGAGAATTACCTCGTACATATATCTAAGATCTATTCTTATTTCCATGCTAAGGCACTTTACAAAAGAAAATGATTTGATTAGGCCTGTTGCTACTCGGTTTGCTACTGCATATTTGACTCTTGGATGCTTGAGTGATTCTAGACTATAGTTGATGACAACGTTTACTTCCAACCAATGGAGGTCAGATGGGTTTTTAAGAATAGAAGAAGAGAAGTGAATTCAAAGTTGTTTTTTGGACAAGTTTTGGATGTCACTATATGTATTAAGACAAATATCCTCTAATTAAAGTTTTTTGATTAGTTGATTCAGATGAGAAACCAACCATGAGTTTTATATATGAAGCAATTGATCAAGCAAAAGAGAAGATACAGGTAAATTTTGATTATGTGAAAAAAAGATATTGATTATCTATCTTGCTAATTCTTTATTTACTACTACCAATTGATGTAAAATATTTATTTCACTTTTATATTATTTAATTTGATGTTAACGTTAATATTCTTATTTCTATTTGTAGTTATATATCTATGGAATATTATTGATGCAGGATGGTAACTTTAACTTCACAGACCTTTACATGTAGCAACTTATTATTTGAATCCTCATTATTATTATAATCTCAAATTTAAGGTTAACGCTAACATTAAAATTAGATCATATCAATGCTTAGAAAGGATGGTGCCTAATACAAGTGAAAGGTGTAAAATTAACTTACAACTTGATTCATTCAAAAGTGCAAAAGGGTTGTTTGACATTAAGGCTGCCAAGACAACAAGGGATAAAAAGACTCCAACTAAATGGTGGGATTCTTATGGGGATGAATGTCCAGAACCACAAAAGTTTGCAATTCAAGTTCTAAGCTTGACTTGTAGTTCATCTGGATGTGAGCATAACTGAAGTGCATTTGAGATGGTTTTTTATTTTATTTTAATGTTTCTATATTTAATAAAAATCTTATATGTTATCAATTTGAATTGCTTACTTAGGTTCATATGAAATGAAGAAATCGTTTGCACCTGCAAATGACATGGTATTTGTAATGTGCAATCTCAAATTGAATGACAACCAAGTAAAAAGCAGGTTAATGATTTTGGTGAAGTTTTAGATGATCTCTCATCTGATGATGATTGGATAACTGAGGGAGAAAAGCATGATGGTTCATCAAACTTTGATTTACTTGGTATCATTGATAGTGCAACATGAAAAAATGGTACAGAAGATGAAAGCAACGATGAAGAAATTTTTAATGATGTTGAAATGGAAAGTCATGGTATTAAAGATGATTTAAAGATTTAAAATGATATTAATCCAGATAATTCAAGGAGTTTTAAGTTAAATATTGTTGATAATATTGGTGTTGCTGTTGGTATTAATAGTAGCACTAATATTCACAATATCAGTGCTAGTACTAGCAGTAGCAGCAATAATAATCTTCTCGATGATGATGATCTTGATGAATCTCTTAGGAAAAATGAGGAAGATAAAGGCAATAAAGCTGGTTTTAGTTTTCATGACACACCAACAGAATATTTGTTTTAGGTTTGTTAATTTTTAGTTAATGAAATTCTATGGACATAATTGTATTGTATTTTTGAGTTACTTAAATCATGTATGAATTTATATTTGAACTATGTATTTTAAGGTACTTGAACTTTTCTATTATTTATTTCACTTTTTATTTTTAATTGCGTTATATTGTTATTTACTATTTGGGTGGAATTGTCAATATATAATTAGTTAAAAAAAATTATATATAGTTTTATGATTTGAGTTTACATTATATTTTCCGTGTCGTGTCAAAAAAAAGTTTTTGACAACCTTAGTTGTATACTCACAAAAGACAAACAGAGGCAGAATAAAGAATAATAAAGTCTGTAAGAATGTCGGTAGCAGTTGTTGCAGTAAACCAAAGAGATCAGAGGAACCAACTATTGCAAATAATCTAAATGGTTTCTAAGCACAAAAGGCCTCAATTGATCAAATTGATGCATCTAGGCTATATGCTTGGCTTGAATATAGGATTTCATGTTTTTTTTACCCTATTGGCAGCATGTACCATTAATTATTCTCAGATGCAGTAACATTAAGTACTATTGCAATTAGTGTATGAATAACAAAACGAGGGTGTAAACAATATTTTGACTAGGAGACAGTCAAGAAAGTGAATCTGATAAACATAAATGAAGAAAGAATTGCAATCCACCCAATTTAATATAAAAAGGTTTGCAATTAATATTTGATTCATATTCCAAAGTTGTAAAAGAGGGAAAAGAATTCAAGATTGAGAAACTTATGGAATGGCTCACAAGTCATAAGGGGGATCCAAATTGCTGAAACAATAAAAAACACGAACTGTGCTCCAACAAAACTTATGGGAGCGGAGAAATCCATGATATCTCAACAAGCACTAAAATAATTAACGACTTAATCTAGCAGAGATATAGACCAAGAAAATAAAAATAAAAATAACTAGGTGAGAATCTGAAGCATAGCACACTCCTACCCACCCCTAAAATTCGTCACAAAATTGCCTCTCAAAATCCAAACCTGAAACAGCATCACTCGGAAAGGGAACAAGGTAATAAAAGCATGACAGAACAAAGAAAGAGTTGATAAACCGCAATGTACCGAAAGTAAAAGTAGATGAAAGAAGCTAGTTTAAGATGGAGACTTGGGTTTAATTTTAGTTAAATATTGCCCATAGACAACCTTTGCACATTCGAATCACTCGTTCGAGTTCACAAACACAGAACAACAGCAGTAGCAATAATTATCGTGAGTGAAAACACATAGATATAGAACAAAAACCGAAAGCATACCCCAAGCAACAGTGCATTCCTCACTAGTAGCGCTAGCCTGGTTTGCTTGGCATTCAATACCTAATCAATAAAAAAATATCCCAAATAATTAAAATATCAAACCCTAAACCAAAACAGTAAAAACACAACTCACATAGATCCATGATATGGTTTCTGCAAATCGCACAGTTATCAACAACAATATCTGCAAAGACCAGACCAATTGAATGAATTAGTTATAGGGTTAATTAATTATTTATTTAGTTAATTAATAATAATTAGTTAGGCAAAGTACCCCAAGCCCAGAGAGAGACGGCGTTCCACTTTTTGATCTCGAAACGCTTTGGTTTCTTAGAGGAAGAAGGACCAGCAGTGCCTGACGTCTCGCCTACTGGAACCAGGGTTACCTCCGAGTCCAAAGTTGACATTCTCTCTCCCGCTGCTCGTTTTTAGACTGGTGATTTAGAGTCAACAGATTATAAAAGAATGAGAAAAGAAAGAGGGATGTAAAACCAAAATTTATAATACTCTAGATAGAAGAAACCCGGGGTTCTTCGCATTAACAGAATATACATTGCGTGTGGCTTTTTAATATATATATATATATATATATATATATATATATATATATATATATATTTATTTTATTTTATTGTTCATGCTTTATGATGGATTGTTATAGTAAAATTTTTAAAATTTTTTATTTTGATTCTTAATTTTTTTTATATATAATTGATTTTAAATTAGAGTTATATCTTTTTAGGATTGAATTAAAAAAAAAAAGGATTTACGTTACACGTGTTGGCTCTATAATTTGTTTGAAAAATTTATTTCATCCTACCTTTTAAAGCTTTTAGGTAATTAATCCTTATAATTTTAAAAAATTATATTTTAGTATCATACTTTATTTTTTTTTAGTTCTTTTTCAATGGAAAAGAGAGGGAGATTACTAGATTCTGGCTTGGAAAGAGAAAATTATTGTTGACGACAATTTCAGCTACTAAAACAATCAATTTCTATGTCAAATAATTTCAAATGATAAGAAAAGTTAAAATTAAGTGTTTTTTTACTTTGAAAACTCCTAAAATAACAAATTTGAGCTCTGGAATATTTTTGGTTTTATGTTGTTATGGGTTTTGAAGCAATTTGTTTTATGTTTTTGAGGTCATGGATTGGTTAAACAAGATTTCAAGAGTATTTCCTAGACATTTTGAGTCAAAAATAGATTGAAAACAAGTTTTTTTTTTTTTTTTAAAAAAACAAGAGTCTTGTTTTTCCAACTATAGTGACTGAATTTAGGGCAATTATAGATGATGTTTTGTCTATTCTTTTAGTAAAGAATAGGGTACACAACCTTTACGGGGGGAAAGCCCCCCGCACGGGCCTTCTCATTGTGGGCTAAGCTAGGTTTATCAGGGTTAAAATGATTGAGCTCATTTTTTTTTATTTTTTTAAATTACTAATTTTTTATATGTATTTTTTTTTTAAAAAATTGGATTTATTTTTTATTAATAACCTTCACTGTGATTTTGTTTTTTTTTTTTTGCATATCTAACCTTTTTAAAATAACGATTATTTTTTAATTATATTGAGTGTGTTTAATTTTTTATGAGGTTTACGTGATTCTTTTATAATTTTTTTTTATATTTTATATAGAATAAACTTATTTTTTAAAATAAAAAACATTTATTTTCTTACAATATTTTTAATATGTGCAGCCCTTCATAGAATGTTTTTCCTTTATTTTATTCAATAAATTTTATATATGTGTTGATTTTTATTATATATTGATTTTTATAAATATATTCATTAAACACAACCAGTTAAATTTCTTATCTTGTGATATTTAATATTTTAATTTACATTGATCGCTCAATTTTTCCAATTTATTGTTGATGGCTTTTTTTTAATTTATTTACAAAATAGTTTGTAGTTTATGTAATTATATACAATTATAAGGTTTTTTTTTTATTTATATTTAAGACTTCTATGTAAAAAAACACCTTCAGAAATTCTACATGTTCAATTTTTTCATCATATATTAATGTTTTCAATTTGATCCTTATTCTTTTTATTTTTTAATTTTTTTTCTTGACTCTTTTATAAAAGTTTTATTGTTTTTAATCCCTTCAATCCAAGTTGATTGTATAATGTTTTTTTTCTTATTCTTTTAATTTCTTTTTTCTTTTGTTAATGTTTTTATTCTTTTCAATTTAACTATAAAATTAAAAATTTGTTGTTTCCTTTGATTTATTTTTTCTTATGTTTTTAACCCTTATTTTTTTAATTATTATGTTTTTGGAATTTTTTTTGTCTAATTTTTTTCAAGTCATCCTTCAACATTTCATTTCTCATGGGTTGAGCTTCATGATTTTTTTTCCATGTATAATGCTTCTAGTATGATGACGTAGGTCACGGATTTGAAAAGTTAACAGAGATGGACATATTTTTTATTTTTTGATATCATTGTTCGACATTGTTTATATATATATATATATATATATATATATATATATATAAATGACTTTGTGATTATTTTTAATTAACAAGTTTGTTAGGTTAATCTGGACTCGCTTGTCCCTTAATGTTCAAATTACATATCTACTGTGCTGGCTTGGACAAGCTCACACAAATTTTTTTATCCTTTTTATACCATGTTTCCTCCTTCCATGTTTAATTGGTTTAAAATTGAACAACTTCATCTTTTTTTCTCTTGGACTCATGACCTAAGAAACAAGTTTGTTAGGTTAATCTGGACTCGTTTGCCCTTTAATGTCCAGATTACACGTCTACCGTGTTGGCTTGGACAAGCTCACACAAATTTTTTATCCTTTTTATACCATGTTTCCTCCTTCCATGTTTAATTGGTTTAAAATTAAACAACATCATCTTTTTTTTCTCATAAATAATGTTTTTTCCCCATGTTATGTTGATGGCTTTTTTTATTATATATATTTTTCTATTTGCTATCATTGCCTCTCTTTTTTTCCATACGATTTAAATAAAGCCAATTTATTTAGCTGATTAGGACTATAACCCGAGTAATTGAATTTTTTTTATATAAAATGAACATAATTGCAATGTTTAAATGTTTTACTAAAAAGATAGTGTGTACTCAATGTTACGTGTGACGAGTCTAGTACTATACATAGAGAGATAGAGAAAAGAAAATATAAAAAGCAACTCCCTTTTTAAAGAAGGCAAAAGAAGAAATAATATTTAAAAATAACAAATTACTACATTTCTTTAGGCTATGTTTGGCATTGCGGTCCAACCGTGCTTTTGGAAATCTCTTTTAAAAAGCTTTTTTAGCTTTAAATTAATTTTTTGATTTTTTTGATCGTTTTAATGTGTTGATGTTAAAAATAAATTTTAAAAATAAAAAATATATTATTTTGATGCATTTCAAAGCAAAAAATATTTTGAAAATCAATATCTACCACACTTCTAAACACGCCCTTATTGTTTTTCTTATCAATATTGTTAAAAACATGTTTTTTTGACATAACACGAAAAATAAAATATAAAATCAAATCATAAAAATAGATTGTAAAATCATAACTTTTTTTTTTCATAGATGGTTCATACCAACAATAAAAAATCCCATCAATAAAGATATGGTATACTTGTTCTTGCATGATAAAATCTCACCAAGCAAGATCCAAGGAAAAATGTTGGAAGTAGTTGGCAAGACCATGTGTCCAAGAAAAAACATTGAAAATAGCAATGTCTTCATAACTATGCTCCCTTGTTGGCCTATACCGGTTCCAATGTTGCCTCCAAATGCATGATTATTTGTGTGATAGTTTTAGTTTATCATATATCTTTTGCCTTGATGAATAATATATCACTTTTAGATATTTTTGTTTTTTTTTTTAGATATTGTTATACTTTTATAAGTTTTAGATATTATTTGTTGCATACCATGAATCTCAACAAATGGATCAATAAGAAAACAGGCTTTGTATGAATTAAAACAAATAATCATCATAAATAAATACTAAACAATCACAATGTAACAAAGATTAAAGGAAAGGTGTGATCATTGAGCTACACTATCCATTAATGTTTAAGGTATACCTTCTTCAATTTATGATGCCTTTTGGTTATGAATTTCTTGCCCCTTTTTTTAGCTCCAGATCCTTGGTGTTTCTAGCTCTTAATCCTTGATTTTTAAGTTCTTATTTATTCTTCTTTCTTCCTACCTTTGACTTACTTTTAAGAAACACTCTCATTTTATAAGCCAAGCTAAACTAAGAGGTTATAAAACCATGGTGTTTTTTCTTAGAATCTATATGGTTACGCCATTTCTCTTTTCTATAACATATTCCTGAAGGTCATGGTGTTTTCTTTCTTTTTGAACTGAATCCTTAACAGAGAAAAAACCTTCCAAGCTAATAATTTTATGGATATTTTCTTTTTTAATCAAGGTTGACTGGGTGGGGTACTTTGGGTATTTTTCTTCTTTAGTCATACTTGATTTAGAGCTTTGTAACTCCATGTTCATTAATTAGAAGATTGATCCCCAATCAGCTTGAATATGTCAACGTAAAAGAGGCTAATTGGGGACAAGATATTGTTGATTTTATCGAGCCAACTAAGGTATAAACATTTGATGTAAATGGTTGGACTTTGTAGGTGCAGTGTTTCTCAGTTTTTTGGTGTTAAATATGTCCTTTGAGGTAGTCAGAGACAAAGCATCATTCGTTTGAAGATGGTTTCTCGATCAACTTTTCAAGTGAAGAAGAGAAAGAACAGTGATTGAACGACATATCACTTGGTTTCTTCATTTTAGTTCGAATAATGCGTTGTCTGTTACTAAACCCTAAGAATTAGGGTTTTCAATTGGATTTTTGAATTTTGAATTTTGCCTATATTCTTCTAATTTCAGCATTTATATCCCCAATTGAAGCAGAAACTTTTCAATTATTTGAATTGTATCATTGCAAACATTGGTTATAATCCTTTAACCTACATGTCTTTTCCAACCTAGTCATTGGTTTCTTGATTGTGCAATTTGACCCTTATTAATTGTCAAACTTTTAATTTATCTTAAATTGACCCTTGATTGGATCAATTTTAGCCTCTGAATGCATGTGCTTATTGCACTTTGATCCTTGGTTTTGAAATTCTTCTATTTGGTCTTTAATCAACCTTTAAACTATAAATTGTTTTCAATTAAACCCTAATTTTTCCAATTATGTCTTTTATAAAGTTCAATTGGGACCTTGATCTTCCAATTATTGCATATTGACTCAAATTAGTTCTCCAAACTTAATTTTTTTTCAATTAAGTTCTCAAAAGGTTTAATTTAGCCCTTGGAATTAAGTAATTCTTCCAATTTGGCCAAATCAACTTTCAAATTTAAATTTGCTTCAATTAAGTTTTTAATTAAATGAATTAAACCCATTAAAAGTTTAATTGAGTCCTTAAACTTAATTACTTCTTTTAATTTTGGTCAAATTGACTTTCAGACTTGATTTTACTTCAATTAAGTTTTTTTTTCAGCCTATCTCGTCAACAATATTTCAATCTAACTATTTATTAGTACTTAAAAGTATATTTTTTTCAAGGTTTTATATCATCATTTTGCACTTGAAGTATCAACAATTCCTTAACTAAAGCATATTTTATAATAACATATCTAATCATATAAGATACCTTTAATCTATGGTTAATGTTCATCTTAAATCTAGGCCTATCACATAAATGAAAGGATTGATTGATGAGTTTAAGTACTGAAATTGAAAGGACAAAAAAAGGGCCAAACTTAGAAAAGAGATGCTGGTTCTGTCCAAACTATAACACTGTTCGGTAATTGGGTCATATCTGGAGTTGTAAATCTCGGATTTAGGTCTAGTTTATATGGATGGAAAGCTAGAACATAGGCCTAAAACTCTCATGTGGAGTCTAAAATTTAAAAAGGTCGTTTTCAAGTCCAAATTATAGCAACAACGGAGAAGTTTGAATTTGTCCTACAACCCATACAGTGTTCAACCTATATCTTGAGTTTTAGAAGTCCAAATGACCTCAATTTTATTTTCTTTGAAAGCTGAGATAATTTCTTAGAACTTTCATGGTAAAATTGGTTCAAATTCGGACGTTATCAATGATATTTTGTTCAAACAAGAAGATAAAGATTGTCACCAAGTCAATATGTGATCACCCATTCAACAATTAGTCATCAAATTAATAGTTTTAAATTTTAACCTATAAAAAGAGACATTTACGATGCATTTAGGCATCTTGGTTGTTCAGATCAAGATCACTCTCTTTCTTTGTATTTTATAATCTTTATTTTTATTTTATGTTTATGCTTTTCATTTCCTTTACTATACTTATGTTCTTATATTGTTTATTTAGTTTATCTTTTTCATTATGTTTAGCTAAGTTTATTATGTCAAGGTGAAAAGGTTTCATTAATGGTGCTAGAATAGGTATATGATAAACTCAACATGGACTTTAATGTTTATGTCCAAGAAAGTTTGTTATTAACATGTCTTATCTTTTTATTTTATTAATTCTTAATACCTTGCTTGTTAAATGGTTAATCTCGATTTGTGTTGTTAATATAAGTTAGCATCATGAATTCCTGACAATATTTAAAAGTATAATGTTACTTAAATAAGATAATTAATATGATCATGTTAAAAATTTATAATGAACTATTAAGGATAAATCATCCGATTGGAACCTCCTTTGTGTGTGGTTTCCAGTTGATTAATAAAAAGAGTTTATACTATACTTATTTCTAATACTATTAATGGATCCTCTAACCTTGACAATTGTTTTATCATTGTTTAATCCTTACATCAATATCCCATAAAATTCTCATAAACTCTTTGTTTTATTATATATATATATATATATATATATATATATATTATTTTTAATTTATATAGTTTCCCTCCCTGTGGTTCGACCACGGTTTTGACGAGTTATTTATTACTTCGATACTCCTGCACTTGTGATAAGACATCAATCTTTTGGTCATGTCAACTATTCTTTTAGCAGTTCGACCTATTACAGCTCAAAAGCTCATTTATTCATGTCCTAAAAATAATTTTGGATTTTGAATTTACTATTTTTTGAATTTTTAAATAAAAAAGCAAAATAAAATATTTTTCAGGGACCCAAAATTAGGCATCATGCTCCTTGGAACACTATGTAACCCAACTACCTTCCTAAATAATAGATTTGTTATATTCGTTAGATCATTAGTTTTATAGCAAGATATAAAATGTGTCATCTTGAAAAATCTATCTATAATAACAAATATGGAGTCTTTTCCATTTCTTGACCTAAATAAACCCAAAACAAAGTCTATAGAAGTATCAAACCAAGGTTTCTTAGGAACATGTAAAGGTATATATAACTCATTGGCATCATTTTAGACTTGTTTACATGTTATGCACATATCACTAATTCTTTGCACATCTCTTTTCATGTTATTCCAATAAAAATATTCATGTAAAATTTCTAAAGTCTTAGTAATCCCAAAATGTCCTCTTAATCCACCACCATAAGCTTTCCTTACAAGTAATTCACGCATTGAACAATTAGACATACAAAATCTTTTATCTTTAAATAAAAACCCATCATGCATAAAAAAATCCAATAGTTTCTGCAAGTTTATATTGGAAATAAATTTTACCGAAATCAATATCATCATGATATTTCTTTGATAAAATCAAATTATAAAAGTCTAGTATTCAAAGTATTAATAAGAACATACCTTCATGATAATGCATATGCAACTATATTTTTCTTACCTTACTTGTATTTGATGATATATGTGAATGTCTCAATCTATTCAATCCACTTGGCATGTTTACAATTTAACTTACTTTTACTTTTCGAGTGTCTTAAAGATTGGTGATCAATATGAATTACATAGTCTTTAGGTCAAAGATAATGTTGTCAAGTCTCCAAAGTCCTCACTAATACATATAACTCTTTATCATATATGGGTAATTTAGAGTTTCACCATTAACCTTTTCACTGAAATAGGTCATGGACCTTTTATTCTATGTTAAAACAGCTCTAATATCTATACGTGAAGCATCACATTCAATTTCAAAAGTTTTTGTAAAGTTAGGCAAAACAAGTAATGGGGTTAAAATAAGCTTTTCTTTTAGCAAATTAAAAGTTTTTTCTTGTCTAATTTCCCATTTAAAACCCACTATCTTTTTTACAATTTCAGTTAATGGAGCAACAATTGTATTAAGATCTTTCATAAATCTCCTATATAAACTAGTCAATCCATGAAAACTTTTTACCTCACTTATCTTCTTAAATATAGGCCACTTTTTTATAACTTTAACCTTAGTCCCATCCATTTCAATACCTTTTTCACTAACATATCAAAGAAAAAACAATTTTTTCCATGCAAAAGTCACAATTCTTTAGATTAGAATACAAACATTCATTTCTAAGCATATCAAGTACCTATCTTAAATGATTTATATGCTCATCTAGTCATTAACTGTAAATCAATATATCATCAAAATAAACAACTACAAACCTACCAATGAATACATGCAATACATTAGTAAGTCTCGAAGGCATGACTAACCATTCATATAAACCATATTTAGTTTTAAAAGCAAATTTTCATTCACCATTTTTTTTTATTATAATATAATGATATCCATTTTTAAGATCAAATTAAAAAAAAATCTATGCAATTCATCAAGCATATAACTTAATTTAGGGATAATGTCTATACTTTACTGTTAAGTTATTGATTGCTTTATAATCAACACACATTCTCCAAGTACCATCGTTTTTTGGTACCAAAAATACATGAACAATATATGAACTCATACTGTTAAGAGTTTGTAAGTCCAATTAAGAACTTGGTATGAGAATCACTCAATCATATAAAAGATAGCAAGAGTGTTGATTTATTTATTAAAAATAATTTTTTTTTAAAAAAAAAGTCTCTACAAAAGAGTATTTATACTAGAAAACATTCTAAGTCTAATATGATATCCCTAATAAATATGGATAAACCTTATAAATAATAATAATTCAATGAACCTAAATTTAAATAAAAGCCTTAATATATCTAAAAGGATGAAAATAACTAAAATATAAATAAAATAATAGCTTAATTAATTTAAATAAGACTAAAGTTATTTTCATAATCTGTTAATAGAATCAAAGCCCAACTTCAAAAGCATGGTTCTCTTTCTTCTTAATGAATTATAAGGTGTTCCAATATCACTAAAAATCTATGGATGTTTACCTCCTAATTCAACTAGAATTGTATTAAAATTCCTTTTATAGCTGCAGTTATTACAAAAACAATAGCAAAGGTCAACACTAGCAAATTTAAATCTTCTAATTCCAATATTTTTGTAATGTCTGAATACCTATCTATTAGCTCTTCTTGAATATTAATTAAATTAATTAATGCTTGAACTTCATTACTTAATATCTTCTTGAAGTTCACCTTAGCCCCATATGTCTTGTATAAGTCTATTAAAAGCCTCTTTGAATCTTTTAGCCCTAAGTTTTGTCACTAGACCAACTGGAACCTCCAACAGATATCTTGGTGTTGCTTAGATCACATCAATGTAACTCTTGACCCATGAAATCAAACTACCACACTTAGCTCACACTAGATAGGTGGTTCGAGTTGTGCCACATGCCAGGTTTTCCAAATGTAAAAAAAAATATTCACACTAGATTGGTTGTTGGAACGCAAAATAAGAAAAAAGAAGAATCAAAGTGAGATTTAGTTACTTTCTTCCCAAGTAATTATGAGATAATGAAAAAAAAATGACTATAAATAGCGGAGATATTTTTTTAGAAAAAGGGACCACCATTAAAAAAATAAATAGAGAGATAAAAGTGTAGAGAGAAAAAGTGTGAAAATATAGAGTGAAATACAAATGAAAGATAAAAATAAAGAGGAGTGATGAGAGAAAAATAATATGTGAAGAGAGAAAAAAGAAGGAGAAATAAAAAGGAAAATAAAGATAAAAAACCATAACTTTTTTTTTAGTTCTCACCCTTCTCCATTGCTAATCACTAAAAACCACCATCACTATTTGTAAAACCCCTATAGAAGCACCACCATGATGTTATCCCTCGCAGTGAAGGCATCCATCATGATCAGGTCCTTTTTCCCTTGCCAAACAACATTAGTTTTGTTATGTCCCAGCCCCCTAAAAGTTGGTTCTCTTTCTCACTCTAACCGAGCAACTATCCTTCACCTGAACCACCACTCAAAGCCTTAAAGACATCATATTCACTAGTAGCTAACACCAGCAACCGAGTCAAACCCATGATGAAAAGGGAGAGAAACAACCAAGAGAAAGAGAGAGGAGAAGAAGAAAAAGAAAGCTAAAAATTTGCCCAGCCCGATCAACCATCACCAATAACTAAGTTAAACCTATAGTGGATGACATTGCCGATACTATAAGAAAAAAGAAGAAGAAGAGGCACGTCTCGTGGGCTAGTCTACACACCTTTATGTCTTGCTGATGCATGCAATAATGCGCCACCAGTGACTGCCAACACCATCACATGTCAAACATGTGCTGCTATGGTCTCCTCTTGTCTAGTCATTTTCAAGCCTTTTCTAGGCTACCTAACAACTCTAGAAGTTTGATTTCGAACCCTATATTAATTTTTAAAAAACATTTTTAACATATTGTTTATTTTTAATAGAAAATATATGTTAGAACTTTTCAAGGTAAATTTGCTCATTTAATTCGCTTCTAAATGTTACCTCGGTACCATTAACCTAAACTTAATTAGGGATAATACTTAGCTAGAATTCAAGGATTGAATGCTTATTTTTCACTCCAAAGCATATGATTCCATGAATTTTTTTTTCTACATAAAAATAGATAGAATAAATAAAAATATATATAAATTAAAGAAATTAAACATAAACTAGAATAAAATTAAAGTTAAGATAACGATAAAAATCAAATAAAAATTAAGCACGACCAATGCCCCCAAAACTTACTTCTTGATTGTCCTCAAACAAAGACTTAAATCTAAACATATTTAAAATTTGATCAATGAGTCTCAAGCATGAAACCAAATCAAAGCATTTATTTAGTAATAGAAAATACAGTACTTCAATTTCAAGAATTTCTTTGTTACTTTTGTCTTATCTATTTTGAATCAACCATTAAGTATTTTTAAGCCTTTCTAGTTTTTAAGATTTTTAAACTTAAAAAATAAACTTAAACTTGATAGTTTAGTAGTTCTTTTAAACTAAATCGTGTCCTTGGCCCTTTTCTTACTTGGGTAACGGGTTTTTGTTTTCTTCTTCTACATTTTTTGTCATATCATAACTCTTGATGCCCTGTCCTTTTAAGATTTCTAGGTCATTCATGTAGCAAGCTTTCAAATCAATCACTTTCAAACTAGTTGGTTTATATAACCAAGTGCAAAGACATATTAAATAATTTACGTACTCAAACCACAAAAGGCTTTAGAATAGGAAATATCATAAGTACATATTGGAATTTTAATTTTTTTGTGAACTGAACATTGGTACTTAAATCTTTAAAATATGAAATATTTCACCTTTTTTTCCGGTAAATATACACAAAAAAAGTCAATGTATAAAATCATGGTATAAATAGAAAGGACAACGAAACCACCTTATCATTATTTGCAGATAAATTTATAATCTTGAATAAATATTCAACAGCCTAGTGATTTTTTTAAAAGGAAAAATTATCATCGCTCTCAAATCCTAATTATGGAGTAGTTATGTATATAAATGATTTTAAAACTATGACTATATTTAATAATCAATCTTCTCATTAACTACATGAAAAACAAAACTTTAAAATTTACCCCTTGTTTGAACACTAAGCAAAAAAGAATATTATATATGGCAAAACTTTGTTCAAATATAGCGAGCAGATGCAAATAGTTTCTACACCCCCAAATTTAAACTAAACATTATTCTCAATATAAAGAAAAGAGAAATATATAACTCTCTCACAAACTTGAACATAAATAAGACAAGAAAAAAAAATACAAGTAATAAGTAAAAGAAAAACTAGAAAAACAAAACAAAATAAAGGAACTTAGAAAACTTATGTTACCTCTTAAGAAATGTTGGTTTATTGTCTTTTTAAAAAACAAAGTTTTAATTAAAATATAATACAAACTTGATGAAACTCGTTGACACAATTTTATTCATGTTTGAAAAATTAATAATTACACATATATACATACATAAAAAGACGTCATCACTATCTATAAAATTATTTAGAAACCAATAAAAAGTTGCTGATTTTTAAAATGAGTTTTTTTCACACACATGCTTAGGTAAAAAGACGATAGCATAATTTTATAAAGTGGTAAGAACATTATTATGAAGTTATTAAAAATACAATATATTACATGAGTGAAAAGTTGCCTATTTTCAAAAATAATGTTTTTCACATACATGTATACATAAAAAGTGATAGAACTGCTTTATAAAATGAATCTAACACTATTGAAAAACTAGTAAAAAATTGAGTTATGGCATTTAACATCAATAACTTGTAGCTTGAGAGCCTATGAGACATGCTTTAAAAGGTAGCTTTAGATTCTCCTTTTAAAAAGTTTTGGGTACCAACTTGTCAATGATATCTACTTGAAAATATGAATCATAACAACATAAAAATTTTGTATCCTTAAACACATTAAATGTTACTTGTTGATCTTGCACTCCTAAAACTAGTTTTTCTTATTGAACATCGATCAATGCTCTCCTTGATGTTAAGAATGGTCAAACAAGAATATGAGAGATTTCATAGTACTTTTTCATATGAAGAATAATAAAGTCAGGTGGAAAAATAAACTTGCAACTTTTACTTGAACATATTCTAAAATTTCTCATAGATGTTTGATTGATTGGTCCATTTATTGTAAAGATAATATGGTGGGTCTGGATCACCATGATCAAGTTTTTTAGACATTGAAAAAGACATTAAATTAACACCAGCACCTAAATCACACAAAGATTTTTCAAAATAATAATTTTCAATTATGCAATGAATAGTAAAACTCCTTAGACCTTTAAGCTTTGGTGTAATTTGTTTTGCATGATACCAATGCATTCCTCAATTAACATCACAATCCTATAATCTTTTAACTTTCACTTATTTGATAAAATATCCTTAACATATTTAGGCATTTGCTCTAAAGCTTCAATAAAAAGAATATTAATATGTAATTGCTTAAAAATACTAAGAAATTTATAATCTTATAATAATCCTATAATCTTCAAACTTATTTTTTATAAGTTTTTGAGAAAAAGGAGTTGATGGATCATAAAGTGAAGGAGAATTAGTGTCAGAAAAAAAAAAAGACCTCCTAAAATCCATGGGTTATAAAGCTTCTTTATTCTTCTTAGAATTTCCAGCCCGGTGATCGGTTAATTGTTGCACCAATTCCTTTATATTTGGCTCAAACTTATGAATTTTAACTTTAACTTGCTTGATACTTGTTGTTTGTGAGAACTCAATTTTCCTCCAAAATCTTAATGATATTGCTTTGACATGTTGCTTAGGATTGGTAATGGCATTGCTCGCCAAAGTTTGTGCTATCCTTTTTAAAAGTGTTGTAACTCAATTTTGACCCACCTATTTTTAAATTAATTTTAAGGAGGATGAATCTTGAAAATTAAAAGACTAGGGGTTTGAATGCAAGGATTTAGAAACTTCAAGGCCCAGATTGGAAATAATCATTCTCAGCCCCAAAACAGCATCGTTTCAAGCAGGTGTTGTCCATCATCTTCATCTCCAAAGCACCGAACGCCCGCCTGCAAAGTAGGAAATGGAAGTGTGAAACACCAGCATCCTAGTCCTTTCAAAACACAGAAAAGCAGTATTTATCTTCATGATAATTACAACCCGGCAAGATAAGGATGACACTTCGCGTCCGAATCCTAATAGAAACCGTCTCCTTCAGCCGTGCTTATCAGGAGGAGAGACGTAAGGTTGAGAGAGAGGAGGATTGGTCCCTATAAATACCCGACAATTAACACACCAGACGAGAGGAGAGAAAAACAAAGAAATGAACCCAGAAACATAGCAACTCACAGCACCCGACAGAGCATAAAAACCCATAAAAAATACAGAGAAGAAAATAATAACACGCAGAGAGAAAGGGAGAAAGAGTGCAGCACACACACACAGTGACCAGAATTATCTTTGAAACCGTTTTCGTCCCTGCAAACAAAGGAAAGACCAGTATTCACTCAAAGAACATCACAGCAAACCGGCATCGTCTTCGTAGTCTAAAAAACTACTGAGAAAGCAGAGGAAAGTCAATAGATCGCTGCTACTGCCTTCAGCGTTTCCAGAACCAGGAGAGAAAACAAAGGAAAGCAGAAGAAGGAGCAGAGGAGAGGGGGCAGTGTCGGCCAGCCAGAGCTTCGCCATCGTCTCCACTGATTCCAGCAGACCAGGTAAGCAGCTTTTTCTTCTTCTGCATTATTTCAAATGTGTTTTACACTGTGCAAGTGAATTTTAATTCACTTGCACAGTGCAGCAGCATGCGTGCTGCTGAGCCCAGCTGGGCTACTGGCTTGGGCCGGTGGCCGGGCCGGGCTGGCTGGGCTTAGCCCAGCCCATGTGAGCTGAGCTGGGCCCAGCCCAAAAAAATACATGTTGGGCTGGGTTCAGCCCAGCCCAACAAAAAATAATAAAAAAATAAAAAATACAGAAAAATAAAAATAAAAAAATAAAGAATGTGTATGCAAGAATAAAAATAATGTAAATTTATTGGTTTATTCACTGACGCCAGAGTCAGGAATAAAAATACCGGTTTAAGTTTATATTATTTTTATTCGTTTATTCAATTTTATTTAGTTAGAAAAAAATAAGAAATATGTGCATTTCAAAAAAATAAATGTATTATTATTTATTTATTCACTGGCGCCAGAGTCGGGAATAAAAAATAATATTTATTTAAATTTATAGCTACGTAATATTTACCAACGCCAGAGTTGGAAATATTCGTAGTTAAATATTCACTGGCGCCAGAGTAAGGAATATTATAAGCAAATTTTCATAACATAAATTAATAAACATTTAACAATTTAAGACGAAAACATCAATGCAGCCTGCCTTAGGCAGGACGTTTAAGGGGTGATAATATCTTTCCTTTTACGTAACTAGTCCCGAACCATAGAATCTCTGTTGACCAATCAGGGTTCCTAGTGACCATAATACTAGGTGGTGACTCCTTAAACAAGAAGACCTTTTCCCTTAAAAGAACAAGATGCCAGAAATCCGTTCTTTCCAAAGATTTAATTAATTTTTAAGGCTGCCGCGATGTCGGGTGCGACAGAATGGCGACTCCGCTGGGGATTAATGGACTAAGCTTTGTTTTTTGTCTTATTATTGCTATTTTATTTGTTGTGTTTATTTGTTTATTTTTCCTGCATTTACTGCTTTAGCATGCATCCATGTTTATATTATCATGCATCACGTTGAGAGCACACACCTGAAAATCTAGGATAAGTGGGAAAGTAACGATACCCCAATGACTTTAGCCTGGGTAAGACTTGTGAAACCATCCAACTCTTGCTTGATCGTTTACTTGGAAGTGGTTGATATGCCAAACTGATATTACTCAGAGCCTCTATTTTCATACTACTTGTAAGCCTCATATCGACCTTTCATGGACGATCACTGAGCATGCGAGAGACCCTTTGAAACTAGATAATGACCAACCCTTTGATGCACTCAATAATTAGGATCTTCCTATTAGGTTGTCATCCCATGAAGGACGTGTCTGCATTTCATACGCATTTTTAATTGAATCAACATTTTTGCATAAATTGCATGCTTTACATTTACAGGTTGAAATATAGGTTCCCCATGAAAACCTACATATAATAAACCCTTTCGAGAAAAGACAAATGAAAAACGAAGAAAGAGCCTAGTTGGAAGCCCAACATCAAAAAGAGGTGGACAATCTTAAAGAAGAAGTCGCAAGACTTACTAGCCTACTCGAGCAGGCCTTGAGAGATAAATCCGAAAAAGCAACACTTATAGCTCAGCCTGAACCTATGCTTGTAAATTCCTTCAATCCACAGAATCTAGGGGCAAATGGGTTATCATCTGATTTTCAATAAGTCATGCATTTTCAACCAGCATACCCCACGAGAATGTCGTTTACCATTGATTCTACAGAGAATGAATCTTAAAAGGGTAAAATGGTAAAAGAAGATGAGCCGAACAAATTCATTGCCCTGGAGCAAAGGATGAAGGCATTTGAGGGAATTCACCTATATGATCCTATAAAGGCTATTGAGATGTGTTTGGTGCCCAACATTGTCATTCCCAAAAATTTTAGAGTGCCAAAATTTGTTAAAAATATACGGGAACTTAATGCCCTATAACTCATCTCAAATCATACTACAACAAAATGGCTGAGGTGGTTGATAATGAGAAATTGTTGATTCATTTCTTTCAAGACAACTTGAGTGATGTTTCCCTCACTTGGTATATGCGGTTGGACAATACCAAGGTTAAAAAATGAAAGAATTTAGTTGATGCCTTCATGAGGCAATATAAGTTCAATATAGAGTGGGCCCTGATCGTTTAAGCTTGCAAGCTATAGAGAAGGACAACAAGGAGTCCATAAGGGAATACGCCCGAAGATGGAGTGAGGTAGCTGCACAAGTTAACCTTTCCATGTTGGAAAAAGAAATGATTAGTTTATTTTCCAACACCTTTAAAGCTCCATACTTTGAATACTTGGTTAGAAGCTCTGCACAACATTTCACTGACCTAGTTGTTATAGCTGAGAGGATTGAACAAGCCATTGGGTTAGGTAAGATTGCTAACCCGACTGAGAAGAACGGTTTCACTGAAGGTGGTTGCCAAGACACTTATCATTTCTATAGCTAATTGCTTCACATCGACTCCTAGAAATCAACTATCTTGAAGATAAAGCTATGGTGATATTAGGTCGAGAATGATCTACATTTGATTTCAATTGACTATTGAAAAGATGCCCTTGTCGAGGAGAATGAATGATTGAAATATTCCAGAAATTCCAATCAATGATCGCTAAATGTTTAGCCCCTTTATATGTTATCATACCAGTATTCATAGCCCAAGTTGTTGTCATAAGTTCTTTCTTGTTGAACTTATTTTCTAAAGTTTCAATGAAAATAATGAGTTTGTCATTCAATCGTGTTTACGATTAGCATTATTCATTTTTTATGAGAGAGTTTTCTTATGAAGATTCACAAACACATCTTTGAAGTCTTGTACGATCTCATAGACGCAATTCATCTCTTTTACCAAAAATTAGTTTCCCTATTGGAGTTTTGAAAAAATTGATCTGGCATTTTGATTTCAAAAAATAATTTGATGTTTATTCAAAAATGATATTTTTGACATTCTACTTGTAGAATGACAAGTGAATCAAGCAACTCCATCATTGAGGTGACTAAATTATAAAAACAATTGTGAGAAAAAAATGAATAAACACCCTTACCCCATTACTCTTGAATCATGTGTTTTTAAATGTATAAATAATGGTTTGTAGTGAACTTGTTGCTCATAACTCATGAAATGCATCTTTGCAAAGAATAAACCATCACACTATACGAGGTCAAAGTTTATTGATCATAGCTGCTTGCGCTTGGAATGAGGAAAGACCATCTTTGTTATTCCTTTCACGTTCTAAAATAAGTACATCCCTTGCAAACCCTTTTTTGAGCCTGAATAATTTTTTTCTTTCATAAAAAAATCCTGACTAGGATCACACCCCATATTGAGGGCAAGTGAAATTTCAATGATCAAGAAAGATGATAAAGCCGTGAGAAAGCCAAAAAGCAAAAAGAGCTCAAGAAACTCAAATGCTAAGGGGCATGCCCAAATCACAAAAAAAAGTGATAACCAAGATAAAGTGAGTATGCTCTAGCAAAGCAATGAAAAAGAAAAAGAAGGGCAAATCAAAGAAGAGCGGCAAAAGAAAATATAAATGACGTCAAGAGTCAAACTATTGATAGTGATCTTCAATCTTTAAAACCCTGAAACACTCTTTGAGCCTTATAAATCCTTTTCTTTCATAGCCAAAAACCACAGCCTACGTTATGTACCTGTAGAAGTCCTTTCTAATCAAGCAAACAAGCAACCTAGAACAATAAACAATGCTCTCAAAATGCAAAGAATACTTTTTCATAAGATTCATGATATCAAGAATAAACTACTCATTATTATTAATGCTGATAAAAATAAATGTTCAAAAAGAGACAAGTTTTTCTCATACAAAACCTCGAGCTTTTTTTCGAGCCCTCCACTCTGAAAACCTATAAAAACAAAAGGTCATAATATCATGATATATTTTTACCGAAGACCTCATTGCCAAACACAAGAGCAAATAATCTCTTTTTCAATAAAGAAAATAACCAAGGAGTTGCAAGATTTCAAAAGCAAATTGTTATTGGACTCACATCGAAATAATTTTTGTTTTCAAAATGCAAGATCAAGATTTCAAGATTCATTCTAGACCTATATTCTTCCACCAAACTGAAAAGGAGAGAAATGAACCAAACTGAAAAGGAGAGAAATGAGAGAATAGCCTCTTAAAATCATTATTCATCTAAGTCAGTGACATAGCACACTTGGGGGCAATGACCAGTACAAGGGGACAACATTGTGTTTAAGGAAAATATATCATCCCTTACAACAAGACAAGGGGGCATTTTGGTTTACAAAAGACAGCTCGATCCTTTCAGCAAGTGATACCGGATGTTTTTAGCTGTGAGACGAGGGGTAATGAATAATCCTCTCAAATTATTTGATGAGACGGGCAAGCAAGTGGGTCACGATGGGCACCGTAAAAGCTGAGTTATGTAAACAAATCTGGAAATAAACTTACATGGGCCAACTCGAGTGGGCTAAAAAGCCAAACGACAAAGATTCAAATCAGATAGCAAGATCTCACCAACCAAGCAACGAGAAGACCAAGAAGAAATGGGGGGGCCTATATTTCAAATAAGATAAAGATGCATGCATATGATTTAAACTTTGAGACATTGGACAATGAGTGTTGCAAATTTTATTAGAGAAAATTCTAACAGAATCCATCAAGTGGAAGGCCAACTTGAAATGGCCAAAGATCAAAATTGCTTTTGAAAAATTTTTATTTTTGAGAATTTTTCAACCTGGGCAGGCCGCCCAAGAGAATTAGGCCACCAGAAAAATCTCTGTATTTTTCCACCACCTTTCAGTTTCCACTCCTGAGGTAATGCATTTCATATCCTACCTCCATTCGAGCGTGCCTTCGAGCCCTCGTCTTATCCCCATTCGAGCGCGCCTACAAGCCCTCGTCTTATTTCTTTTTGAGCGCGCCTTCGAGCCCTTGACCATCAAAGGTAGTGCATTTCCTATCCTACCTCCATTCGAGTGCGCCTTCGAGCCCTCGTCTTATTTATTTTCGAGCGCGCCTTTAAGCCCTCGATCATCATAGGTAGTGCATTTCCTATCCTACCTTCATTCGAGCGCGCCTTCGAGCCCTCGTCTTATCCCTATTTGAGTGCGCCTTCGAGCCTTCGTCTTGTTTCTTTTCGAGCGCGCCTTCGAGCCCTTGACCATCAAAGGTAGTGCATTTCCTATCCTACCTCCATTCGAGCGCGCCTTCGAGCCCTCGTCTTATCTACATTCGAGCGCGCCTTTAAGCCCTTGTCTTATCTCCATTCGAGCGCGCCTTCGAGCCCTCGTCTTATCTACATTCGAGCGCGCCTTAGAGCCCTCGTCTTATGTAAAAAAAAAAATCATCGTATTTTTCCACTGGGCAGGTAACCCATTACAATGTGACCAACTGGGCCGGTAACCCATTACAATGTGACCATCTGGGCAGGTAACCCATTACAATGTGACCAACTGGGCCGGTAACCCATTACAATGTGACCATCTGGGCAGGTAACCCATTACAATGTGACCATTTGGGCCGGTAACACATTACAACATACCATCCTATACTGGGCAGGTAACCCATTACAATGTGACCATCTGGGCTGATAACCTATTACAACATACCAACTGGGCAGGTAATCCATTACAATGTGACCAACTGGGCAGGTAACCCATTACAATGTGACCATCTGGGCTGGTAACCCGTTACAATATACCAACTGGGCAGGTAACCCATTACAATGTGACCACCTGGGCTGGTAACCCATTACAACATACCAACTGGGCAGGTAACCCATTACAATATGACCAACTGGGCAAGTAACCCATTACAATGTGACCATCTGGGCTGGTAACCCGTTACAATATACCAACTGGGCAGGTAACCCATTACAATGTGACCACCTGGGCTGGTAACCCATTACAATATACCAACTGGGTCGGTAACCCATTACAATATACCATCTTATACTTGGTAGGTAACCCATTACAATGTGACCAACTAGGCAGGTAACCCATTACAATATACCAACTGGGCTGGTAACCCATTACAATATACCAACTTGGCTGGTAACCCATTACAATATACCAACTGGGCAGGTAACCCATTACAATGTGACCATTTGGGCCGGTAACCCATTACAATATACCATCCTATACTAGGCAGGTAACCCATTACAATGTGACCATTTGGGCCGGTAACCCATTACAATATACCATCCTATACTGGGCAGGTACCCATTACAATGTGACCATTTAGGCCAGTAACCCATTATAATATACCATCACAAAAAAAAAAAATTATATTTTTCAATCATTGGGCAGGTCGCCTCGAACAATTAGACCATTCGCGAAATTTTTCGCGTTTCTTTTATTATTGGGCAAGTTGCCTAAAAACAATTTAATCCATCCTAAAAAAAAAACAAAAAAAAAGAAGAAGAAAAAGAAAAATCAATAAAAAAAAGGGGGAAAGAGGAAGGGTTTTCACAATTATTCTTCTTTACAAAACTTACTATACAAAGTCAAAAGAAAATAAATTTTCTAATGTATTTGCACCGTAAGCATTGTAAAGAGGGGGCAACTGTTGTAACTCAATTTTGACCCACCTATTTTTAAATTAATTTTAAGGAGGGTGAATCTTGAAAATTAAAATACTAGGGGTTTGAATGCAAGGATTTAGAAACTTCAAGGACCAAATTGGAAATAATCATTCTCAGCCCCAAAATAGCACCGTTTCAAGCAGGTGTTGTCCGTCATCTTCATCTCCAAAGCACCGAACGCCCGCCTGCAAAGTAGGAAACGAAAGTGTGAAACACCAGCATCCTAGTCCTTTCAAAACACAGAAAAGCAGTATTTATCTTTATGATAATTACAACCCGGCGAGATAAGGATGACACTTCGCGTCCGAATCCTAATAGAAACCGTCTCCTTCAGCCATGCTTATCAGGAGGAGAGACGTAAGGTTGAGAGAGAGGAGGATTGGTCCCTATAAATACCCGACAATTAACACACCAGACGAAAGGAGAGAAAAACAAAGAAATGAACCCAGAAACAGAGCAACTCACAGCACCCGACAGAGCATAAAAACCCATAAAAAATACAGAGAAGAAAATAATAACACGCAGAGAGAAAGGGAGAAAGAGTGCAGCACACACACACAGTGACCAAAATTATCTTTGAAACCGTTTTCGTCCCTGCAAACAAAGGAAAGACCAGTATTCACTCAAAGAACATCACAGCAAACCGGCATCATCTTCGTAGTCTAAAAAACTACTGAGAAAGCAGAGGAAAGTCACTAGATCGCTGCTACTGCCTTCAGCGTTTCCAGAACCAGGAGAGAAAGCAAAGGAAAGCAGAAGAAGGAGCAGAGGAGAGGGGGCAGTGTCGGCCAGCCAGAGCTTCGCCATCGTCTCCACTGATTCCAGTAGACCAGGTAAGCGGCTTTTTCTTCTTCTGCATTATTTCAAATGTGTTTTACACTGTGCAAGTGAATTTTAATTCACTTGCACAGTGCAGCAGCATGCGTGCTGCTGAGCCCAGCCGGGCCACTGGCTTGGGCCAGTGGCCGGGCCGGGCTGGCTGGGCTAAGCTGAGATGGGCCCAGCCCAAAAAAATACATGTTGGGCTGGGTTCAGCCCAGCCCAACAAAAAATAAAAATAAAAATAAAAAATACAGAAAAATAAAAATAAAAAAAAATAAAGAATGTGTATGCAAGAATAAAAATAATGTAAATTTATTGGTTTATTCACTGACGCCAGAGTCAGGAATAAAAATACCGGTTTAAGTTTATATTATTTTTATTCGTTTATTCAATTTTATTTAGTTAGAAAAAAATAAGAAATATGTGCATTTCAAAAAAATAAATGTATTATTATTTATTTATTCACTGGCGCCAGAGTCGGGAATAAAAAATAATATTTATTTAAATTTATAGCTACGTAATATTTACCAACGCCAGAGTTGGAAATATTCGTAGTTAAATATTCACTGGCGCCAGAGTCAGGAATATTATAAGCAAATTTTCATAACATAAATTAATAAACATTTAGCAATTTAAGACGAAAACATCAATGCAGCCTGCCTCAGGTAGGACGTTTAAGGAGTGATAATATCTTTCCTTTTACGTAACTAGTCCCAAACCATAGAATCTCTGTTGACCAGTCAGGGTTCCTAGTGACCATAATACTAGGTGGCGACTCCTTAAACAAGAAGACCTTTTCCCCTAAAAGAACAAGATGCTAGAAATCCGTTCTTTCCAAAGATTTAATTAATTTTTAAGGCCGCCGCGATGTCGGGTGCGATAAAAAGAATGGTTGAGAGTTGACCAATTTTATCTTTAAGGCTACAAATCAAAGCCAAAATATTTTGGATTTCCAAATCTATCATTTGTATGTATTGAATGAACACCTCCTCGAGTGTTAGGCTATTTTATTATTGTGGAAAATTAAAAAAGAGGAAACTTGGGATAATAGTGTAACAAGTGAAAAATTGAAATTATAAATAGGTGAATAGTGATTTTAAGGCTATTATTGGCTGGCCAAGCAAGGAGGAGAGAAAAACTTATGAGAAACCCTTGAGAATTAAGCCTAAAAACATAAAATAAAACTAGATTAAGTAATCAAAGGGTGTTAGAAGAAGATTTGGTCAAGGAAAATTAAAGAATTTAGGGGTTGTTTCTTTAAGGAAGAGCAATGTTTTGAGAGGTAAAAAGGGGGAGGAAGAGAGGTGAAAAGGAAAGGTTTCCTAAGCTTCTAATCTTTCATTTTATTTACATTGAAAGGTAATAAACTCTTCTAAACTAGTTATTTTAAATGGTTTTGTGTAGGATGAAGTATTGAAATTGTTGGTGTAGAGGTATGTTAAGATTTCTATGTTAAGGTGTTAGGATTGTGATAATTATGGATGATTGATGATGACCACATAAATAATGTATTGGTAAAGCATTGTTTGTATAGGTAAAGATTTCTATGTTAAGGTGTATGTAGGAATAGTGTATGTGATAATTGATATAATTACCAATTGTATTATGTGAAATTGTGTTGGTTGGAATAAATGATTAATGAATAATATTTGATTTAAACCATTGGGAAAAGAAAAATTCACCCTTGCATGTTCCTTATATTTTGGCCAAAATTGTAGAATTTAGGGTTGAGTTTATTTGGATTGTTTCTTGATGAATCATATAAAATTGTATTAGTTTAAATGTTGGGTGATTGTTTAAGGTGTTGATTATGAAAGTTTTGAAAGAAACATGTTTATTTCTTAAGGGGGAAAGTTTGGCTAACATGTAGGTAAATGGGAAAGTATTCTTCTTTATGTAATTGAAGGTCGAGTAATGCTTGAATGTGTTAATCGTGGTATTGAAAAATTAAGCAAGGTGTGAATTGAAAGAAATTGAGGAGAAAAATTATTCATCACCTTAATAAGTAATCAGTTAAGTATAAAATAAAAGAAGTGATGGGTTTTTTTATTTAATTAAATGTTCATCAAATTTAAGTGTGCCAGTTAAAGGAATTAATTGGTGGTTTTAAATGTGATGTATAAGCATTTGACAAGAATTATCTTGTGAAAAATATGTTTTAAAAGGAGAAATTTGTTTAATTGGTTAAGCCAAAACATGATTTTATCTAGCATGTATGATAAGAAATGATATTAAGTGATGGATAATAATGTAATATACCTGTTGGAACAGGTGAGGTCGCGGGTGCTATGCAACAACAGAGGATAGTCAATACAGCTCAAGCTCCAAGTAGATGCCTTGCATATTTGACTAACATTACTAAGACTTGTCTAAAATTATTTAACTATAAATTCATTAAATGCATATTACATTATTTTTATTTGTTGATTGTACAATGAAAAAGATATGAAATTGTCTAGTATCATAGGATACTAGAGATGTCAAATTTATCTGATGACTAGGATATGAAATTGACTAGTATAAGTAGGATACTAGAGGCGTCAGTGTGATTGAAAACCAATAGTTTTCTGACTAGCTGTTAAAAAAGAGCTAGAGGCATCAAGTTACGTAATGACTAGGATGTTTAATTGACTAGTATTTATGGGATACTAGAGGCATCAATGCGATTGATGACAAGAATTAAGAATTCACTAGTACCTAAAGGGTACTAGAGACATTAAGTTGCTTGATGACTAGAAGTTTATTGACTATTTACTCTGAGGATTGTTGGAAGTGCCAACATGTTTGTCGAGTAGATAAAAGAATATGAGTATTTGAGTTAAAGAATTATTCAAGCATGGAATTAAAGTGTAGTGTGTTACTATAAAACTTGTCATACACATGTCTTAATTGTCTTGAATTTATGTTATTGTAATTGCAATATTTATTACAAGAACTTCATAAAACTCTTGTAGAATAGTTGACCTTTTCATATAACTTATTTTGATAGATTAGTAATGGGGAAAAAATGTATTTTGGATTTAGATTGTAATATATGCGAATACATAGATATATCTTACTTTATGTAATCAAATTTAATGTTGTTATCATAAATAAAATTAGAACATCTATGTCATATTTAGTGTAATTAAATGAAGTTAGATCGTGAATTTAACCATATCCATGTTTGTTCTCTTGTTTTAAATAGGAATATGTTTAAGAACTTTTGTTAATGTTCTTAGTTTAGAATTGTCCAAATACCAATTAAATGCATATTTTATTTGTGATGTTTGAGATTCATGTGTTTTAAATTTGTATGCTTTATAATCTATGTGAAATGTCAAATGACAAATTGGGAGAATGTTGTCTATTCTTATGTATAATGATGTGGTCTTGATCTAAGATGATTGGATCAGATGATGAGAGATTAATTTTAGAAGTATGCAAGATCATGTTCAAATTTATGATGTCCTATATATAAAGAAAACTTTGCTGAAATTTTACAGAAATCTTAGGAGAGGATAAATCAATCTTAAAGGATTAACAACAATTGAAACAAAACTTGTTGAGTATTGAATGTTTATTGTGAAGATACATTAAAAGTGGGGATGCTACATTGAGAAAGTCCTTGATATCAAAGTTGTATAATTCCCTCTTATACTTCTTTTGACACCAAGATCGCTTAATTTATATATCTGTAGATAAATTTATTCTTAATTTACCAAGACATGTTCGTGAAATTTCTAGTAAAGAAATTTCTTTTTCATACAATTAAAAAATTCACTTTTCTCTTTCCTTTCTTTCCAAAATATATGCACAAGTCCAATTAGAACTTTTCAAGGTGAATTTTCTCATATAATTGGCTTCTATATAGGCTTTCTCAATACCATGATCCTAAATCCAACTAGGATCAATGATTAACTAGTATTTAAGGATTGAATATTAATTTTTCTCTCTAAAGTGCATAATTTCTTGAATTTATTTCTTGCTAAATAAAATAGATAAAATAAAAAAAACTATATATATAAAAAAAAAACTAAAGATAAAGTTGCACGAAATTAAGAGTTAGAATACAGTAAAAATCACATAAAAATTAATTACATTAGTTGTGTTTGGTTGTTTTGAATTGGGATTATGGTAGCAACATTTTAGTTAAAGGACAATGATGTATGGATGGCTTTCATGATGGTGAGCATACGCTTTGTGATGGGTTCGATTATGATGGATGTGTAGGTATGGTTCGTGTTGTGTGGTCATCAAACAGGATAGGAATGGATGAATAATGTGTTTGGTGAAAAAAAATTGGTAATGTGGAGGCTTGTGGGTTGTTGTTATGGCTATTTGATGGAGAGGGAAGAACGATAGAAGAGAAAGATAGTGATGGTGGTGGTATGGTTTGTTTTGAGATTAAAAAAAATATAAAATATGTTTTGAGATGAAAAGAGAAAAAAAAAATATAAAGAAAAGAAGTGTTATGGCAAAGAAGCAATATATGAAGAACAAAAAATAAAACAAAAAGGTAAAAGCGAGGACTACTATAAATTAAACAAAGCAATCTACAATAATTTTGAGTTTGGCATTACAGTAAATTAAATAATGTTTTTTTTTCTATTTTCTTTTAGTTTGTTTATAATTTATGATTTACTAACCTATAATGAGATGTTTGAGTAATAATAAAAAAAAAAGGAGTGAAGTTGGTATTTAAGGTCTTCATTAAACCCGGAAACACTCAAAATTAACAAAAATCCATATTTGAGTTGTTTGCTTTGCAACCTTATGGTAGTATTTGGTTACCGTCCTAGGAAAGAATAGACAAAGACAATGAAAACAAAAATGTATTTGGTTAAAAAGACAAAGACATATATATATATATATATATATATATATATATATATATATATATATCTGTTTCTAAAATATTTTTGAAGTGAATTTTTGTACTTTCAAAACAAGAGTTATAGAGGGAACATGTCTTTGAGGATAATATTTTTTATTTTTAAAATATCCTTGTAAAAAAATTTTAATTTCAAAATTATTCTTTTAAGACATATAATAATAAAAAAGGTTATTATCATAATTTTAAAACATAACTCAATGGTTGATTCGGGGCTATGCCCGGGTCAAGAGTCAAATTGACTCGGGTTGATCAAAGTCAGCATAAAAATAAAAGTGATTATTATCATAATTTTAAAACTCAATTTAAGGGTTGAACTAAACCCGGGTTGATCTAAGTTAGCATAAGAATAACAGTGATTATTATCATAATTTTAAAACTTAATTTAAGGGTTAGTCCAAACTCGGGTTGACCCAAGTTAATGTACGAATAAAAATGATTATTATCATAGTCTCAATTTAGAGGTTGGCCCGAGCAAGGCCCGAGTCATGAGTGTGGTTGACCATTAACTCGAATTAACGTAAAGACAAAAATAATTATTATCATAGTGTCATAACCTAATTTTTTACCATTTTATTTTTATTTTTATTATTATTTTATTTACTGAAAAGGATTAAAAAAAATTGATGAAAATAATAATGATGAAAAAACAAGTAAAATGAAATAAATGAAGAATGAATTAAAATTTGGGTTAAGGGCAATATGATTGGAAGTTTTTGGAGTTTAATTAAACTTTGGAATTAATCTAATTAAGCTTGAAATTAATTTAATTAATCCAATCAGGGGTTTAATTGGAGAATTGATAAATTTTTAGACTTAATTGAGCTTGGAATTAATTTAATTAATCCAATCAAGGTTTAATTGGAGAATTGATTAAGTTTTGAGACTTCATTAAGCTTGAAATTAATTTAATTCATCCAATCAAGGATTTAATTGGAGAATTGATAAGTTTTGAGACTTAATTAAGCTTGGAATTAATTTAATTAATCCAATTAAGGGTTTAATTGGAGAATTGATAAGTTTTGGACTTGATTGGACTTTGGATTTAATTAAATTAATGAAATCAGGGACTTAATTGAAGAGATATCAAAGTTTAGAATTTAATTAGGGTCCAAATTGCAAAAATTAAAATTCAAGGATCAATTTGTAAATGACGCTGAGATGCAAGGGTTCAATTACAATTTACCCAAGGACTGGAATGCAAAAATTCAAAATGTCAAGGATCAAAACACAAAACACCAAAAACGGTGCCGTTTCTCAGCACTGTTCATCTTCTTCAACGCCTCGGCTGCCCGCCGCCACCATTACTCCTGCAATAACAGTCGATTGATTACCTGGTAACGGTGGAATTCTGTGGCTATAAAGCCAGGGAAAACAAAAACCCAGAGGGGACGAAAAAAAAGGACATAACCGAAAAGCCCCTGGAGAAACACACAACCGAGGGAAGAATAGAAAAAACTTCGTTCCTCTGTTTCTTCTCAAAGAAACAGAGGAGGCCATGGAGAGAGACCATGAACAACGGAGGAAGAAAGCAGCTAGCCCACCAGTCCTCCATCATGTCTCCGTTTCTCTGCTTCCAGAGAGGAAGTAACACCGGGAACACAACAAGACACAAGAACAGAAACTATACAGAGTGGAGCAAGTTTTCTGCCTCTGTTTCTTCTCACAGAAACAGAGGCGTTCATGCCTCACGATCGTGAGGCACGAACGCGTGAAAAAAGGCTATTCTCTGGCTTTATAAGCCAGAGAAGGCCATAGAAGAGGGATCACATAACCGAGGGGCCAAGGGAGAGCAAAGAGAACACGAAGAAAAGCCAGGGGAAGGAAACAGAAATAGAGGAAGAACTAAAAAAAATGGAGGAACAGACCAAGAACCATAGAGAAATGGAGGACGAACAGTGACCAGAAAAAAAAGAACCACCCGAGAGAACCGGCTTTGTCTTCATCTTCAGGAGCAGCGTCTTCACCTTCAGGAGCAGCAGACCAGGTAAGTAAACTTCTCTTTCCCCGCTTTTCATTTTAATTCATCGGCTACTGTTTACTTTGAATTTTAATTCACACATTCTAAAACTTATTTCCTCTATTCTGCTCATGCACGCGTGAAATCACTTCACGCGTGCTGTCTTTGATTTTTGCCCAGCCGGGTCACTGGCTTGGGCCAATGACCGGGCTGGGCTGGCTGGGTCTAGCCCAGCCCATGTGGGCTGAGCTGGACCCAGCCCAAAAAAATAAAAAAATAGAAAAATAGAAAACAGAAAAAATAAAAAATAATAAAAAATGTGTATGCATGAATAAAAATAATGTAAATTTATTGGTTTATTCATTGACACCAGAGTCAGGAATAAAAATACCGGTTTAAATTTATATTATTTTTATTCGTCGTATTTTTTATTTTGTTTAGCTAGAAAAATAAAAATGTGTGCATGCGTAAAAATAAATTTATTTTTTATTTATTTATTTACTGACGCTAGAGTAAGGAATAAAAAAATATTGATCTAATTTTTTTTCGTAGCTACGAATTTTTACCAACGCCAGAGTTGGAATTATTCGAGCTCGAATATTCACTGACGCTAGAGTCAGGAATATTATAAACAAATCATCATAGCATAAACTAATAAACATTTAGCAATTTAAGACAAAACCAGCAATGCAGTTTGCCTTAGGCAGAATGTTTAAGGGGTGATAATATCTTCCCTTTTACGTAACCAATCCCGAGCCATAGAATCTATGTTGACCAGTTAGGGTTCCTAGTGACCATAATACTAGGTGGCGACTCCTCAAACAAGACATTTTCCCCTAAAAGAACCAGATGGCAGAAATCTTTTCTTTTTCCATAATTAATTCAAGAGAATTAATTTTTAGGGTCGCCGCGATGTTAGGTGAGACGCATAGTTTTAAAACCCAACTTGAGGGTTAATCATGGCAAGGGTCCTATCACAAGTCAAGAGGGTCAGCACAGATTTACTTGAGTCAAAATATGGATACAAATAATTATTATTATAGTTTTAAAACCCGACTAGAGATTGAGTCGAAACAAGGTTTAGGTCAATCTGTCAAGTCGGTCCTTATTTTGTAATTAGGATTATTATAATATTATTAATTTTAGCACTAAATATAAATTAAAGTAAAAAAGAATATCTAATTATTTTTCAAAATATATAAGTTTGACAATAATACATATTAATGATAAAATAAATTATTATTTTTTTATTTTATTCTGTTTTATCCACTATAACCAACACATGAATGTTCCTTCAGTTAGGCTATTTTTTTATAGACTTTAATTTAATGTTACTTTATTTCATAATGATTTTTTTTTTATTTGGCTTGTTTTGATTTCATAGAGTTGTTTTAAAAAAAAAACATTTAAAACCACAACGAATTGAACCATGGAGGAAATTATATATTTTCTATCGCTAATATCCCTTTAACAATTGTCGAGTTTTTCTTTTTTGAAGAGATTTCGTTATCTAGGATGAACACTTTGTTCTCTAACAATTTTTCGTTTAAAAACCGATGTGAGTTTTTAAACTGCACATTGAGATTTAAATTTTTGATTGGTTATATTGATTTTTTATTATTATTAATATAAATATCTATACTCATTTATATATATTTTAATTAATTTTACGAGATCTAAATCTTTAATATTCCTGAATTTATATATATAAAAAAACATTTTAGACTATTGGTGGTCCCTTGTTCGCGATCTGCGGATGAGAAACTGGCGGCAAAGTCGGTCTTTTTAGCCATATATTTGGAAAATCGGTACCACATGCCTTTAAAAGAAAAGAAAGCTAGAAGCCAAATTGAAGGTAGGTGTGTTCATTTAATAACAATATGTGCAATTGGCTTCCCATTTATTGCCATCATCGCCTACTGGCACAACCATGAATTCGGTGGGGTCATCCTTCACGTCAAGATGTGTGGTTCACTAATCGATGCAGGTTTTTATTTTTATTTTTCTTTTTTTAAATAAAATAAAATAACAATTACACTGGGAATTACAAGCTCTCACTCTCGACACATGTGTGATGAAATCCTGAAGAATTAATTACAAGCAGCAATAATGTACTTAAGACTTCATGTAATGTGTTGATTATTTGCCCTGTCGCCGTATCTTCTAGATTCTATTTCTCGAGCGAAGAGAATTCTTAAGAGATTTTGGAATCAAAGGTTTAAGATTTATTTTTAATATTCTTGTATTAAAATAATATCAAATAAAAAAATTCAAATATTTTCGAGATTTTATTTCTTGAACAAAGAGAACTTTTGAGAGATTTTGGAATTAAAGTTTAAAATTATATTTAACATCACTATATTAAACATCATTATATTAAAATAATTTAGAATTATAAAAAAACTAAAATTTTCAAAAACACGATTTTGAATGAAAATACAAAGATATTTTTTTAGTTAATTATTTTAACTCTTGACAAATCTTAAAAATTATTTAAATAAAATAAATTTAAAATTTTTAAAAATATAATTTGCTTTGCATTTCCAAACATATTCATAATTGATTTGAATGTTACTTAGAGATTGCTGTTAGCTGCAGAGTATTCGATTGAATGGTAAAAAATCTTTTTCCCTTAAATTCTGAGATCATTATTAAGAAGATTTCTTAAATTTATTGAAATATATCTTATTGATACACGGTGTGCTTTTAGAATTATTGAGGGACAAATTAATTTCCTAATGGACATGAAAATTATCTCGAGAACACCCTTTAGTATTAAATAAATAAAAAGAAAAAAAGAAAAAGAAAAAGAAAAACATGGCAAATTAAGTTACAAGTAGAGCCAGACATGCATCCATGTCAAGCATTGAATGTTAGTTGAGTTGCGTAAGGCTTTTTGTATATTAATATTACCATTAGTGCTGACTTCTTGTTAAGCCTAACGGCCACGCTTCTTCGACCCTCGGTTTCTCTTATTCGTAGACTTATTTGAATTTATAGTTGGAATTATTTTTTAAAATAATTTTTATATTAAAATATATTAAAATATTTTTTTTAAAAGAAAATATATTTTTGAGATTAGCGTATCAAAATAATTTAAAATATATAAAAAAATTATTTTTTTTTAAAAATAAATTTATTGAAAACACGGGTTAACCCGTATCAATATAAACACTTTTTTATTTTATTTTTTTTTAAAAAAAAAAACATGTTTTTTTCAAGAGGTTTGAGACGTTTTTTAATATTGTAATAATCAATAAATCTGCTGTCGTTGAACTTTCTTCCCTCAGCGATGGACCCTTCTTTCTTTCTAATCACATATTGTAAATGCCAGCGAAAATAGCTAAAAAAAGGGATGGTCCGTCAGAATTTTCAGCTACGTAACACTCTTGCGAGTAAGGCCACGACTGGGGTTGTTGAACGCCAAATATTATGAATTTAGGATGTGTCGTTTATAATCAAGTCCGACAGCCAAACAACTAATTTCTTGACAAAGTCAAAGTACTCTCTCTTTCTCTCTTCATTTTCCTTTCTTCTCCGTCCCCTAAACAAACATCAACCCTCTCTTTATTGTTTACACAAATAAAATACCACTAAATATTTGATACTTTTATTAAATACTTTTTTTACTAGAAGATTAAATCACCTTCTGTTTTTTTAGCAAAAATGTTTTTGAAAAAAATAACTTTTTTTACTTAAAATTATTTTTTTTTATTTTAAATCGTTTTAATATACTAAAATTAAAAAAAAAATTAAAAAAATTATTTTAATATATTTTAAAATAAAAAAACTCCTTAAATCATGGTAACAAACGCACTCTAAGCTATACATTCTCTTTTCTTTTCCTTTTTTTAAATCATACTAGCCTTTCCTCTGACATTTACCAAACCCAAAAGTGTTTTCTTTTGCTCGTGTTCTCTGGTAAAATAATATTTTTGTCTCCCAGTGCCTCAACAAACTATAAGTATTACAGGCGAATGATTCCGGTGATTGCTTGCTATTGTAATAAAGTGCTTCCTTATATTTTAGAAGGAGATTTACTGTTCTGGTTTGGTACGTAATTGCATGTCGAATGCTAAATTCTTGATCGGATTCTGTTAAGACAAAGATTCTCTTAAATAAATTTCTTTGGGATTAAAAATTATATAGATTTATTATTTTCTTGTGTTTAATTTTTAACTTAATTAAAAATAATAATTAGATTTTTTTTATTCGGCATGAGCTCAAAAATACTACTTTTTTAATATATCCTTACATATTTAATTATATTAACTATTTTTTTTTATTTAATTTATCAAATAAGTTCTTTTGTTACGGGGGTCTACTATTATCCAACTTAACTTGAAAATTATGCATGCGAATTCCAAATAACATGTAATTTTTTTTTTAAAAAAGCATGTTAGGTGGTGTAGTAGAGATTATGTTTTAAAATGTTTTTTATTTATAAATATATTACAATAATTTTTTATTTTAAAAAATTTATTTTTAATATCAATACATTAAAATAATTTAAAATTACTAAAAAAATTTAATTTTAAACAAAATTTTTTTTTAATTTTAAATCACATTAACAAACACTGGCTAAGACGAAATTGTTCACCCCATATCTTAAAAACACGTTTCAAGTTCTCTTTTAGATGAGCTTGATGTAATTATTTTGTTAAGAAGCCTATTTTCTTTTGTATATGTTTATACATGAATCTGTTGGTCCCCTAATTTGTTTTATTTTGATCTTTTAAATATACATATATTTTGATATAAAAAAAAAACACATTTCAAATAACTCTGAAAAGTATAGCTTAATTGGTCAGGCTCTGAGTTTGCTTCCCAAAGTTCACGAGTTCGAGTACTACAAATCTCAGGATTACTAGAAATTTATATGATCGTTAATTTCAAGACCTATAGAATTAATTGAAATATATATAAACTGATCCGACCATTTAAGTTAATTTTAAAAAAACACACATTTCAAGTACACGTTGCCAAAATTAAAGTACTGTTTAATGTGTTTTGAGTAAAAGTACATGGCATGACTGTGTGCAGGGGCGGAGCAAGAAAGAAAAATTAAAGGGGGTCAAATTAAAAGAAATTGTTTAAAAAAGTTAAAATTTCTATTATTTTATATAAAGAAGGGGTTAGAAATTTATATGATCATTAATTTTAAGACCTATAGAATTAATTGAAATATATATAAACTGATCCGACCATTCAAGTTAATTTTAAAAAAACACACATTTCAAGTACATGTTGCCAAAATTAAAGTACTGTTTAATGTGTTTTGAGTAAAAGTACAAGGCATGACTGTGTGCAGGGGCGGAGCAAGAAAGAAAAATTAAGGGGGGTCAAATTAAAAGAAAATGTTTTAAAAAATTAAAATTTCTATTATTTTATATAAAAAGGGGTTAGGAAAATTTTCCTTGCAGGGGCTGGGGCCCCTGCTTGCCCTCCTTCCTCTGCCACTGATTGTGTGTGTGTGTGAGTGTCTATATATATATTAAAGAACTTTAAAAGGCGTGGGAAAGCACTGTAGCTTCCCCACGCCTTTTAATTATACTTATATAATATAATAATTATTATTATTATTATTATAATTATAATTATATTATTATATTATAATATATATTATTTTTTGTTTTTATTTTTTTTCTGTATTTATTTTGGTTTTTTATGCTTTTATGAGTTTTTTTTTGCTTCTTTCTTAGTTTTTTTTCCTTTTAATTTTTTTTGTTTAATTTAGTTTGTTAATTGATTCCGAATTTGACGGGTTAACCTGGTTTGACAAGTTAACTATATATTTTTTATTTTTTTATTTTTTTTGTTTTTAATTAATTTTTTTCATTTAGTTTAGTTTGTTATGTTAAATTTCTTTCTATTTAATTATCAGACTTTTATGACACGTATTCCAAGCTTGACAGGTTAACCCAGTTAATTATGGGTTAACCCGTCATTTTTTTTTCTATTTAGTTATTAAACTTTCATGACGTGAATCTAATGTTTGACGGGTTATCATGATTTGAAAAGTTAATAAGAACTCTAAAACGCGTAGCTTTTTCACTATAGCTAAAGCTGTTTTTTTTTTTTTGCAGTTTTTTCTTCTATGGCATTTTTTTTTTCATTTTTGGTTTGACGGAATATCCTTTTTTTTCTTTTTGTTTTTTTTACATGTTTTTTTTAACGCATGGGTTTTTCATTGTAGCAGTTTTTTTTCCTCGCTTTTGTTTCTTCTGTTTTTTACATATAATATATCAATGTGCACACAGTGAAACACTTGACTTTTTTTTTTTCGTTTTTGTTTTCTTTTTTTTTCCAGTTTTGCCCATGGGTTTTTTTTTATTTTTTCTTTGTGTTTTTTTTCTTTTAATGAATTTTTTTTTGTTTAAGTTAGTTTGTTAATGTGGAAAAAAAAAAATTAGTTATCATACTTTTATTACACGGATCTCAGTTTTTTTTATATATTAAGCTGGTTGAGAACTTAGATTTGTAGTTTTTTTTTTTAAAAAAAAACACTATGGATTACTACAGTGTTTCCCTTACATGATTTTTCTTTGGCTGCAGTGTTTCCCCCACATGTTTATTATTTAAATTATCTTTGTTAAATTAATTTTTTTAATATTGAGTTGGTTGAGAATTTAGCTTTAGCTTTCACCATGTGTTTTCATTATTATTATTATTATTTTTGTTTTTTGTTTTACATTTTTTTTATGATTTTTTTTGTTTGATTTAGTTTGTTAATGTTAATTTTTTTTTATTTAGTTATCATATTTTCATGATACAAATCTCGGGTTTGATGAGTTAACTTGATTTGACGAGTTATTTTTTTCATTTAGTTTAGTTTGTTAAAGTTAATTTTTTTTTTATTTAATTATTAGACTTTTATGACACGTATCCTAGGCTTGATGGGTTAATTTTATTATTGATATTATAAATATTACTATTAAGTCAGGCGTTGCAGTCAAACCCAAGATTTTTAAATTTTTATTTTTTTTAAATATTTTTTATACAAAAAAATAACCAGCGGCATCGCGCGGGTATCAAAGCTAGTATATATATATATATATATATATATCCTGGGTCCTTGATATATACATCGCTCCATCAAACACCTGTAAAAGGTGTGCTCTTCAAAATGGCCCTCCCTCGAATGAGTGATGCTTTACGCACAAACCTTTTATATTAAATTTTTTTATACAAAAACATGTACCAGTTACTTTTATTTTTCATATTTGATTATTTATAAAGTAACACATCAACTTGTACGAAAATTTAATATATATGTCTTTCTCTCCTTGAAAATATTACACAATTTTAGGAATTACCTGGGATATAGTTGTATCAATAAATAAATTAATCATCCATATACAATTTTCGTGCATTATCCTGCTTGATACAATTAAAAATATGGAAACATCTTCTTCAAGTTCATATATATATATATATATATATATATATATATATATATATCTTGCTCTCTCATTAGAGGAGGGGGGGAAGTGGCACCTTCTTCTTACTCTTTTTTCACATCCTTTTTTTTCTTCTGAACTTTTTTTTTCTCATTTTTTTTTATGTTAACAACTTGTTGTAAATTTATTTAACTAATCTGGTTTAAATAAATTATTAATGAATGGAAAATTTATCTAAAAAAACCCTTAATTTTTTTACTTAAAAAACCCTTTATTTTTTAGATTTATTTCTTGATTTATGATGACTAATTAAAAGTCAATAATGCTAGAAATTAATCTTTATTAAATCTTCATCTTTTTAACTTTCAAAGCTCACTATAAAAAATAGGATGCAAGAAAAGTTTCTAACTAATACTTGCTAGATTCTTATACACTTTTCCTCATCTCATATTTTAGTTTATATATATATATATATATTAATTTTCTTTTCAAATCTAGAGTTTTGATTCATCTTGTTAAGAGATATTTGAGTTGTTTTATTTTAGATCAAGAATCTTATTTAAAAGTTCATCTAAACCAAGATGATGATATTAGAATTTTTAAAAATATATAACAAATGTTCTAGTTATATAAGTAATAAGCTAGCATTTTAAGGATAAAAGAATCATCATTAACAACAATAAATAATTTATTTACTTTAAATTGTTTCAACAAATAAATACATATTTACTTTAGTCTTTTCTTGGACATCTGTTATGCTAAGCATGTCTTTGTAATAATAAACTAAGAAATCCATGTAATAAAGTTTTGATGCCCCTTCGTTAAATTGTGGTAAGTTGTCTGTGATTAGTTGAAAGAGATCGATATTTTTTTTAGCAATTATTGATTACATATTCATTCGTTTATGTTCGATTGTGAAGGTGATGTGAGAACAACGGTTCCACTTTGGAGGATCCTTGTCGGGTATTTTCAACGTGCTTTTGATAATGTTCATGAAAAAAAACTATCACTTTTGATAATATTATATAGAATTTTATCAAATTGTTTTATTACGTAACAAGTTGAAAGTTTCATCTTGGTATTTTCTATCATTATGCCACAAAGATGTTGATGTATTTGTTTAATTTAAATCATCACTGAATTAATATTCAATTATAAAAATATTTTGAAATATAGACCTATTTTAAAATATAAGAAGTTTGAAAAAAATTAATTAGGATATTTTTAAAAATGTGATAACAGTTGTTTTTTAAAATGATTTTTACTGGAAATATATTAAAATATTTTTTTATTATTTTTTAAAAATTATTTTTGATTTTAATACACATCAAAACAATTTTAAAATTTTAAAATATTAATTAAAAAAATTTAATTTGTTTAGATAAACAGTTTGGAATGCAATTCGTGGAAAAAAACTAAAATATAAGAATTTTGGCAAAACCTCAAATGTGGTCACCAACATATCCAACAATATTCGATTGGGTCCCTGCAGTAAAATGTTTTCACCATAACGGAAATGTAATTTCCACCAGAATTTTAACTGAGCTATCCAACAACAAAATAATGTAATAAATTATAATGATTTTACGAAAGTTGAACTATTTTTTCTTATGAACAGAAAACTCCAAGTGGATGTACCAACGCATCTGATTTTCTTAAGCAACTGTAATTCAAGCCTCAACGTACCCACCGAAAAAAGAAATATATCTTTTTAATTGAGTGGAGTGAAGGGAACGCGTCTGCTTCTCACAAAATTGTAGGATTATTAACAGCTTTCATTATTTTCAAATTGCACAAAAATCCTATATTTTTATATAAATATATAAATAAAAGATTTATAGGTTAACCCGTGAAATTAATGAAAATATCGTTAAATTTTTATGTGGAGAGAAATAATAATAATAATAATAATATACATCTGTACAAAAATGTTGCAACTTGCTGGTTTCTGCTTTGCTGCAAACAAGGCACTGTTCAGGTAAGAGGCTAGTTGGTGATATAAATCAATCTATGCTTTGTGAATCAATATACTCTTTGCTTTTCTTCTTTTTTTTTGTTCATTGCATTTTTTTTTTTAAAAAAAACGAATATAAAACACAAACTAGAAATTTATTGCCTTGTCTCGGTAGTCAGGACCACTCGCCACCTATATTTGCAAAATTTATCTATAAATATCATGCAAAACCCAGTCTCAGTGACACCACCACCTAATACAACCACGAATTTGATCTCAACAATGGATGCTTTCTCGTTGGTTGTTTTTGTATTAGCATGGGTTTTTGCTCTTCTTTACCTCCCAAAAATTCTCAAATCCCGGCGTAACCCGTTGAAACTTCCACCAGGTCCTAAACCATGGCCAATTATCGGCAATTTCGACCTTCTTGGTCCTCTCCCTCACCAGTCTCTTCATCAATTGTCTCTCAAGTATGGCAAAACGATGCAGCTCCAATTTGGGTCCTACCCAGTTTTTGTTACCTCATCACTAGACATAGCAAAACAAATCTTGAAGACTTATGATCACATGTTCGCTAGCAGACCTCAAACTGCTGCTGGCAAGTACACAACTTATGAATATTCCGATCTCGCTTGGGCACCCTATGGGCCTTACTGGCGCCAAGGTCGTAAGATTTACCTCACCGAGCTGTTTAGTGCGAAAAGACTGGAGTCTTATGAGTATATGCGTATAGAGGAGATGAGGGAATTTACAAGACGTCTATATCGCAACTGTGGTAAGACTATTGAGCTTAAAGATTATCTCTCTCATTACACTCTTAGCATTATTAGCAGGATTGTGTTGGGAAAGAAGTACTTTAGCGCATCGGAATCCGAGAAGGAAATAGTTACACTTGAGGAATTTCAAGAAATGCTCGATGAGTTGTTCTTGCTTAATGGTGTGTTGAACATTGGGGACTGGATCCCGTGGCTAGATTTCTTGGACTTGCAGGGGTATGTCAAGAGAATGAAGAAGCTCAAGGTAAGATTTGACAGGTTCCATGACCATGTCATTGATGAACACAACGCAAAGAGAAAAGCAACCAAAAATTGGCAGCCCAAAGACATGGTGGATCTGCTCTTGCAGCTTGCTGATGACCCTGAGCTTGAAGTTAAGCTAACTAGAGACAACATCAAGGGGCTGACACAGGTTTTTTGTTTTTTTGTTTATATATATATATATATATATATATATTTCTTTTAATTGTCTCTCTCCACTCTTTTCTATTTTTTCCTCTTCTTTTTGTTTTGTTTTCCTATAATTCATAATTCAAAAGTAACCTCGTTTTCAAAAACAGAGAAAATCCTTCACTTTTTTAATCATATGGTCGTCTCTATTTCATACAAATTGTGATTTGATGTGGATAAGCAGGAATCTACCTAATCTTCCTGCCATCTTACTGTTTCTGTGTCGATTTTTCATGCGCAAATGAATTTCAAGACTGTAGAGTGAGCAATAAATTTAGGGAAAATTTCAAATAAGTCCTCCAATGATATAGGGATTCTTGATTAAGTTTCAAATAATGTTTTTGTCTCAATTAGGCTCTCAAAGTGTTAGGAAACTCTCAGTTGAATCACCCATCAAAGCGTAATTTTTTCGTAAGAAATACTAACGTTATTTTGTATGGAGATTGATGTTTTGTGTCGAAACACTTCTGAAGAGTACATGTACAAGATGAGAACTTTTGAAAATCTAAACGAGAGAATTTTTTTTTAAAGAGCTCAATGAGAGATTGGTTAAAGATTGCGAGCTTAATTTGGGGTTTGCACATCAATTGATCCTCAAAGAAGCAGCATCTTGACAGGAGCCATTGGCACCCGCGCGAGCTAAAGTGGAATATAGATAGCAGTGATTGTTGACCACTAGCCAATTATTGAGACCATATATCTTAAATACATCGAATTAGCTTTCAAAGACTTGCTTTATTGCCAAAATAAGAAGAAGATGTCAGAAACAAAAAAACAAAATATTTATGGTTGTTGTTCATGTTGATGGCTAGGACCTGATTGCTGGAGGAACAGATACCGCTGCTACAATGGGGGATTGGTCGATGTCAGAACTCTTGAAAAAGCCCCAGCTATTCAAAAGAGTAACGGACGAACTGGATAGAGTTGTTGGGAGAGATAGATGGGTGGAGGAGAAGGACATCCCCCAACTTCCTTACATAGAAGCAATAATGAAAGAGGCAATGAGGATGCATCCATCTGCTGTCATGCTTGCACCCCATTTGGCCCTTCAAGATAGCAAAGTTGGTGGCTATGACATCCCTAAAGGAACCAGAATCTTCATTAACACATGGAGCATGGGTAGAGACCCTGATCTGTGGGAAGATCCTGAAGATTTCCGGCCAGAAAGGTTCTTCGGTAAAGGAATTGATATTAAAGGACATAACTTTGAGCTGTTGCCGTTTGGTTCTGGGAGAAGAATGTGCCCTGGCTATCCCCTTGGGACGAAGATGATTCTTGTTAGCTTGGCCAACATGCTGCATGGATTCACCTGGGAATTGCCTCCGGGAATGAAACCAGAAGATGTGAAAAGAGATGAGGTTTTTGGATTGGCAACACAGAGAAAGTACCCAACTGTTGCAGTGGCGAAGCCTCGACTCCCACTTCATCTTTACAATTAGCGTATAATATTATTGTAAACATGTTTTACTCTCATAAAGGGTCGCAGCCATAGTCTTTTCTTCTACATGTGCACTGTATCCATGTGGCAGTCGTTTGCGAGCTACTTTATCTCAATGGAACTCTATCAGAAAAATAAATGATTCATTAATGTTATGACCTTGTTGTTGTTTTATGTTTGCAATGAAGCAAGTCTCCAAGCAAGTTGCAGGAATAATATTGATGCTTCCGGTTAAGAAGCTGCATGTTACAACAGCCCCACCTCAATGAACTCGCCGCATCAATATTTTGACTTCTCATTTCTTGTCCTTTCGTCGAGAAAGGGCTATTAATAAATCATCCCCGTAGCAGTTACCTCTTTAAGAAGCTAAAATGTTCGGGTTGTAAATTTAATTTTTAAAAATTATTAATTTAAATTTTAAAAATTTTAAAATTATTAGAAATTTATATGATTATTAACTTTACGATTCATAAAATTAATCGAGATGTATATAAGCTGACTTAGACACCTTTATTAATAAATAAAAAAAATTCCCTCTACTAGATATGGCAGGAAGTTATAAAAAAGAGGTTTTAGGTTTTCTTTTATTATGATTAAGAGTGTAGTAAATATTGTTTTTTAAAGTATTTTATATTTGAAAATATATTAAAATAATATTTTTTATTTTTTAAAATTTATTTTTGATAACAATACATTAAAACGATTCAAAACCATTAAGAAAATTAATTTGAAACTAAACAAATTTAAATTTTTTTGCAAATAAATTATCAAATCACAATCCCAAACTCTCGAAACTTGAGCCCCTTTGAAAAAGCGGGCCAACCCGCTTTTTTTTTAAAAAAAATTATATGTTTTGGATCGTTTTAATGCGCTAATCTAAAAAATAATAATTATTTTTTTAAAAAAATTATTTTAATATATTTTAGCATGAAAAACATTTTGAAAAGTAATTGCAACCACGTTTCCAAACATGTTCTTATAGTGCCTTCACGATTCAAAATTTTTATCATACATTTAAATGTCAAAGCATTTTTTTTTTCATGAAAAAATCAATCAACTTTTTCATTAATTTTAGCTTTAAGCAAATGAAAGAAACACGTGTCAAATACCGAATTTCTATGAACTCTAAATTTTTGAAATAAAATAAAATAAATAAATATGAAATTAATTATATTTTTTTGCTTTATTTATTTATTTTTCAATCTGAATTGAGAAATTATTTTGTTTTTAAAAGCCAAAAAAGTTTTTTTTTTAATTGCTCACATTTTTTTTAATTTTAGATTGCTAGATTTTTTTTTCTATTTTAAAAGTCAAAATAAAAATGTTAAGAAAGAAATAAATTATATGTAAAAGATATTGAAAAACCTAAACAAGAAAAGTCATGCCTAAGAAACATAACACATCTACCATCATCTTATCTTTCAATGATTATAGTTTTATTTACAAGACCCAAATAATCACTATGGTTAGCTAATTAATGTGTTAGTAATAACAAATATTTTTTTTCATGAAGAATAAAAATTATTTAAAAATAAACAAAAATAGTAGCTGTAGTAAATAGAATAAAAATAAAAATAGATAACATAATATTTAGTTCAATGAATAATTTTTAAAATTAAAGTCAACAGAAATTTGATATATGTTCCTCCAATTTCTTGAAAGTCAAAATTAACAAAAATTGGTTTGATTCAAGTTGAGAGAGTAGAGAGAGGGACAAACAATACCCTTATATCTAAATTATAGTTTTAAAACCCGGCCCGGCAACTCTGTTGATGCGGAAAAACTATGTTAAAAACCCGATTGCAACTTGTTGACTATTTATTTTTTTAACCAAAATAATATCGTTTTGATTTATAAAAAAACATATATATGGTTGATCTAGTCAAAACATATGAATTAGGCCTTAAGTCAGGTCAATTACCGAGTCAGGTTTAAAAACTATGAAAAAATATTATGCATTTAGCTGTCCAAATTCAAATTATTTATGAAATATCGATGCTACATATCATTTAATAAATTTATATTTACCTCATATAAAATATTTGTTGGTATTTTCTCCTCTTTGATCATTTCACAAATAACTATAGCAAAATTCATTGAAAATTTGATTAATCAACATGATAGAGCTAGTAAAGAAAACCAACATGAGGTTCACTCTCATTTTTGTAAACAATTGGGAATAGTCACATGAATGAAAAATGACTATCTTGCACATATTAAACAGAATATAATTTATTAATTAAAAGTATTATGATTATCCATGTTACAAAATCCCTCATTGTATCTAAAATGTCTTAATGTTTTCAAACAATTCTTTATTATTAAAAAGGATTTCTTAAAAAGGATATTTTGGATAGAAAAAGAAAATAATATTGTAATATTTATTTAAACAGAGTTTTTGTTAAATACTTTAAGTTTTGAATAATTCATATAATTTTATAATACTTAAAAAGATTTTTTTTTTTTAAATGTGCCCCTTTGATTACAAGTTGTCTATGTTAATAATCATATGATCGAGCCACTGATGTTAATTACTTTTAGATCACACGCCTATTTTTTTTTTCTTCTATAGATAAAGAAAAATGATATAATAAAGTTATAGCATTATTTGGCAGCCTGCAAATTATTATTTTTTTTAAAAAAAGATATCAAGTATTCATCGTGACTTCTGAGGTGATTCAAGCAGTTAATATCATTGTTTTTCTGTAGTTTCTTGTATCATTCTTCCCGCCTTCTCAAAACTCTGTTTACTTCGTTCAAGTTGTCTTCAACTCTCTCATTGTTTGGTCGAATTCTGGGTTGGTGTAGTGGCTCTATCATTTTGCCTGGGAATTTGATGCTGGGTTTGGTTCTAACTTGGTTGCTCGGTAGATGGTTGCCTCAGCTCTCTTCCCTCTCTCCAGATTTTGCCGGGCCTTTTCAAAACAAGTTTTCTTCTTCTTTTTGGTTTCGTTTGTCTTTGATATTCGGTTTCTTTTTCTTATTTTTACCAGGTTTGATTGGAATGTTTTGGTTAAAATGCATTGCTTGGCACTATTTTTTATCTAAATAATTCACTGAAATTGAGGTTTCAGTGGTCTATGGGATGGCATTTTTCTCTAATTGTTTCCATTTACAAAAAAATACAGGTTGTAGAGTTATTTGCTCTGTTTTCCTTCGTTCTGTGTTTTGTTTGTTTCTTTTTTTCACTGCATTAGTGTTGCTTGTTCAGGCTCTATTCTTTGGCAGGTAACTCTTCTGAGATTCATCGGTTTGTGTTGCATGTTTTTATTAGTGTTGATTACTTGTCCTGGACCTTAACAGAGAAGGGATTAATTGATCTGAAAATACTTTCAATATTGAAAAAAAAAAAAAAAAAACAGCCTCCTAACTTGTTGTCTTTAACAGTCAAGGCAAACATGAAGTCCATAATATTATTTTGACAGTTTATCAAATATGAAATGGAAACTCTTATGTCCAAATCTTATACAAACATGTAGGAGGACTGGAGGAGCTATACGAATGATGGACTGTTGGTCCTAACATTTTGGTGAAAAATAAAGTGATGCTCCCAATTATTGAAAAGTGGTTCTCTAGTATATGATCTTTCGCGTATAATATCGTGCTAAACCATCTATTTTCTATAAGAAAGGGGCTTTTTTTTGTTTTTTTTTTTTTTTTGCTTTTTGAAAGGGGAAGAGGTTTGAAACTTTTAAAAGTAAGTCATTACCTATGGAATTCTAACTAATTTTTAGAGTTTTAAGGTAAGAGAATAATTATATTAAAAAAAAGATACTACCATCTAAAAACAACATATATAAGATAAGTTATATTATTATTTATCTTATATTTCTAATGATATGTTGTCTAATATATTAGGTAAGTTACTATCATCTAAAAGATACTATCATCTAAAAGTATATATATGAGAAAAATACTGAGTAGGTTTAAGTTTCAATCTAGAATTTATGTTATCTTTGTAATTCCTGATTATTCACTGAATGGCAATAATTTACTTTTCATCATAACATGTGATTTATAGTCTGTCAAGTCATGTTAATGAATAATTGATGTGGTTTTAAATGGCTCATTGAAACCAACCCAAATCTTAGAAAAAATTATCATTAAATATTTTGTTTATGTAATAATGACTTATGGATACTGACTTGTTTAAGTTATTTTATCTTATAATATTAAGATTCACTCGTGGTTTATATTGAATGAGATTTTTATGATCCAATCCTTCAATATCCAAGTAGTAATTGTTATGGGTAGATATAGTTAAAGATAAGGATCTAGTGGCATGAATGTTTAAGGCTTGCTAAAAAAAATTAATACACCCGATTGACACTTATGTCTTGAAAAGAAAATAGACTAAATCATTACCATTTAAGATAATAACTCTTCATAAATCTATTTTTTATGAATGTTATAAGTGAATAACAATAAGTTTATTTTTTAGAAAGTTAAAAAAGAAAAAACAATTGTGGTTTTACAATACCATAATTTTCTATTGATATTTGTACTATCATACCATTGATAATTAATTTACCAACAAAATCACCGACGGAAATGCTTCATCGGTGAATCTTTTATCTGTAATTTTTTGTATGTCGGTAAGTTCATTGATAATAAAAAAAATATTATTACCGAGGAATTTATTGACAGAAAAAGCACGCAAAAAAAATTATCTGCTTCATTCCGTCAGTATTTCCCTCAAAAAAATACTGTCTATAATTCCGTCGGTAATTATTTAAAAATATTTTTCAAAAAATTCATTTTACAAAACTATAAAATAATTAAATTAATATAAATCAACACTCTATAATACTCAAAACGCTTAAAAAAAACAAGAAAAAAACCCTACAACAACATTCATACAATTATTAAGAACACAAACAATTAAAAATAAAATAAAATAACAAATATAATGAAAAAAAATTACATTAATGTGGTTGCAAGTGAAGCTAAGAAGAGAGGGGGGGAAATCGTAAAGTATATCAATTAAAAAAAATTGAGAAGAAAAAAGAAAAAAGTAGAAGAATACATACTTGAGCATGGCGGAGAAGAGAAGGTGTTGAGGAGAAAAGAGAAAAGAAAAAAATGAATATTGATGTTTTTAACATATGGGGAAGAAGAAGAAGAAGAAGAAGAAGAAGAACAAATGAGCCCCATTTGTTGTGAAATTAGGGTCTTAGACTTTTTATTGGGGCATTTTACCGACAGATAATTAAATATTAATATTTTTAATAATTCTGTCAGTGATTCTGTTTGTAATGTTTAATTTAAAATTTCAATTTCATTAAAACATTTTCAGAAACTGTTAAATATCACTGATGACTTTTCAATCCGTTGGTAATTTCGTCTGTAATATTTAATTTAATCAATTTTTTTTAGAAAACTGCCAAATAACACCGATGAATTTTCAATCCGTTGGTGATTTTGTTTTTAAAAAATAATAATTAATAGTGCAATTGAAAAGTAAACAGTTCCAAAGTTCTTTGTAATTGACATGATAAACAATGTTCACATTTTACCAATGATTTTACCAATATAATTTATTCCATCGGTAATTCTGTTGGTATAAATAACACATCATTATTTTTTTGTTTTGTTTTTAATTATTATTTTTCACTGTAATTTCTTTGGTATATACCGAGGGAATATTTTCATCGGTAAAATCTATAAAAAAATTACCAAAAAAAATATTTTTTTGGTATTTATGTTTATATTTATCGATTTTCTGGTAATTTTAGAACGCTAGAGCCATTTTAATATGAATCAAGCCTTAATAGACAAATATTTTCTTTTATGTATTTTTGTTAGAAAAAAGAGCATGCCAACGTTAGATGAAAAATACCGAAATGACAACAATGACTAATAAACTTACACCGATAATAACTAGGTATAAAAATATTTTAACTTGTGAGAAGCTTGGCCAAAATACATGGTCAAAAAAGGAATTTTAATATAAAAAAACTGGCAGTATGAAGAAATAGTTAATCTATGCACTAAAGTGCGATTATCATTGAGAAAACACAAAAACATAGACTATTTGTTCATTATAGGTTTCTTGGGCAAAAGGAAAACAAACGCCTAAATCTTCGTGCACATTACGGTTATACAACATTTCTTTTAGCAATTTTGGCAAGAATATAACACAGTAAAAAAGAAAAAAAAACTATAGAAGAAAGCTGAATTCACGAGGAGAAATTCATGCACTCTTAAACATGTATACTCATGTTATGTGTTTTAAGCAAACAAAAAGGGGGGCAGCCTCCTTCCTTTGTTTTGGTGTAATACGACTAGGAATATTTTAGGGCGATCTGCATATTTTAACACACTGGTCGGCAAGAACAGGTAGAGGAAAACATATTTATGCAGGCTTTTCTGTATAAAAATACCTCAAAACATAAAACCAAACAACTTTCTTTGCACTTGATATGGCTTGGAATACGATTATATGTCAAGATGGGGAACGGGAACTATATAAACACTAGTTAGGTGTCTGTGCTATGTCACCGGTTTATATTTTAATTTTTTAAAAAATAAAAAATATAACATCCAAAAATATTGGATCTGTTTACAATACCAGATGTAATAATAATATTTAATTTATTTGTCTAAATTTTTATATTTTTTAATCTTAAAAAAAATTATGGTTTTCTTTAATAGTAATAATAGTTTTTTTAAATTTATTATTAATAACAATAACAATAACAACAACAACAATAATAATAATAATTTTTAATTTTACACATCAAATAAAATCTATTTTTTTTTCAATATTAATAATATTTTTTAAAAAATTTTAAAAATTATTATATTAATAATTTTAACTATAATAAAAATAATGATATTTATAATACAAATAATAGTATTTTTAATATTAATTATAATAAAAATACTAATATTTATAATACAAGAAATTATATTTAAAAACCTAAGACCCAAGAACGTTGGGTCTTGACGTGGATGCATTATCAATGGGTCCGAACGTTAAACCCCAAAACCTTGGGTTAGATAGAGCTGCAAGACTAAAGTTATTTAAGTCTGGCACCCTTGCCATCCCAAGCAACTTGGGTCTGGAAGAGCATGCTAGACCCAAGTTAATAATAAAAATAACAACAACAAAAACATCAAAAAAAATTATGTTAGTTTTTTCCCTTGAGAGATAAGACCTCACTCTTCGATCTCCTATGTTTCTCATCTTTTCTCTCTTTATTTCTTCTATTTATTTTCTTTATATACTTTCCTACTGCCTCTTTATTTTCTTCTCTCTGTTTATATATATATATATATATATATATATATATATATATATATATATATATATATATCTTTTGTTGTTTTGACCTTTGCTCCCCTGTTACCTCCCTTAGTTAGGGTTTGAAAGAGGTATATATTTATAGGTATGTGAGGAGGGTTTTGAGGTTTTTATGATGGCAAGATCAACACCCTTGATCGATCCTTAGGAAGACATCCTAACCCTTAATCTCTCTCAAACCTTGTCCCATTCTCTACCATAAAGTTGGATTAGATAGTATTGAAATATTGCTGTGCTCTGCAGGTTTGTTCACAGGCTTTGCAGGGTTTTTGGCTGGCTTGGACATGGCATTTAACTGAAAAAGGGGTTGCAAATGAGGTACAAGGTCAGGGATGACGAGGAGTGTATTTCTTGTCTTTGATGATTGGTATAACAGCAGATCGAATGGACAAAAAAGGACGACTAAATTCTATTTTTCAAAGAACCCAAAATTTGCAACGAAAGAAGAACATGATACGTGACGCGTCATTTCCTCTTTAAAGGACAGATTGAACGACACGTCATTTATTCTTTAAAGGATAGATGAAATTACATCGTTTTGGTCCTGTTACTTCAGTGTGCTTTAGATTTCAGTCCTTGGCATTTGAAGATCTTCAATTCGATCCTAAATTGGGCTTTATTTTTGGAAATCCTTTCAATCTCTCCCTTGATCATTCTTAATTTGGTTCTTGTATTTGGGCACGCTTTACAATATGGTCATTGGTTCCTCAATTTATGTAATTTCAGCCACATTGGCTCTTTATCTCAAAATTCTTTTTAATTAAGTCTATTGAAACCAAAGGCACCATCTTAGTTCCATCACCTTTTCACTTTAGTCACCAGACCTTTAATCCTTTCATTTTTTATTAAATTGACTCCTAATTTGGACTTAGGACAAAATTGGCAAGCCCCGACTGAATTAACTAAGACCTTCAAAACTTCCACCACTTTTATTTATGTTATTGGCTAGCCAATTTTGTCCTAAATTCAAAATTTCCTCTTCAATTAGGTCATCAATTAAATGAATTGGACTTTCAAATTTTTTTTATCGTTTTCATTTTGATCTTTGGACTTTTAATTATGATCAATTTCCATCTTTTTTCAATGTCTTTTCAATTAAACTCAAAATTACATGGACATATTATTTTCTAACCAATTGTAAATTAAATCCTTTCCCGATTATAACCAAATACTTTTTCTTCAAGGTTTTTTGTTCAAAAATGATTTTTTAAAAATAAAAACACATTTTTTTTTTCTCTTTTGATAAATTTTGAGGGCTTAAAACTTGTGTTTTGACAACATTCATATTTGGCAATGGATTTAAGTTGTGATAAATTTTATATAGTGGTTGATGATGTTGTATGTCAGGAGTTCGATAGGTTTGTTCCTTTCCGTCTATGTTTATCTTCTTCTTCACTTCCTTTGAAACTGCTTCTATAGTAAAAACATGGCTGCTTCTATGTATTTGGGTGCTCCCTTTTTATCCATCTCACATAATAAACCTATTGAACGTTTCCCTTGTGTAATTAGCATAAACTAGTGATATTTCCTGTGGTTTTAAATGAGTTTTTTTAATAATTTATTTTTATTTAATTATACAATGATAAAAATAGATATTTATAAGAAAAAACAAATAATTATAAAAGAGAAATGTTTTTTTTCAATTTTTCTTATTCATGTAAGTTTTCCTTTTGTATTGACAATAAAATAATTTTTTTATATCATTAGCATATTTCATTGAATAAAAAAAAGATTCATAAAAATTATATTAAATATTTAATAAAAAAACCTAATTTTCTTAATGCATTTCTTTTTTATTTCAATTAAAAATAATACATTTTTTAATGAGAAGAATTGTTTTTCATTAAAAACTTATTATCACCATGAAAGCCAGTTTTATTAAAAAAACATCATGGATCGATTATCTTTACACGCATATAAAAGAATATTTAAGAACAATAAATTTGAGAAAATTACATAAAATATTTACCATAAAAAGTTAAAAAAAATTGATATTTTATTCTCATTAAATATTAATGAGAAATTTATTTTAAAAATTCTTCATAATTATTCATAAAACAATTGATAATATCCTCATAAAAAAATCGTTAATCTTCTTAAAAATAATGACATAATTAGTGGTCAATTAAATATTATTTTAATAAATTTATATAAAGATGATTTTTTTTGTTAAAAATAAAGTGATGTCTAAAAAAAAGGCCAAGAGAATTTGGCTCTAGCATTTTAGGATAGGCACACACGTCTAGTTTTTTTTTTTTAAAAAAAAAAACATGCATATTACACGTTATCCAACCTTTTATAAGGAACATCTCGACAAGCTATATCTAAAAAGGGTTAAAAATAGAAAAAGAAGTTACCATCTAGTTTTATGATAACTTGAAAATCCTAAATAGTCTTTTAGAAGTTCTAGGCAAATGGTTGTTTATGTAGTAGAGAATATAACAATCACCTTATATATCCTACCTAAGATAAGTTGCTTAGTGTTTGTTTTTAATGACAAAAGAGCCTAATGTGTTTAGACACTAAGAGCTTGCCTAAATAGATATATGTGTGTTTATTGTTAAAGGTAAAAAGACTCATGATCTAAGACAATAACTTGGGACCTAAGCCATGTAACAAAGTCCAATCCTCACTTTTAAAATACAAAAATTAGAATCGCATTAATGTGATCTAAGCTTCACCAAAACATCCATTATAAGTTTTAATTAAGCCAATTACAAGATCGAGGGCAAAGAAGCTCAAAGATATATTCAATGAGGTTATTCAGAGTATTTGGGTCAATATAAATTTTAAAAAGGCTACATCTTTAACGAGTGATGATTAGCTAGACCTTAGTCAATTTAATTTATATATAAGAGATGTGTGATCCATCTACTTGATGGGCTAATTAATTTTGGCAGTTAGAAGCATATTTTTTCTAATGCATAATTTTACTTTAACTAGTATATTTTTTTTATCCAAACATTAGATTGGGCTGAAAGTTTAATATAAGATTCTAGAGGATTTATTTTATATTAGGTTAAAATTTAAGATCAATCGAACCTCAGGAAGGCTTTGCGATAAGGTTTATAAGCTACTGTGCAAAAATTATATTAGTTTTTTAGTTGATTTATGATTATTTTTTCTATTTTATTTAGAAATTTTTTATTATTTTTCCAGCATGGTTGAGGATTTTTTACCTGGTATAAATAAGGTTATTTAGCTTGTAATTAAGTTTTTTTAGGACAAACTTTGATTTTCAGCAATTATTGTTGTGTGTGAGGTTGTGCTCATACCTTTTAGTTCTTCATTGAACTACTCTGACTTATTAAATAATTGACCAATCTTCATGGTGTCTTCTATACTTTCATTCTTGTCTTTTTATTGTCATTGAATGGAGATTCAATTACTTAAAGTTGGTGTTTTGGTACAAGTTAACGTTGTATCAAGCTTAATTTTAAACCTGATCTTAGCTTTATTGGACAGAGTCGATTTGACTGTGGGTTTTTAGATTTTTATGTCCACAAGGTTCATATCAGTTGGAATTAGAGCAGGGCTTTAAATCAGGCTATATCCCTTTTATGTTTAAGTTTTTCGCATACTCTATTGTTTTTGAGTTCTTTATCTTCTCTAAAAAATCTATTTGCGAAATTAAGTTTTTTTTTTTTAAAAAAAAAGAAACTATTTGTGATCCTGATTAAATAAAGTCTTATAAAAAAAAGAAAAAAGAAAAATCACAAGAAAATAAATGTTAAGGTTTCGTCGTATGTCTTGATTCAAGAAACATAGAATTCAAACCATGTTTGTTTTAAATCTGACAACAATCTTGATTCTTGAGGTTTTTTGAAGATAAATATTATTTGGAATATTTTAGGTTTGCGTGGTTGATTTTATATATATATATATATATATGGTGGTCGAAAATAAAAATACAATAACACAAAAACCTACCTGTTTTTTTTTCCTTTTGTATTTTTCAAGAAAAATCAACCAAGTAAACCTAAAATATTCTAAATAACACACACACACACACACACACACATACACACACATTACTTTTGTTATTTTGAATCATTTAAATCTTATTTCATTTGTCTCTTAATTTCCATAGTCTTTTTTTCATGTTTTGATTTCGTTCATATTTCACATGAATTTGTATTGATATTCAAGTTTTTATATTCATATTTTGTATTGATAATTTTCATTCTTTATTGGTTCTTGATTCTTTACATTTTTTTATTGCGCTATTAAGATATTAATATTTGATTTTTTGTGAACTAGTTCTTTAAAAAACTAAAATATTGATAATTTAGTGGTGAGTATATTCGAGTGAAAAACCAAAATTTATATGAATCACGAGAGGAGTGATATCTATTGAGTGTAACATGTGAGGGAGTGTGTGAGTGTGTGTGTATTGTGACTAACTTAATTTTCAGCTTTTGACAATGTCAACTAAGAGTGGATCATCACCACTAAAAGATAAGAATAATCCCGAATATGGTTATTTAGCCATACAACAATAATTGAACTTTATGAATACAAGGTTTACCAAAATAATGAGTGGGATGGCGAAAATAGAAATGGCTAGTATTTTAAATGGGTAAGACTTTAAAGGTTTGGAAGGAAAAAGATCTATGAGATGAATGAATTCAACTCCAGAATAATCTATAGTTGAAAATATGATGAGGAGGCCAAGAATTTTGATGATAACCATGGTGGTAAGTCTCAACCATATAGAAATAAAGGCCTAGAAGAGTTTGGTCATATGAGCAATTTAGTCATAGGAGGGAAGATAGGTAAGATGGATTTCATGATGGTTTGGATAAAGATTTGAGCAGTATTAAGATGATGATTCTAGCTTTTCAAGGCAAAAACAAACAATAAGAAATTAATTGAGACCTATAGAGACTTAGGATAAGATGAAAGTAGTCATGAGAAAGAGGTTCATTCCTGATCATTATTATAGGGAACTATATTAAAGATTATAGAGTTTGTCTCAAGGTTCTAGAAGTGTGGAGGATAACCACAATAAAATAGAGATTGGTATGATTAGAGCTAATATCATGGAGGATAAAGAAGCTATAATGGAAAAAAAAAATTAATAAGATTACATAGAAAGATAGCTAATGTGGTTGAGTTGCAACACTATGTTGAGTTTGAAGATATGGTTCATATGGCTAACAGAATAGAAATGCAGTTGGAAAGAAAAGGAAATACACGTGAAGAGGTAATTCAAGTTCCTTTTCCACTTGGAGGCTGAATTATAGAAAAGAAAGGGCTACCACATCAAAATCAAATATTGTAGGTAACAAAGCCAAATCATATAAGGTTTGGAGGAAATATTTGGCCACTAAAACAAAAGATAAAGTCGAGACCTCATTTAATCATAATCATGATATTAAGCGTTTTAGGTGTTTCGAGAGTTGACATATAGCTTCATAATGTCCAAACAAAAGGATTATAGTTATGATCGAGTATGGGGAGATTGAATCTCAAAATGATAAATTTAAGGAAGATAAGATGCAATCACTTAAAGATTGTAGTGATGTTGAGTATCCCGTTAGATGAGAGGTTATAGTGATTAAAAGATCAATTAATGTTCATATAAAAAAGAATGATGTAGAGCAACAAAGGGATAAAATATTCCATACTAGATGCCACAGAAATAATAAGGTATATATTATGATTATTGATAGGGAGAGTTATGTTAATGTTGTTAGTACTATATTAGTTAGAAAATTGAATATGAACAATATTAAACATGAAAAGTCTTATAGACTTCAATGGTTAAATGATTGTAAAGAAGTAAAAGTTATTAAAAAGGTTTTGTGTGATGTTGTGCCTATGCATACTAATCGTTTATTATTAGAGAAATCTTGGTATTTTGATGGAAAAGCCAAACATAATGAGTTTAAGAACATGCATTCTATTGAGAATGATGGGAAAATATTAACATTTATACCATTATTCCTTAAACAAGTGTATAAAGACCAATTGACATTGAAAGGAGAAAGCGAAGCCAAAAAAAAAAAAAGATCAACCATGTGAGGATGTGAGGAAGAGTGAAAATAAAGTGGTTCAAGAGGGAAAAAAAAAAGGTTAGATTCGGCAAAAATAAAAATTAGTGTGGATTTTACCGAGAGATAAAAGAAGCAAAGAGGAGTGAAGGAAGCAAGGATGAGAAAATAATAGAGTGCGTAAAAGATAAAAAAAAATATATGTTAATTTTTATGCAAATGGGAGTGAGATTAAGAATGCTTATTTTTCTAACATGCCTATGATTTTACTTAGGTATAAGGAGACATATTTAAACAATAATGACCTTGATCATCTTTCATAATGTTTGTGTTTTTTTTATTACAAGATTTTAAAGATATCTTCCTTGATGAGATTCATAATGGATTACCACCTATATTAGGCACCGGATTGATCTTGTTTTTAGAGCATCTATACCTAATCGGCAAAACTATAGAATTAATCCTAAGAAAACAAAGGAACTTTAAAAGCAAATGAATGAATTGATGATAAAAAGGATATATAAGAAAAAACATGAGTTCATGTGTAGTTCTTGTGTTGTTAGTATCGAAAAATGATGAGACTTGAAGGATATGTGCCGATTGTCGTGCCATAATAATATCATGGTAAAGTATAGACGCTAAATTCCTAAACATAATGATATGTTAGATGAATTCTAAGGGTCTTGTATGTTTTTTAAGATTGTTTTGAAAAGTGAATATCATCAAATAAGAATGAAAAAGAGAGATAAATAGAAAATCATCTTGTACTAAATATGATTTGTATGAGTGGTTAATTATGTCTTTTGAACTTACTAATGCACCTATTACTTTCATGAGAATAATGTACCATGTTTTATGTAATTTTATAGGTAAATTTGTTGTGGTTTATTTTAATGATATTTTGATTTATAGCAAGAATTAAGATGAACATGTTGAACATTTAAAGAATGTATTAGTTGTTTTGCGAAAAGAATATATATGCTAATCTAAAAAAGTATAACTTTTGCATGAAAAAAACTATATTTCTTGGATACCTTATTAGTGAAAAAAGTAACAATATGAATGAGAAAAAAGTTAAGGTTGTCCAAAAATGGCCTAACTTAGGTAAGAAGTTTTCATAGTTTGACTAGTATTTATAGAATATTTATTAAGGATTTCAATACTTTAGCTACTCCTTTAATTGGGATAGTTAAGAAATCTATAGGTTTTTAAATGAGGCAACTAATAAGAGAATGCTTTTAATTTATTAAAAGAAAAGTTAATTTTAGCTCTATTGTTATCATTGTTTGGTTTTATAAAAACTTTTGAAATGATGTGTGATGTCTTAATGTAGGTATTGGAGCTATTTTAATACAGGAAAAAAAGACTCATGACTTATTTTAATGAAAGTTCAATGGTGCAACATTGGATTATCCTACTTATGATAACGAGTTTTATGATTTAGTAAGAACTTTGGAGACTTAGTAGTATTATTTATGGCCTAAAGAGCTTGTGATTCATACTGTTCATGAATTATTAAAACACCTTAAAGGCTAATGGAAGCTGAGCCGTTAACATGCCAAGTGAGTATAATTCATTGAAACGTTCTCATAAGTGATTTAAGTACAAACAAGGTAACAAAAACATAATGGCTGATGCACTATCATGAAGGTAAAGCTCAAAGGAGCGGATTAATGTGACACTTTAGGGTTGCTAAAACTTTAGATGTATTGTATGAGTACTTTTATTGACCTAAGATTCAAAGAGATGTTCAAAAAAATTATGATAGATATATAGTATATAAATAAGCTAAGTCTAAAGTTTTACCTTATGGTTTATATACTTTTTTGTCAGTGCCTAAGAAACCTTGGATTGATATATCTATGGATTTTGTTTTAGGTTTTCCTTGGTTAAGAAGGGTTAGGGATTCTATTTTTTTAGTTGTGGATAAGTTTTCTAAGATAACACATTTCATATCTTATCATGAAATTGATGATGCAACTAATATAGTAGATTTATTCTTTAAGGAGATAGTTTAACTCCATAAGGTATATAAGAGCTTTGTGTCTAACCGTGATGTTAAGTTTCTTAGCTACTTTTGAAAGGTTTTGTGAGGAAAATTAGGAATAATTTTTTATTATTTTTTACTACTTATTATCCACAAACACATGGTCAAACTGAAATAGTTAATAGGACTTGAAATACATTATTAAAAACTATCATTTAAAATAACTTGAGAAATTAGGATGATTGTCGTCTATTTATTAAATTTGCTGATAATAAGATTGTGCATTTTACTACTGATTATTCTACTTTTGAAATTATATATGACTTTAATCATTTAACTCATTTAGATTTGTTTCCTTTACTTATTGATAGAAGGGTTAGTCTTAATGGCAATAGAAAAACATAAATAGTAAAGGCTCTCCATAAGAATGTGAGGTGGTAAAAACAGAGCAATATGCATTCAAAGCTAATAAGGAAAAAGAGGGTTATTTTTAATTAGGTGATTGAGTTTGAGTGCATATACAAAAAGAGAGATTTCTTGAACAAAGAAGATCCAAGTTGATGCCAAAAGGAGATGGACCATTCTAAATCTTTTAAAGAATTAATGATAATGCCTATAAAGTTGATCTACCAGGTGAGTATGGTGTTAATGCTACTTTGAATGATTTTTATTTCTTTGTTTGTTTAATGTATATGACAATTCAAGGTAAAATATTTTTTAGGAGAGAGGGGATGATGTGATCCAAGCTTCACCAAATGATCCATTAGAAGTTCTAATAAGGTCAATTATAAGATCAAGAGCAAATAAGCTTAAATATGCATTTAATAGGCTTATTCAGAGTATTTGCACCAAAATGAATTTCAAGAAGGCTACATCTTTAACAAATGGTGATCATACCTTAGTCAATTTAATATATTTACAGAAGAGACATGATTCATCTACTTCGGAGGCTAATTAATTTCAACAATTGGAGGGTTATTTTTTCTATTGTATAGTTTTACTATAACAAGTATAATCTTCAATCCAATAGTTGAACCAGGTTAAAATTTTAATAGAAGCTTCTGGAGGCCTTGTTTTATATTAGGTTAAAATCCTAGGTCAATAAAAAATTAGGATGCACTTGAGCCATAATCTACTGTGCAAGAATTATTTTAGTTTTCTAGTTGATTTAGGATTATTTTTTCTATTTTATTTAGAGCTTTTTTATTATTTTTTCAGCATTGTTTAGAACATTTTTACCTAGTATAAATGAGGGTTCTTTAGCTTGTAATTAGGTTTTTTTAGGAGAGACTTTGATTTTCAGCAATTATTATTTTGTGTATGAGATTAGCTCATATCTTTTAGTTCTTTATTGAACTACCCTAACTTATCGAAGAATTGATCAGGTTTTGTGATGTCTTCTATACTTCTCGTTCAAGTCTCTTCATAGGAGTTGATTGGGGTTCGGTTACTTATAATTTTAATGTTCCAGTACAGGTTATTGTTGTGTAAAACTCGATTCCAAACCTTTCTTGGGAAAAGTCGATGTGATTATGATTTTCTAAATCTTTATATTAATGGGGTTCACTTCACGCATAAATGGTGAGCAATTGATGGGCAAAAGGCTATTCAAGATTATATAAAGTTGATTAGTACTTAAAAGTGTATTTTTATCAAGGTTTTATATCATTATTTTGCACTTGAAGTATCAATAACTCCTTAACTAAAGCATGATTTATAATAACATACCTAATAATATAAGATACCTTTAATTAATGGTAAATATTCACATAAATGAAAGGATTGATTGATGAGTTTAAGTCTTGAAATTGAAAGGACAAAGAGAGGACCAAACTTAGAAAAGAGATATTGGTATAGTCTAAACTGGAACACTGTTCAATAATTGGGTCATATCTCGAGTTCTAGATGTCCAAATGACCTCAAATTTTTAGACAAATTAGGTAAGACATAGGCCTGCAACTTTCATGTGGAGTCTAAGATATAAAAAGATCGTTTTCAAGTCCAAATTATAGCAACAATAGAGAAGTCCGAATCTATCTTGCAGCCTAGATACTGTTCAGTATTCAGCCCATATCTCGAGTTTTAGAAGCCTAAATGACCTCAATTTTTTTTTTTTTCTGAAAAGCTAAGATAATTTCCTATAACTTTCATGAGTACAGGTGGTTCTGGTTCTAATGTTAGCAATGACGTTTTATTCAGACAAAAAGATAAGGATTTTCACCAAGTCAAGAGTTGGCCACCCACTCAACAATTAGTCATCAAATCAATAGTTCCAAATTTTGGTCTATAAAAGGAGGCATTTGCCATGCATTTAGGCATCTTAGTTGTTCAGATCAAGATCATGCTCTTTATTTCTCTCTTTATATTTTTTTTTGTAATTCTTAAGTTTTGTTTTCATTAATATCTTGTTTATGCTTTTCATTTCCTTTCCTTTACTTATTAATTTGTATCTTATTTATATTCTTATTTTGTTTATTTATGTTTCTCTTCTTCATTATGTTTAGCTAAGTTTATTATGTCAAGGTGAAAAGGTTACACTAATGATGTATGAATAAATATAGTGTAAACTCAACATGGACCTTAATGTTTAATATTAACATGTCTTATCTTTTTATCTTACTAATTCTCAATACCTTGCTTGCTAAATGATTAATCTAGATTTGTGTTGTATAACACTTGGTACAACAAATGCTTGGCACTCTCATAGTCCAACCATATGGTATTACCTACACCTGTGCTATGAAAGGAACTTGATTTGTTATAAATATAAGTTAGCATCATGAATTCATGACAATATTTAAAAGTTTGGTGTTACTTAAATAAGATAATTAATATGATCATGTTAAAAATTTATAATGAATTATTAATGACAAATCATCTGATTGGAACCTTCTTTGTGTGTGATTTCCAGTTGAATAATAAGAGTTTATATTATACTTGTTTGAAATACCATTAGTGGATCCTCTAACCTTGACATTTGTTTTTATCATTGTTTAATCCTTACATTAATCTTTCATCTCAAAGTTCTCATCAACTTCTTTATTATTATTATTATTACTATTACTATTACTATTATTATTGTTGTTGTTGTTGTTGTTATTGTTATTGTTATTGTTATTGTTATTGTTATACAATTAACCTCCTTGTGGTTCGACCCTGGTCTTGCCAGGTTATTTATTACTTCGACACTTCTACACTTGAGAAATGACATCAATCTTTTGGTCATGTCAAAAGTAAAATGGATCTGAATGATAACGCTAACACATAATAAGCCTACACGAGATCAATTTATCTCAATTCAAATAGACCCTAACATGTTAAACTCAACATAAACAATGATCAAATTAAAACTAAAGTAATCACAAATTAACAACTAAAACTAAAAAAAAAAAAAAAAAAAAATAGTCCTTACATATATTTCAAACAAACCCTAATATGTCAAACTCCATACGAACAATAAAAAAAACTCATAAAATTAAAAAGGTATATGAGAAAAAGTGTTGGTCGAGCCAACGTGGCACCAATGTTTTTTGAAAAATTGCTTGTGCTATTAGCAGTTTTTGAAAAATTAAAGTCTTTTTTCACTTGTGTTAGTTTCTATTAAAAAAAAATGTGTTAATTTTTTTTTTTTTTAAAAATACTCATATATCTATGGTGTGGTAGGAGCTAAGTGTCTCTTTTTGTGTAAGCTAGCACGAGCTGCCACGTGCAATCATCCAAAATAGCTAATCTAACTCAATGATTGGCTTGCAAATGCTAGACCATCTGTCGCACGTGCATGTGTGCCTAGTCACCCAAGCGATAATGTGCATGCTTGATGCATGTGGTGTGTTTCGGGCTCAATCATGGTCGGTATTTTTAAAAGTATTTTTCTTTTGAAAATATATCAAAATAATATTTTTATTTTTAAAATTTTATTTTTGATATCAACATATCAAAACGATCTAAAAACACAACAAAAAATTTAAATATTTACAAAAACACTTTCCAACTGTAAAAACAAACAAGTTTTAATTAAGCTTTCATTTTGGATTTGTAAGGCTTGTTGGTAATCAAGGTTATCAAAAATACTTTTTTGATACAACACGAAAAATACAATATAAATCAGATCGTGAAATCATAAGTAATTTTTTTTCACTAATTATATATTGAAAATTTCAACCAAGAAATTAAATTACATTAAAATATGATAAAGTGAGTCAACCACATTATAATTAATGAGTGATTTAAATAAAATGAGAGAGAGAGAGAGAGAGAGAGAGAGAGAGAGAGAGAGATAGTATTCAGAATTAAATAAACCCTAAACAATGTCTAATACGCAAGAAAAAATTCAAATTAAAAATAATTATCCAAAAATAAATAAATAAATAAATAGAATAATAAAATAAAGTCTTCATGTGCAAATTCCTCAACATAGCCCGAATCTCCAATTTTTGCATATTCTTGGCAGATTTGAATCCTGATTTCAAACATGTTGTTCTCTCTTGTCTAGATGAATTACTAGGCTTACGATATATGGTTAAAATGTTTTAGATGTCTAGTTTTTATCCCAACATTAATTGCAGAAACATTCTTCAGGTAGCTCCAGATATGTTCCAAACAGTATACGAAGGTCTAGTTTGATATATTTAACAAGATTCATCTACTAACTTTGACCCACTAAAATATTATGTTTACAAACTTCACTTGACCTGAAAATTTACCACAATATATTTTCATGTGTCTAATATTTCTCTATAAAGTTTCAACTTTGTCCAATGTATAGTTTGAAAGATATATCCAACCTCGTAAAAATGATCAGCAGATATTTTAAGATCAAATTTAGACCTAACTTTGTTCACATAATAAATTTAGTAAACTTGTAAAATCGGACCGAATTTACTGATTTTACACGAATTAAGTCTGATTTTACTTATTTTCAAGTTTTTAATCTGATTTTATATGTTAAATATATATATTAACTTGTAAATACAATTTTACTGCTGAATTCATGATTTTAACATCAATGTTGATAATTACTGGAAAAATAATTGTAACCATAAAACAAAACAAAGTTCGAAAATATTGAAATTTTGAAAAAAAGCTATGCTACAGGCAGTCAGTCTGTCTTGTATGGAAGTTCAATTAGCATACACCTCTTTTTCCTGATGGGAGAGCATAAATTATATGTCCGAATCCAGTGCTCCAACATGGAGCATCAAGTTCTTTAAGACATTCAGGGCATTTTTTTGTCTGTTTGCTTACTTAGTACGATAAATCACTGAGCAGTGAGTGAAATTGAATTGTCCTATGTGGAAAAAGCAAATAAATTATACAGTTCAAGCTGATTGTTTATTGATAATATATTAATTAGTCCTCCGCCTGCAAAATTTTAGACAATCTGCCAGCTAATATATAGCAGTACTGGAAGTTCATTAGCTCGTTTTCTAAGCATGCGCTTGGCTAGCTCTCTTTCTCTTTGATTGACGGGGATAATTATGGTTATTGTTTAAAGTATTTTTTATTTTAAAATAATATTATTTTTTATTTTAAAATATTTATTTTTAATATTAATACTTTAAAATAATATAAAAAATTTTAAAATATTTTAAAAAAAACACAATTCCAAATGTGTTTCCAACCTCCAACGTTTTCTTCTGCTTTGGAATGGAGGTAATGCATGATAAAGATCCTGGATGTCTGTTCCTCATTTTAGTGTTTAAATAGCCGTTTATCCCATGCTTTGTTGTGAATTATAATGTTTTTTTCAAATAAATATCGGATATATAGGTTATTTTAACATGTTTTTTTTATATAAACCTATAAGAAACCAATTTTATCAGCAAGTTCGATCTTAAATTACCGATATAAATATTTCATTAATAAATTTATTGTTATTAAGTATATTTCTAATAATGTGAATTGGAATCTTTAATATATCAAATATTAAAAAATAAAACTTTAAAAAAAATTAATAAAAAATCTAAAAAAAAATAATTTTGAAAACAAAAATTCAAGTTTTCAAGAAACACCATTGGAAATACATTTACAACCTCACGTTTTTGCTTTTGCTTTGAAATGGAGGTAAGACAGTAATGATGAAGATGTAGTCTTTAGTGTCTAGTCAGTCTGTAAATAGAGTAGTGAGTTATTGAGGATGGATTCTTGGCACAATTAAGTAGTCCTGTGGTAGTTTTGCTTTCCAGTTAGAGAGAAGAAATTTTTGATACAAAACAAAATTGATGGTACAGCTGTAAACAGTCAATGTTTTCGACAAAATTTAATAATGCTTACGATAATGTAAACACAATTTGGATTGGTGGGATTTAATCACAAATATTGTCAACGCGTTGTATGTTTCAAATTGCTTAGCTGTAGTAAAGAATCTTTGAAAATCCTGCTCGGCAAAACTTGCGTATTTATCTAATAAGGTTGCTGCTTTTTTTTTTTTTTTTTGAATTGGTCTCTTGCCTGGCTCAAGGAAGAAAACTGAAAGATCATGCGAGTCCCAGAGAGAAAAAAACGGGGGTCGGTTGTCTTGTGTTTGAAAGAATCAATTTAAGGAAATGAAGAAGTCCTCCCACAATAATAAATCTTAAGCTTCAAATTAAGGATGTTAATTCTGTTTTACTAGGTATTTTGTTTTTTTAATTAAAATAAAATGTTTTAGTTTTGGAATATTTTGGTGAGCTGTTTTGGGGTTGTACTGTTTGTGTGTGTATTCAACAAATATAATTCAAATTCAAGATAAATTAATTATAAATTATGGAATACAAACACAATACCAAACAAATATAATTTTAAATTTTAAAATATTTCTAAATAGTTAAGATTAAATAGATCTTTAACTTAAAGTAATTCAACTTAAACAAAATATCAAAATATTATGAAAATAAAATGTTTTAACACATATATTTTAAATATAAAATTAGATCAATGTTATCAAAGCTAATAGAATATCAAGCATCCCTTATTTTGCTCAAATTCCTACAAAGTATAAACATGAAAAAAAAAACAACATGGATATAAACCATATATATTAGTGATAAATCTAATTTTAAAAAATTAATATCATTGTTAATGAAAATAGTAATAATATATCATTGTTATTGAAAATAGTAATGAAAATGAGCTTTTTATACTTGGATGATTTAATTAATTAAATTGAACAAGATTCAATTTGATTTAATGGCTTTTCAAAAGTGGAACGGAACATATGGAATAAAACCGGAACATTCCGGCCAAAATTTAGCCGAAAAATTCGGAACAGATCGAGATTTAAAATGAGATGAAAATTATTTTGTTTTGTTCTGTTTTTTAAATTAATATAGAATATTTTAATTATTTCAGATGAAACAAAACGGAATTCATAACCTTGCTTCAAATTAATATTTGGGTGACAATATGGAACTAAAGGAAACTAGCTAGCTAGCTCAGAAAGGAAAATGTATTTACAGTAATCAAGATTTACAGTTTGACTAAATATTGTTTAGGCTCGATCCCCTGGCTTTATGGTGCAAAGGAGAGTGCAATCCATTTCCATGATTTTGGCTCAGAGCAGTTTCTGAGTGAATGGTCGGAGACCTAGGCCGGGATCTACCTTGACGCTTTTGGCCTCGATGGAGTTGATGCTTTTGGTGCTGCTGCCCGTTCTTCTCTTTCTTCGTCTGATCCCTCTTGGTTTCACACTCCTTGTTATCATCTTCTTTAAGATTTTCAGTTGGAACTGTGTACACAAAAGGTCCAATAGGAACGTCTTCAAAATCCTTGAGTGGATCCAGAGTGCTAACAACTATGCTCATTGTTGGTCTATGTTTTGGCCTGTGGCTCAGACATTGATAAGCCAATGCAGCTGCCTTTCGAGCTCCAGTTTCTGAGTATTGACCCTCCAGTCTCGGGTCCATTATCCGGCCGAGTTTCCGGGGATCATTCAACATGGGCCTTGCCCACTCTACCAGGTTCTGTTCTCTTTGGGGACGGTTTTTGTCCACAGACCTTCTCCCTGTAAGAAGCTCCAGTAGAACTACTCCAAAACTATACACATCACTCCTTGATGTCAAGTGACCTGAAACAATCAGTGTCAAATTAGATTTCTATATGTATGCTGGCTGGGCAATATATATATCAAATGAATGCCAAGGTCAATGCAACAATCACACACACAAAAGTATGATTGAGTATTGGCTAGCTTAAAATTAAACATATATAATAAATTACCTGTCATGATATATTCAGGAGCGGCATAGCCTTGCGTTCCCATGACTCGGGTGGAAACGTGTGTGTCTGACCCTTCAGGACCATCTTTTGCTAGTCCAAAATCTGAGAGTTTCGGGGTATAATCCTGTGGAGAACATTCGGGGAAACATCATTATTAGAGGATTAATTAATATTGCGTGAACTAAGACGAGTCTTGATTAAAGAAATTAAGAGATGCTTACCGAGTCCAGCAAAATGTTGGAAGCTTTGAAATCTCTGTATATGACAGGCTTTTCTGATTCGTGGAGGAAGGCTAGGCCCTTTGCAGCTCCAACTGCAATTTTCGTTCTTGCTGACCACGGTAATGATACCGAATATCCTAAAAATTCAAAGAATACCTGTCAGCTCTCAGATTGCTTTTCTTATTGTAAAATAATTACAGTTTATTTGCATAATTAACAAATTAAACTTGGGATTTGCAAAGAAACATACTTCTAAATAACTGGTTCTCTAAACTTCCCCGGGGCATGTATTCATAAACCAGAAGCCTATGCTCCTCCTCGCAACAATAACCAATCAACTTCACAAGATGTGGATGCCTCAGTTGCCCTAGAAAGATCACTTCCGTCTAACAAAAGATTATGAAAAGAGAGAAAGAGACGGAGTTAGTTAATCATCTTACAGCTTGGATAGTGGAAGCCCCTTTAATTAAAAAGTAGCAAGGATATTTAAAAAGTATATACGAATGTAGGTATAATACACACTACATGCTAGAAATGACAAGTTCAAAGCGCTCACCAACCACTCCCTGTGTCCCTGCGAGCCATCCAAGTCCAAAAGCTTAACGGCCACAGGCTGAGCCTTCAAGCCAGGCCTAAGCTTGTCATCGATGAAACCTTTGTGCACCGGTCCAAACCCTCCTTCACCGAGAAAGTTGCTTGCTGCGAAATTCTGTGTGATCACCTTCAACTCGGGGAATGTAAAGACGTGAAGGTTAGAACCAGCGAGAGATATTGAGAGATCCTCGGATAGCGTGCTGGGATTGCTCAAATCGGACATTGAAAGCCTCTGGAATGAAGTTTGTTTCGTAACTATTTTCTTGGGTTTGGATGGTGAGATCTCATTAGGCTTGAAACAGCTTGAAACCATCGACCTCCATGTGGTTTTTTCAACCGTCATTATCATCAAGCTAACGATTCTTCAGCTTGTAATGATATTCGGTTTCTGGGATCAACAGGAAAATGATGATATCCTCGTTGTTGTCGAAGGGATAGAAAAGCAATAAGTGTTCTTCCCAAGAGCAGGAGAGGATTGGGAAGGAGTTAGGTAGGAAGAGGAGAGGAGATGGTGGAAATTGGGTGATGGGGTAACGGCTTAAAAAGGGGAGGCAATCGGGACCTAAACAATGGTATTCAAATCAGCAATAGGTAGCTCTCAAAACGCGGACATGGAGAAAGAGGTTATCAACTCCTTTCTACGCACACACGTTTGATTCTTTCTTTTATCTCCATGTACATTTCTCAAACATGGAATTACAAATATAATATAATGTGGAATAAATCAAGATTTATTCATATTAAGTATACCATATAGTATTATTAGAATCAATCTACAGAGTTGGTTCAAGAGAAAATGACATGGATACCCCGCCTGACATAGGAACCAAGTCTTCAAGCCAGTCATGCGCACCGGCTATACATGACAAAGTCAGAAAAGTCAGAGGGCACTTTCGTCCAAACAAAAGATGGGTGATTTTGACAAAGGAAGCTAGGTTTGGTCGGATAGCAAAATAGCCCGTGAGCTTCTAGAAAGAATATCTTAGAAGTAAAGAATTGTATTAACAGCAAATGACATGCACAAAACAGCCTCTGAATACATCATAGTAAGCTAAGAATATCATCACGATCGCGGATTATCTGACGTGGACTTTCTAATCTTCCCCAATATCAAATGGTCGTCAATCTCCCATCCAAGTTGACCCTTGGGTGGGCCCGTAAGCTGGTAGTTGAGTCCTCATCTCAACCATCTTGTTTATTCTTGCTCTTAATATTTTTGGGATGGTGATGATCATCATCATGAATATTAATCCGGTGAGAGAGATCAAGATAAGATGGAAAAGATGATGTATATACTTACAAATGCTGATGAGTGTTTAAAAATATAATAATTATTATTTTTTTAAATATTTTTTATTTAAAAATATATTAAAATATTATTTTTTTTATTTTTAAAATATTATTTTTTTTATTAGTATATCAATACAATATAAAAATATAAATATTTTAATTTTAAAAAAAAATAAATAAATTTTATCTATTCCCCTCTTGAAAAGCAGTACGAAAAGGCGGCTTCATCTCAATCATCCTATTTGTTATGTCTTGAGTACTATGCAAGAAACTACTCTCATAAGGGGTAGTTATGTCAATGAGGGAGTAGGTAAGGTGGGGTTCAATTTGATATTGTCGTCACTTACCAAAAGTCAATGAGCGTTGTTGTCATTTTGCGAAATAAATCGACCACACATCGTCAATTTTCGTGTCTTTTTATAAGGGTGTTTATATTTAGTTATTATTTTTAAAAGTATTTTTAAAAATTCAATTTTTATAAAATATCATTTCAACCATGTTTTGAAATTATTCGTGTGAGTTTGGTAAAATAATGAGGTTAAAAATATTTTTAAATAAAATTATATTAAATTAATATTTTTTAAAATTTTTTATGTTAATATATTAAAATCATTGGAAACTCATAAAATTTTAATTTAATTTTTTTTAAAAATAATTTAAAAAATAAATCGACCCACATTATCAAATATACCCTGAGAAAAAAGTAATTATAAATTGAAACTATTTTTTATGACTTAATAGAAATTATTTTTTATCTAAAATAAAAAAAAATATTTTAATGAAAATCAAACTAAATTTTTTTAATTAAAAATTAGTTTTATGATTAATTTTTAATAAAAAAACACAATAACGTTATAAAAGTTTAGAAAACACTTTCCATAAAATTAACAAACAGAACTTAGTTAATAATTATATTCCATATGTTTTCATAAACAAGATCTTGCAAATGTAATTTCTACATCTTATTATTTATAGTCTGTTTAAAGCGTAGTTGCGATTTTTTTTTAAAGTATTTTTCATACTGAAATATATTAAAATGATGTTTTTTTATTTTTAAAAAATTATTTTTAATATTAGTGCATCAAAACAATCAAAAACATATAAAAAAATTATATTTTTTAAAAACACGGGCATAACCACGTTCCAAATGCTATCACTTCTATATGATAAAAATTAATATAAAAAGGAAAAAAGAAATTAATTTTAGCATATATAGAGTAGATGGTGTGCTTACAATTTCTTCATTGCAACACACAGAGATTAAAAAAAAAAAAGCGTTAGCCTAAGGGAGAATGATTGGCATTTATTTGAGAGCAAATTCTTATAATTGTAATATCAACTTCTAACATAGGGCAAGTTGAAACAATCACTTTCATTGAAAACTTCTGATGAAGATTTCAGCAACTCTCCTTTCTTAATTTAATTTTCAACCATATTATTAATTGATTTTATGGTTAATTTAATTATGGTCAAAATAAGGGTGGGAAATTCAATCAAAGCACAACCTCCTTACCTTCTCCATGGCATTTTACCAAACAAATACCAAATATCAATATTGTTGAAAACATTGATGGTACATTGACTAATGTCTTCCAAAAGGTTCTGGTAATTATTAATTATTCGAGAGATTAACTAGCTAATACAATGAATATGAATAATTAGGTATTTTTGAAGGATGAAAAGTCTTGAGTTAGTACCACACAGATGACTCCTTCGTATTCTTATGAAAAATAATTAAAATCTTGTATGCTAGCTGTATGATCATTTAATTTAGTTTGAAAAATTAATTAGAGCATGTAGATTTATGGTGCCCGTGATTTAATATTGCATATATTTAAAATTATATATTTAAATTATATAGTAGATGGTTTAGTAGTAAGAGCTTGAATGTAAGGGGTTGGCTCTTTTTATGATCTGTGATTTCATATTTAAATCATGTAATTGTTAATATAATGATTATTAAAGAGTTATATAATTATTAATTTTAAGATTTATAAAATTAATTGAGATAAATAGACTGACTGATCCACGTATCCATATTAATTAAAAAAAAATTATGTATTTATGCCGTGCGTTATATTAATAAAATATAATAATGTAGTGGGATATTTGTAGACAAGTGGAAAGGGACCATACGCTTACAGCGTGGCGTGTGAATGGAAGACAATTAACCGAACCTGCAGCGGCGTGTACATAGAGAACATTTCTACATAAGCGTGTCATGCAGTGAAGAAATCGTACTAAAATAAAAAAGACTTTTTATGGTGTCAAGGTCTAATCTTCTGTTGGCCTATTTTCTTTGAAAAAACGAGGCTTGATTGATTATGGAAGTGAAACTCTTGCAGAATCAAATGATAGGTGCAAGACTAGTAGGTTTTTTTTTTTTTTTTCATGTTTTAAAAGAGATGTTTTAAAAAAAATATTTGTTTTAAATTAATTTTAAAAAATATTTTAATTTATTTTTATGTAAAAAATTATATTAAAAAATAATTATTACTATAATACTAAATAGGTTATAACACATGTTTAGAGAAAGTGGTGAGGTTGATTTTATAACTTTAAACCTCATAAGAACCTTCCTATTTAGATAGGGAAGGTTATTAAAGTAATATGATGAGTTGTTGACATGTTCTTTGTATTAAGTTGGGTTTTTATATAAATCTCGTGAAAATTGACCTAATTTAATCTTATAAATTTAAAAAATATATTTTCAACTTAGTCAACTTAATTAAAATCTTATTTGATTTAAAAAAATATATATTTTAATGATTTTTACAAAAAAAATTTATTAAAATAAAAATATTTTGAATTAACCTCACTTAAATTGGATTAACTTATCTAACAATGACCTAGTTAATAATAGCTTTGGAAGGGTTTACCAGCCTTGCTTTTTTAAATTTATTTTTTAATTAAATAATTATATATAAAAAAAATGATTGAAGAAAAAATGTATCTTTTCTCATCAAAATTATCTTTTATGATTCATGTAATTTCTTTCGACAACAAATTAATTCTGAATTCTATCCCACCCTCGCTCACTCATCTCTGGCTGATTCATATGCTATTCTTCTATGCCCCAATTCAGCCTAAATTCAAAATCAAATATTAGATTTGCCTTTCTCATTCGACCTCTTGGACAATTGATGTTTTTTTCCTCCTTCGACAATAACAACACTAGAAAAAAAAAAACATTTAATTATTGATGATTTGAATAATGCTCGAGTACTTGTTATACGCAGCAAGTATTGTTCATGGAGTTGGAATAACAAGCCATATGAGGGGAAACATTGCTCTGCAAAAACTTTTACCCGCTAGCTAATGTAGCTATGGAAGAAGGATGGCTAGTATGGATGTGGATGCTCTTAAGGTTTGATGATGCGTAAAAATATATCTGATCTCTGTAGAATTGTAATATTTCAATTTAATCCTTATAGTATTTTGATATTTCAATTTAATCCTGATTTCATTTTTAATATGATATGTATTTGACCTAAGGGGTTAATATGATGTTTTATGAATAGACCTAATGGTCTAATTCTTTTCTCAAGTTAATCCCTAAATCACCTCTACATGTATTTGAGAAATAAAATGCCAGTAAGTGTCATCCTTCCATCATCGATGATGACACTTCATTCTATAATGCCAAGTTTAATGATACTATTGAATTAACAAAAGAAAAAAAAAAAAACAGCATTGGTGTTTCAATGTGAAGGCACTCATATTTTGTCGTGGATTCGCATAATAAAATAATTATTTTACCCTTCATAATAAAACCATAGAACTTGCTTTTAGGGGAAAAACTATCTTTTGCATGTGATTCCCTTGTTATTACTAGATTAAATGGGGTATATCAATCTTTTAACTTTTTATTTTCACAATATAATAACTAAAATATCCTTAAATGTATAATTTAATTAATTGTTGATCTGGGACATTTTTGGATTTTCTTATTTAAAGGCACAAATGACTAAACTTAGATCATTAACATATAAAAAAATGAAATATTATTTTAGATGATCATACTAGAATTGAGAAAAATCGCAAAAAATTATGAATGTCCAAAGCTTATCTATTAATATAAAATTTACCATTGATTTCCTACACGTATGCAGGTTTTTTATTACTTTCAAAATATGACTTCAAAGGACCTGGAAACTAAATAAATTGTAGAGATGCTTCTTCTTCTTATTTATTGTAATTGAAATAAATTAATGCGCATATATATATATATATATATATATATATATATATATATATATATATATATATATATTACATAGAAAAATCAAATGCGTGTTAGTGGAAGCAGTGTGTGTGTGTGTGTAATCTGATCCTGATTGAATTATTTATGCAATCGAATAGTCAAACCCAATTCAAAACTTTGACCAACCGTTTGAATCAATCCATCATGGGTGACAGCTAAATAGAAATACGTGTATAAAATATATTTAGATAAATTGAGAGAATTTGTGCCTACTCTTGATTTTCACGGGCAAGTGAATAATAATAATAAATTTTATCGAAGATTTCTTAATAATTAATAGATATTAGAATTTAATATATATATATATATATATATAGCAAACGTTAATAAGTATGTGGTCCCAATTTTAAATTGGTTTATTCCATAATAATAAATAATATTCACAATATAAATTTGAATATAGCTACTATAATCATTAGTAAAGATAAAGCCAATAAAGATATTACTAGGAAAAATTAAATCTCAAATTTAGGATGAAGTTATCTAATAAAAAAACTGTTTTACCATATAAGTATTTAATTGAAATGTATATCATATGAAGAGTATGAAGAATATGAAAAATATAACATATTCTTCAAAAACAAAACCAAGATATATAGGGATTAGTTTATTTATTTGATGATATGTATATATATATATATATATATATGTATGTATGTATGTATGTATATGTATGTATATTAGTGGGGGGGGATTATAGGGGAAAAAATAAATCATGAGTTCATTACACCTTGTTTAGGAAAAAAAAAAAAAGACGAATATTCCATGCTTAGAATCAAGACAATTACATATTTACAAACGTGGGTGAAAGCCCTTTTTGGTCCACTCATTGACAGCCGCGAAGCAATTTTTTATATTAAACGAAGCTTCTCTGTATAATCTATTTCTACAGATATAAATTATCTGCAAGCTGGCCCATTTCGAAATTGAATCAAATGGGCCCTTTTAATGCAGTAAATGAAGTCCAAGCGTGCATTTGCCTAGGCTTGTGCGCCTAACATTATTATTATTATTATTAAGGGTGGATTGTGTAACTGTTTTTAATAATACAGACGGCTCTTCGGTGTGTCTGCTGCTAGGTCAGATTTCCATAATGTTTGGTGACTATAAAGTCAGGGGTCCAAGTTTGTGGAACCCTAAGGCCTAAACCCATTTTTAACTTGTGTTTCACATGTTAACACAAAGTGTCCGAGGGATCTTATTAATTTATTTTAACCCAAAATACACCATCTATTTTTAACTTGTGTTTCACATGTTAACACTTAGAAAGTGTCCGCGGGATCTTATTAATTTATTTTAACCCAAAATACACCATCTATTTTGTCTAAAAACTCAAGATTAAATAAATAAATAAATAATACCTTCCTAAGACTCTAAATATTTTTTTTTAGCAAGATGTAGAATTTAAACCATCTTCGTAAAACTTTTTTCTTCATGACAAACCTTTTGATATCAGTTTTTGTTAATATGTCTTACAAATTTCTTTCTCTTTCCTTCTATTTTTTGATGTTTTTTTTTCTTAATACTTAATAACTGAAACATTAAAAAAAATTATGATAAAAATATAAAATTATAAAACTTCAAGAATTAAATATGCATAAATTGAAATTTTAAAAACCAAACTAAAGTTTTTTTGTGCTTTTGAACTATAAGCTCTTTTTTTTTTTGTTCTTGTTCTTTCAATTTATTTTTTTAATTAATAACCTTAAATTTAATTTTTTAAAATTAATCTTTAATTAAACGTTGTAATAAAATATAAGACATGGCACGTCGCATACATGAGAGCATGCAAAGAGAAGCAAATCCCAATAAATAAAATGCTATTAATAGGATGTGCATGGATAAACATGCAAAAAAAAAAAAATGATCAAAAAAAATAAAAAAAAATGATATTGTTCTGCAGTGAAAATAGGGGAAATGAACATAAACACATATTATTTTACTATATTGATTTTTTTATATATTTGATATTGTGGTATAAATTGTATTTTATTGAAAATGTATTAAAATAATATATTTTTTAATTTTTTATATCAATACATCAAAATTATTAAAAAAATCTAAAAAATATTAATTTGATATTTTTTTTAAGGAAAAAACAATTTAAAAAGGATTTTAAAAAACATATTGTTACAAAAAAACAAAAACTAAAAATTATTTCGTGGTTAATAATTTGCCAAAGGCCTACACGACAACGTCCCTGTTGCAATGATAATGTCATAGATTTTATCAGAACTTTTGTTCTTTTCCTAATAAAAATCCTAAGTAGCTACTATTCTTGCAAAACTAACATGTTACATCAATGATGGAAATGAAGCTAGGAAGCTGATGACATAAGCTAATGGTTAAAGTCACCAAATAAATATCCTCCGACGTTGATTGAAATCGGTCTTTCAGCATCCGCGGCCTCTTTCTTCTCTCGGAGGTCCCAGACCCCCAATAATGCAGTCACGTTAATGAATTATTTATCCGTGCTGTGCTCTTTATCAATAATAAATTTTTTAAAATATAAAAAATATATTAAATAATTAGAGTTTGATAACAATATCAAACCCAAAATAATCTTGAATATAGTTATACAGACAAATCCAATAATAAAACCTAACTCTATTAGATCATCCTAGATAACATAATCCAACTCAAATGAGTTCTATTGTATACTTCTTGTGAATTATACGGTCTAAATTGATTGGGACTTGTTGGAAAACTAATCCCAACATTATTGCGTTTTGCTGACAGATGGGCTCAACATCATTAAGCCCTGCTGGGCAAGTATTTTAAAATAATTGGAATGAGCCAGACCTTATATTTCAAAAGATTAAAATTAAAAATATAATATTTTTAATTTTAATCTTTTGAAATATAAGGTCTGGCTCCGTTGACACACCCAATTGTTTTGGAATATTTTCTAAAAAATATATATATTTTGAGATATTATTTTTTTAAAAAAATATTGAGATAATATTTTTTTCATTTCATAAAATATTTTTATATATATCATTACATCAAAGTAATACAAAAACATCAAAAATATTTATTTGAACTAAGGAAAAAATTAAAAATATATAATTTTTTTAAAAAATATTTTTAAAAAGCAAAAACAAACATGCTTTAATAAAAATTCAACACAACCTCAAAAAACAAATTATCATCATCCAATTTTTGTACAATATAAAAAAAACACATCAATTTATTTTTTCTCTATAGAATGGAAAAAAAATTAAATAAGAGAAAATAAAAAAAATTAAAGAGGAAAAAAACTAAAATTGGAAGTATCTTAAAAGGAAAAAAATAAAGAAAAAGAAATTAATTACTAGTATATTGGGCGCTTCTCTGCTATATGTTATTTAAGGTGTTATTGTTGAAAATATTTTATTTGAAGATGGTGATGATGCAAATATATTTTATGCTTTTAACCAAAGTCAAGTATTTTTATATTTGAAAAAACAATTGTTATTGACTCATTGCAGAGTGAGGGTCAATATGCTAGTTATTATATTATTATGTAATTGTTATTTTTTAATATATATTTTTAAAAAATATATATTGAGATAATATATTTTTTATTTTTTAAAAATTTATTTTTTATATCATTACATCAAAAAAATGCAAAAACACCAAAAAATATTAATTTAAATTAAAGAAAAAAAATAAAAAGAGTCAATTATTTTTTAAAAAAACAAACATGCTTTAATAAAAAAATTCAACCCAACCTTAAATGAAAAAAAAAAAATATCACCGCTCAACTTTTATATAATATAAAAAAAGTCTCGTCAATTTATTTCTTCTTTACCATATGAAAAAAATTAAATAATAATAAAAAATCTAAAGAGATAAAAAAATAAAATTAAAAATATCTGGCAACACTAGACTCAATAGTGTTTGGTCTCGCTGCCCAGCCAGACCCAAGATCGATGGGTCTAGTTGAAAGTCGAACTAATAAAAGTGAGTTTGGCTGCCAAGCCAGACTAGCAGCACCTTTTGATTAATAAATAGAAAACATAATGCCTCATGGTGCTCCAGTGTTATCAACAGTGCAATCACTTTATGTCTACAATGTGGTCTACAGTGCAATGAGTTTATGTCCATAATATTATTTTTTAAAAAATATATTGACATAATATTTTTTTATTTTTAAAAATTTATTTTTTATATCACACATCAAAATAATACAAAAATAACAAAAAATATTAAATTGAAGTAAAGAAAAAAGTAAAAATAGAATTCAATTCAATTTTATTTTTTTAAAAAGCATTTTTGAAACACAAAAACAAATATGCTTTAATAAGAAAATTTAACCTGGCCTGAAATGAAAAATAATTATCATCACCCAACTTTTGTACAATAAAAAAAAAATCACATCAATTTATTTCCTCTTTAAAGAGTGAAAAACAAATCAATAAGAGAGAAGAAAAAAATTAAAGCGGAAAAAAAATCAAATTAAAAATATCTTAAAAGGAAAGAAATTAGTTATCGGTGTATTAGGATCTGTTCTTCTATGCATTATTCATAATGCTACTGTAGAAAATACTTTATTTGAAGATGATGATGGTACAAATACATTACGTGCTTTTAACCCAACTCAAGTATTTTTACATTTTAAAAAACATTATTATTGACTCGCTGCAGAGCGCGGGCCAATATGCTAGTTATTATATTATTACGTAATGATTATTTGTTAAAATATTTTTAAAACAAATATATTGAGATAATTTTTTTTTTATTTTTTAACCATAATTGTTTTATATCATCACATCAAAATAATATACAAAAATAAAAAATAGTAATTTGAATTAAAGAAAAAAAATAAAAAAATCAATTTTTTTAAAGCATTTTTTAATAGCAAAAACAAATATGTTTTAATAAGAAAATTCAATTCAACCTCAAATGAAAAAAAAAATATCACCACCCAATTTTTATACAATATAAAAAAAGTCTCATTAATTTATTTTCTCTTTGCCATACAAAAAAAAAATTAATAAGTTGTAGATCATTCTCATCGCTTTGTTTGTAATTAGAAATGTTTCTTTCTTGGGTAGCTGGATCTTGATAATTAGAATGGACAAAGCTGGCTGCAGGCCCATCGTTATTGGATTTTGTTGGGCAGCAGCCCCACTCTACTGGGTCCTATTGGCAGGAGGGCCCAACATTAAGAAAAAATAAATTCAACTAACTCAACCTCAAATAAAAAAAAAATTATCATCACCTAATTTTTGTATAATTTTTAAAAAAATCTCATCAATTTATTTCTCTTTACCGTATGAAAAAAAATTCAATAAAAGAAAAGAAAAAAAAACTAAAATTGAACATATATGGGTTTGGCTCAAAGCTGGACCCAATAGCGCAGCCAGACCTAACACATGTTGGAAGCGATTTGGATCTTACTGCTCAGCTAGACCCAACAACCTTTGGCACAGAACACAAAAAAGACAACGCCTCCTGGTAGAAATTTTTGACTAAAAACATAGCAAAGATAATGCCCCCATGATGATATAGTGTTATCCAAAATGCAAACACTCTATATCTACAGTTTAGTCTACAATGCAATGAGTCTATGTCCACAGAAATGCATAATGTTTTTCCCATACCTTTGAAAGAAAAAAAAATTGCAGGCTGTTTTTTATTTTTCAAATTATTTTTATCCTTTCTTTTTCTTTTTCTTATAAGCAAGGCTAATTTTGCTGATACTAAAAAAATTATTACAATTTTCATAAGAATTAAATGAATATTATAAACATAAAAGTTGATTCTAGTTAAATAAAAAAACTTGGAAATTATAATAAAAACTATTTATCGTCTAATCATCATCTTATCCTTTTTATTTTGTGGACTGATCTTCCCTTTTTTGGACTATCCATAATGAGATTTGTTTCATATGTATTGACTATGAAAATCTCCTCCTACTACTTATTTATTAGGGAACGGGTCGCATTATCGCCCGAGCTCTATTCATGGAGGAAACCTCTTTCAATTGACAAAGTTGATAACAACAACTTCAAAAATCTACTTAAAATTATAAATTCATGGTTCGATCCACTATAGATCCTTGAATGAACATGCATATAGTCAATACAAATCAAAAAAGAAAAAAAACTCAGAATTTGAGGGTAATAAATCCAACAAAATAATAAATTTTAAATCATATAAATTTAAATTCAAGATTATTTAGACTTACACAAGATCAAGTTCAGAAAATATAGCTATAATTACTTTTTTGAAAAAAAAAGAAGAAGAAGAAAATGAGGAGGAAAGAAAGAAGGGCTACATTATGTGAAATAAGTGACAACCAAAAATAGTTTTTTTTTTTAAGAGGTAGAGGTTTTTTAGAGAGTGACAAAGTATTATTTTTTAGTAGATAAAACATTGGATATATTTTTAAAAGATAAAAAAGTACATGTAAACGTTTCCTACAACATCACAAGTAATTGATTTGAGAATATTGAAGTGACAAGCTAGGCATTGGAATGGTAAGCGGATATGTTATGGGATTTTTAGTGTTGGGTACATGAAAACAAGCTTTCACATATTGGAAGATTAATAAGTTCACCTCTTTAGTTTCGTTAAAAAACTTATATAAAACATCATGTCAAGAACTTATATTCATTTATTCGATCAACTTTCTCATATGAACATTATAATATCTAGTTGTTACAACCATAATTCGGTTTGGCTTGATGGGTTCATTCTGGGGTGAGGCCAAGTTTAAAATATGCAAAACTCATGTCTTTAATTGACCTGGTGGAACTCGGATAACCCGCCAAGTTAACTCGAAAACTTGATGGCCCAACATAGCCTAGGTGAAACCCTTTTTTATGTTTATATTTTTCTTAAAAAACCAACAAATAGTTTATGAATATATAGTCTCACATTTTTTATAGCATGTTTTTTAACTTTTCTACATGGAACAAAATATTTATAGGTTGTGTGTTATCTAAATCAAAGAGTGCACGACTGTAAGTGTTTAATAGAATCTTTATAATTGTAACACTAGTTATTAATAATAATAATAAAAAAAAAGGAGTTAAAGTGATGGTTTCATTTTAAGGGACAAAACATCAAGCATAAGTTTTGCCTTGTGTACATAGGGCAATCAAATGGTTTTCTTCATAGGGCAATCAAATGGTTTTCTCTTGTCGCGACGTCATCTAGCGACGGCAGAGGCTCTTTGTTGTGCCTCCTGATGTGAGGGGTGTTGTGTGTTGGGAATGGTTTTTTGATTTAATCATAAAATTATGATTAATATTTAGGAGTCGCCACCTAGTATTATGGTCACTAGAAACCTATGGTCTATGAGAATCTGAGTAAGGGACTAGTTGTGCAAGGGGAAGACGCGTCACCCCCAGTGCACCCTACCTAAGGTAAGCTGCATTATTGTTTGATTGCTTTTTCATTGGTCTTTCCAAGGCTCAAGGTAGATCTCTCTTCATGAAAGAGTCTCTACCTTATTGGGTTAAATCATAACCGTTCTAAAATCTGAATTTTAGCATTGTATTTATTTACACCTTGTATCTTTAATACCTGAAGGTGTACTTTATTGTGTAATTTTTACACCACACAAATATTAAAGTCTATATCTGGATTCTAAAAAAAGATTGGAAAAAGATTTTGATATTTTTGTCAAATCCTAATGGATAATCATAAACTATTTATGATATCCATTTTTGAAATTTTAAAAAATAATAATAAAAAAGATGCAATTTTAGTTTTGTTTTGTTTTTAAAAAAATATGCTTGCTAAAATTTTAGAATTTGGCCATATGCAATAAAAACTTTTTGAATTTTTTTTGAAACATTTTGGAAAAAATCGGGTATTTTAATACCAGATTTGTATTTTACAGTGTAAATATACAATCCAATATTATCCAAAATAGATAGAAAAATATTTGAGAAAATCACAAATTTTTTAAAACGATTTTTGCATTTTTTTTTATAAAAAAAATAGTCCACTGCATGAACAGTGGACGTGAATTATCATTCATGCCCACTATTCATGCGTGAACAGTAGGACATGAATGATAATTCGCGTCCACTGTTCACTCAGTGAACAGAGATGGCGAAGAAGAAGCAGTTGTTGTCACCGGCCTGGAGTGAGGTTGGAGGTGGTCTGGATAGTCGCCCTGAAGCTGGTGGAGATGACGGTGTCTTCGCTGGCGGCTGCAACAGTGGAGGTCGGCATTGGTCACAGCGGGAAGAAGAAACGTTGCAGGGGAGAGAAAGACATTCATAGTGGCTGCTCTACCGCTGGTGAATCGTCTGTTGGTGCAGGAGAAACGTTTCTGTGGTGGATATGATGGTGGAGAAGATGGTGGTGGCTCCAGTTGGTGGCTGGAACGGAAGAGAGAGAGAGAGAGGGAGAAACTGCAGAAACCAGGGCAGTAAAGGCTGGTTTTTTTTTTACTTTAGACCCGATTTTCTCCTCTTTCAGGCCATCAAATCCGCCTCTATTTATAGGTGGTGGGTAATCTCATCTATATCGGGGTAAAATTGCAGCCCTTGATTCTATTGGGAAGGATCCCAACCGTTGGCTCAAAGTAGGCATCCTGAGTTGTCAATTCTGCATAAAAAGCTGCCTGAGTTGTCATGTTTAGGCCGACGCCGACGCCGACACCGATTTGCTGTTATTCAGTCTGAGAGATTCACATGGGGATGTAGAGTGACTGTAGAGGATCATTTTCGTGTAAGTTTGGTTAAATTTGGTGGACGTTTGGTGCATTAAATGAACCTGCAAAGAGGCAACCAGACCAGCTTTATCCGGTTAAGGTTAAATTTGGTGGACGTTTGGTGCATTAAATGAACCTGCAAAGTAGGCAACCAGACCAGCTTTATCCGGTTAAAAGAAGAAGATAATGAACAATGACCAGACGACGCGTCGTCTAGTCCTTTTTTTTTTAATTGCAAAACAACACCGTTTTAGGTTTAAATTAGGGATTTTTACTCATTTTTAATTTAGTCCCTGGTCTTTTAATTTCTTTCAATGGAACCCCTAATTGACCCAAAACTTTCGATTTAATGCAATTAAACCCCTGATGAACTTCAATTGCAGCCCCGTATTTACGCGTCTTTTGCAATATGATCCTTGGTCTCGGAATTTGTCAATTTAACCCCTAATTGACCATCAAACTTTTAATTTCTTCAATTTCACCCCCGGATTTTTGTCAATTCCTCAATTTTGGCACCTTTTGCACCTTTAGCCCCTAATTGACCCCAAAACTCTAATTTTCTTGCAATTTAGCCCCTGATTTCAATCAATTAACTTGGTAAAAATTAAATTTGGTCTCTTAAAATTTCAATCTTCTCAATTAAGCCTAGATTAGGCTCCCAAACTTAATTTTTTACTAATTAAGCCCCAAATAAAATTAATTTGACCCATTTAAAGTATAATTAAGTCCTTGCACTTAGTTATATCCTTTAATTGGACCCAAATTAATTCTTAAACATAATTAAAAATTCAATTTGGCTCATGATTAAATCAAATTGGCCTATTAAAAATTTAATTATGTCCTTGGACTTAATTTTTCACTAATTAAATCCAAAATAAAATTAATTTGACCCCTTTAAAGTATAATTAAGTCCTTGCATTTAATTAAATCCTCTAATTGGACCCAAATTAATTCTTAAACATAATCAAAAATTCATTTTGGCCTATGATTAAATCAAATTGGCCTATTAAAAATTTAATTATGTCCTTGGACTTAATTTTTATGCAAATTCATCCAATAATCATTTAATTTGACCTTGAATTTGCATTGTTTTTCCTATTTTTTGGGCATAATAGGGTACAATTAAGCCTTAAATTTCCTTCAAAAATTGCATCTTGATTCCCTGGCCTACTTTCTCCATATTGCCCGCCTTTATTTTATTTTTTTATTTTTATTTTGAAAAAAAAGTTATTTTTAGGGAATAACCCAGAATTGAATTATGACATCTCTCACTCGGCTCAATCTTACATGTACAAGCCTACTATCATTTCTTTGTTGGTTGCTAGCTCATATCAAAGTTCATTATATAAACACTAGAAGAAAAATTTATTTTTTTAATGTGGGATTTAAAACCCTATTAGTATATTAATTATATGTTCTCAAGAAGAAAGTTGTGTTTCTCCAATGTGGATAAGAAATATTTTTCGTTTAAATACTTTAATTTAAAAGTAAAAAAAAATATATTTCTAATATAAGAAAAAAACCTTTTGAAATAAATTTTTAAATTTTATTATTTACAGCATATATAGTATATATCCACATTGATTGTTTCTTAACTTTTTCATATGGGATATTAAAACCTCAAATATTTTTTTAAATTTTCTTGGGTTGACCTAGGTCAACCTGTGTGACCCAAAACCCAGCCTCTTAGCCTATTCAACCACCAAGCCGGGTTTAATAACTATGGTTACAACAACCATTTTTTTTTCATGATAAATACAAGTCCTAGTAAGTACACCAATCATATATTTCATTTGTTAATGCATATGCAATTTGATCATTAAATGGAAATGATGATAATAGATATTCAGAAGTTAGATTTCTTGGTATCCTTACTCAATATGGCCCTGTGAGTAGTTTCGCTATGGATTATAATAGTGAAGTGATGATTTTTCCCTTACATCAAAGAATAATAAACTATTTTTCCCTTACATCAAAGAATAATAAACTAGTTATTTAGAGCAAAATGATCTTTTTCTAATTATTCATTTGTCATTATTATATTGATCGAAGATACATTGATCTTTTCACATTTTAGATGCACAATGAAATAACTTACATACCTTAATAGCGAAATGATTGGGGCCACCTATTTAGTGCATTAACTAAACAAGTAAGGAAATATTTAAATTCATCCTTAGCAAGCTCAAACTAATTCCAAAAAAAGAATTCTTCATTTGAGCATGAATTTAGAAGCAATTAACACAAAATCTAAAGCGCGTGACTTTTTATGTTGTGAATTAACAGTGGATGTAGACTCATTTTACTATAGATTATGACAATGTAGTGATAATCTTACTCTTAATGTGTTGGCAGGCTTAATCGTCCTGGAAAAGGGTTTTTTTTATGTTTCTCACCTGGGTTTTCTTTTTCTCTCTTTTTTCTTCCTAGAAAATATGGCTGAATAACATCCAAAAACTTTTCTATTATCCTCTTTTTATGACAGAAACATAAGCTTATCTTTTTTTTTCTTTTTATCTCTCTTTGTTTTTTTTTTCCTTTTTTGCAATAAAGACTTATAGGCTTTGCACTTAAGGATTGTTTTGTTACAGTAATTGTGCACACAAGGTATGGCCATAAAAAGGTTAAGGGGTTGAGGTTGAGATGGTGTGGATATATAAAAAAAAAGGAACCTAAAATACTTTTTTTTTTTTATCATTTTGTAATTGATTTCATTTTTTTTCTAGTTTGATTTTAATGGGTCTATGTTGATTTTTTGGTTGGTTAGGTTTATTTCCTTTCTTTATGATCATGTTATCTTCAACTTGGAGATTATAAATTTATGTCATTCTTAAACCCTAATTACACTCATTAATTGTTATGGTTTTCTTGTTTTTTTGCTAATATTTGACTTGTTTGGTTACTGGTGGTATGGATGGAAAACTAGACAACTTCTCTTCTATTTTATTTTTGCTACGTCCTAGGATCATTTTTTTCTTTCTCATGATTCGAATTGTCTAAAAGGTTTTGTAAAATCAATATTAACAGTTTTTATGGTAAAAATTAAGCATAAATAATTGGGCATCCTTAACTTCAACTTAAGCATCTAACCTCCTTTCAGGTAATTAAATTGTAGTTTATATCTTGTAGGAATTTATTTTTTTCTCTCCTTTGATTGTTTTTGTTAAATTTCTAAAAAAAAATTTCAAGTAAGTGATGGCTAACAAAGGTATATATAAAATAATAAGGTTGGGAGATGGAGAAAAGGATGAAAGGGAAATGGATTTGTGTAGATACATATTGATGTTGTTATTTTTTTTTTTTACTAATTTTATGATTATTTTTTCACAGTATCAAAGCCCACCACATAACCTAGGCATGAACTCAAGTTTTTGAGCTAATAACCAGGGACAATGATGACTGTAGAGAAGGGGGGAAATTTCAAGTAACTTTCATTCTTGTTTTTTAATACCCTCTCTTTTTATCTTGCTTTCTCAAATTTTGATTTTTATTTTCTTTGGATCTCTAAAATTCCCATATTTATTAGCTTCTAATTATGGGTTTTTTTAATCAAATAAGAATAATTATAAGAATGAACTATGTTTATGCACACTCTTTTTTTTTTTTCCTTACAAAGCCCTCCTACCCTTTCATTCATGTTTTTTCGAACTTAACCATGTAAAAAACAAAAAAAAAAATTTACAAATCTGGTTTTGTCTTTGTTACAATAGACTCCTCATCGTCATAGGCATCCATTCACTTGATTCCTCAGGTAAAGATAATTATGATATCTTTTTATTAAACATCAGTTCATTACATGATTAATTGATTATTTTGTACTGGATGATTATTTTATTAGAATTGATTATCAATGTACTAAATGGTTTCAAATTGATATAGGTCAATGTCTTTCTTTTTAGTGTATGGATTACTAGCGATTATATGGACGATTGATGCTTGTATCGTTGGATTTTCTGAAAGGTGATTGCTTGAAAGAACACATTAAAGTTGATTTTATGGTTTTTTATGAGCCCCTTTTATATAATCCACTAGGCTTATTTTTTAGACAATGTATTTACCTGTCGTTCGTGCTTTGTTGACCTTTCCTGATCTTTTATGTTTTCCCTAGGTTATTCCTCACTTGGTTTTTCCATCGCTTTTAGTTTCCAATTTTATCATACTTTTTTCCTTACATATTTAGTGATATTTGCACTTGGTTTGATTCCTATTGTTTGTTATGCACTAACCTTTATCAGTTTTGTCTCAATTTATACCTTTTCATTATAATTATATGAACTTCAATTATTATGTGATAAAGATTAATTTGTTAGTTTATTTCATTTTATATGTTGTTTATGTCTTCAGTTTTATATGTCTCTTTCATTTGTTTGGAACCTTTCTAAGAATTAGTAAATGAATGTAATTTTGTTTTTCAATTTAGTTATGTTGTAAAGCCAATACATTGCTTAAAGGAGTGAGATAAGTCTAATCAAGAGGAATTGAATGATGATGTACACTGTAAAATTGGTCTAAAAAAGAAAAGAAAAAAAACAACTAGACCTTTAGGTGAGAAACATTGTCTTCTCTTACTTTGTTGACTATATTAACCAAGGAAACTCTAATTTTAAAGCTTTTAAGACTGATGATGCAAACCTCAAGAGGGCCTTGCTTGAGGAAAAGAAAAACGTGATTTTAAAAGGTTGCCTACCAAGCTTTTAACTCTTTCTGAGCATTGTCATTGTTGGTTTGTTCTTTTTGCACTTATCATCTTAGCTGTTGTGTATGATTTTAAAATCTTTGCTTGCTTTTGTTTATATTTTCTTTAGTTGAATTTCCATAAATTACTTGAATATTTAACATGAACAAGAGGAGAGCACACAAGATGACTCCAAACAATATATCAGTGTATGCATATTCATTCATGTGTGCTTTGTACTTCAAAAAATTCAAAAATGGAGGTTAAAATACACATTAAAAATGCAAGAATCTAGAAAGGCTAGGATTTGACTAGGTTTATTAGATTGTGTCTTACATAGATTGTAATAAAGGATCCAATTGCTAAGATTTTTAAAGGCTTTCTAGACTCTTAACATTCTTATAGTCAAGTTATTATTACTATTGTAGTTCTATCACCCTTCTTAATAATTCATCTTCTTGTTTGATGTTTTTTTTTCTAAATAGATCTTACAATCCTTATGATAGGTTTATTTTCGAAACCTCATCATCCTTTACAAACACAATGAAATGTGCTCACTAATATATTTGTTATTGTCAAAGGCCATCCAACAATTTTAAAACTTGATGAATTTGTTGTCATGACATTGGTAAACCTCACAAATGTTATCATTTTTTTATAGTATATGCTTGTGTTTGTTTGTTTTCATTTTTAAATCTCAAAGAATACATAGCTTGGTTGGTGGAAGTGCAACAAATTAACCCCTTCACAAATTTCATCTTAAATTGATAGGGAAAATGAATCTAACGAAATGTTTAAATCTTAACTCATGAAACCAAGAATTTTCTTTTTGATTAATATTGCTTAGTCTCTAAATCTAAAATCCTAATTTTGATCAATTTTGGTTTTGGTTTTGGTTTTGCATTTTTTTTGTTTAATGATTAATGATACTGCAGGGAATTTGATTATGCTAAAGTTTAATTTTTTCTCTTCATCATCATGTCCCATATCTCTTTCTTTTAAAGGTAACTCCTTCTATAATGATATTTTGAGATATATTTCCTTACCTTTGTTTATATCCTTCTTTGGTGCCTAGAAAGTAATCCACTAGAATAGAAAAAAAAAAAAAAGGCTTGATATAAAATTTATGTTTTAGTGTTCAATATCAAAAAATACATATAATTGAATGTAACAAAAAAAAATTATCTTTATTGAACCTCCTGATTCTTTCTCTCTAATTTTTAGTTATGACGTAAAAAAGCCCATTATTTCTTTAGGACAATAAAAAAAAGCTCGTTTTTTTTTGTTTTTGTTATTCTTTATTAGTAACCATTTGAGATTTTATATATATATATATATTGAAATGACTGGTAAGAAAAGATTTAAGATTTAATAAGGTGTTTTTTGTAAAAAAAAAAAATAATAAACCTAAATGTGCAGTTTGTAACCATCATATTATTCTTTTATTGAACTTCTCTTAACAATCTAAAAACAATTATAGGCCTTTATATGTTATATATAGCACCTTTAAAATTAAGATCCTCGCACAATAAACTTGGTGTTGATCTTATATTTCAACATTTTGCTTGGAGTGTTCTCAAGATCTATATATTTTTAGCATTATTAATCAATTCCTTTAAGAAGTACATGGTTTAGGTATAGAGTACCACACTTCTATTTGATATGTAGATTGAGTTGGTCACCTTATTAAACCCACATTAAAATGCATCAAATGATCAATATTATATCATCATCACTATTATTTATGTTATGTCAATTATTAAGATTTTAAAATGGTTATGAGCATCATCAATAAATAGAGCCACTTTTATAAAATAAAAAATTTTATTCTTTAAATAAGATCAAATGTTTAGAAAAACATGACTGCTCAACTAATTTGCACAACTCAAAGTTAGATTTCAATGTAGATATAGTTATTTAAATATACATGTGGGTTAAACCAAAGTGAAGTTGTTGTTCATTGCTTCCATTTCATGAAGTATCAATGCTTTTACATGTAGTTTATGCATGTGTGGACACATTTCCAAACAACTCAAAAGTTTATTTTATCAATTCTATCCTCAATAAAAAAATGTCTTAACATATTCATCATGGGGTTTCACTAGTTAGCAATTTTTAAGTGTCAATGTCTAATTAATTTTGTTTTCAATGTTTAATCTATTATGGATATTTAGCTTAAAAACATTCATATGAGATATTATCGTAACATTCATCTGAAATATTATTATAGCCTCTCATATTTGTTTTTTACCTCCTTTGTTTATATCCTTTTCATCCAACTCTCACCTTTTACACAATATAAACATGAGATTCAAATCACCATTTGTATAATTAATATCTTTTAGCAATATAAACTCGAGGGGTGTAACTCAACTTGTTAGGTTCTAGGCTTACTCTCTAGAGATCACCAGTTTGAGTCTCACAAACCTTAGAACCAATGAAGGCTTACATGGTCATTAACTTCAGGGCTCATGAAATTAGTCGAAGTGAGTGCAAGTTAGTCCGGACAATTTTTTTTACCATATATTTTAATTTTTTAATATAATCCACGAGACTTCTTTAATTTCTCTCAACAACCTGGCTAATTTAATTAGAAAAGAACTAATTCATCACTCAAGATTTATGCAATTCTTTTACCAAACATTTTTAAAAAATCATTAACTTTAATCTTTATTTTTATCTCACAAGTCAAACATAGAACATTGATAATTATGAGGTTAAAATTGTTAAACCTGGCTTGAAAGGTTGGACTTTAAAAATCTAAATCCTTAAACTTGTCCTGAGCTAGGTATTAAACTAGGTGAACTAGTATGGCTGATTTATGATTTAATTGGCCAACCAAACTCTATATGGTATAAAATTTAAGGAAATATTTCTAAGAAAAAAATAGTACCTTTATAATAATAATAGATTGGCCTAGTCCAGTGCTCCGATTTCTTTTTCATATTAGTCTAAAATTTGTTTGTTTTTATGTTTTAAAAATATTTAAAAAAAATAAAAATTTTTATTTTTTTATTTTAAATTAATTTTTTTTTAGTGTTTTTAGATTATTTTAATATATTAATATCTAAAATAATTTTTTAAAAATAAAAAAAAATTATTTTAATTTATTTTTAAATAAAAAAATATAGGATATTCCTCTACCTATGTGTGTATATATCGCCATGAAATCGACATCTATGATTTGGAAAGTTACAACGACGGGGAACCGTTAGGCGTCACCATGTGCGTCACAGTAAGCGATAACGGAACTTCCGTGTTCTAGTAGAGGATTCTGTTCCACAAACTTCCACAAAACAATTCAAGGAAGGAAAGGCCCACCAACAAAACAAAAGATTCTACGGAAAAGGACAATTTGTCGCCCATTTATCAATAAGGTCACCAAACAAAACAAAATACAAATTGAGCCCCTTAATTATTTAGTATTATCCAATTAACCCTCATCTTATGGCTTTACTATAAATTTTAATAGTGGGATGATGTTTGATTGGTGAGGACCAATCGGGAGTATATTTTGTTTGGAGACCAAACCTAGAATCACATGATAGTCGAGGAGTAAACATGTACTTTGCTCCTTGACCAGAGATTCTTAAAGCCAATAAAAGCCTCCACCTCTCGCTTCCATAATTTATCACCCAATAATCATCGACCACCCACAAAAACAAGTAAATCATGGCTCGTGTCGCTGGGTTGGTGGTCTCATCGATTTTGTTCCTGCTATGCTGCGTTGCAGCGGGGTCAAGTTTCGATGAATCCAATCCAATCAAACTCGTATCTGACCGTCTCCATGACTTCGAATCTTCTGTCGTTAAGGTCTTAGGCCAATCTCGTCGGGCTCTCTCCTTTGCTCGTTTTGCTCACAGGTACGTTTCTATTAAATATGATGATCATACAATGATCAGATGGTTATGTTTGTTTGTTTTTCTTATCTCACCGGATCTTTTGCTTGTTTGAAGGCATGGAAAGAGGTATGAGACGGAGGGGGAGATGAAGCTGCGGTATGCGATTTTCTCGGAGAGTAAGAAGCTGATTCGATCTACCAATAAGAAGGGCTTGCCGTACACTCTTGCTCTCAATCGTAAGTCTTATTTGTTAATTAGATTAGATCCACTGATTACTGTTTAGTGGTTGAAGGTAGCATAATCCAAACATTTTCATGATTTTGCAGAATTTGCTGATTGGACATGGCAAGAGTTCCAAAAGTACAGACTGGGAGCTGCCCAAAATTGCTCTGCAACCACAAGGGGCAATCACAAGCTTACCAACGCTGTTCTTCCTGAAACGGTACTAGTTTTCTTTATATATATATACATATATATATATATGATCTTTATTGCTGAATTAGTAAATACTAGTAAATATTTATCATGGGCTGTGTTCTGTGTGTATAGAAAGACTGGAGGGAAGAAGGCATAGTCAGTCCCGTTAAGAATCAAGGTCACTGTGGATCTTGCTGGACTTTCAGGTTAAAAAAATTGAAATTTGCTGGTTTTAACTATATGTTTCATGCTTGTTAACTTGAGTATTTTTCTACTGCAGCACCACTGGAGCTCTAGAGGCTGCTTACCACCAGGCTTTTGGGAAAGGAATCTCTCTGTCTGAACAGCAGCTTGTGGACTGTGCTGGAGCATTTAATAACTTTGGCTGCAATGGTGGGTTGCCATCCCAAGCCTTTGAATACATTAAATTCAATGGTGGCCTTGACACCGAAGAAGCATATCCTTACACTGGAAAAGATGAGGCCTGCAAGTTCTCATCGGAGAATGTTGGTGTCCAAGTTGTCGAATCAGTCAACATTACACTGGTAAGTAGCATGCACAATTCCCCTAAATAATATTTTGTGTGCATATTCTTTCTGGCCCCTCTTGAGCAGGAAATTTCTCACTCGAGCTGTTGAGTTGGCAAACCTTGGTGTGCATATTTTGTGTTTGGGTTGGTTATTGTAGACGTACTTGTTTTCGGCAAATGAGCATTCTTATACCTCTAATATTAGCATTGAGGGTAATTACTTCATTTGATCCCTGTTGCAGCTTGAAGAAGCTGTGTTTTTCTAGCCCAAATACTCTAGAGATCTAATATTATACAATCCCCTTTGTAGAGAGTAGAGACTCATCATTTCCTTGTTTGAATATCTGTTCGTTCTCCATTTGCTACAAGAGGCTGTTATAGTTAAACATGGTCTCTTGGTGGGGTTCAGAATCTGGCCATTGATCATTTGCTACTCTCTAAACTTCAATGCTAGTATGCGTTATTAATATCATTTGAGGTTCCCTAATCTTATACTCAAATACAGGGTGCTGAAGACGAATTGAAGCGTGCAGTTGCATTTGTTCGTCCAGTTAGCGTTGCGTTCGAGGTAGTAGGTGGTTTCCGTCTGTACAAGGAAGGAGTTTACACCACCAACACTTGTGGCAGTACTCCCATGGTGAGTTCAACTATTTTTAGGGCTATAATCTTATTCAATGGAATCAGTCAGATGGTGGTATTGTTTCAATAAAATTTTGGGGGACATTGCTCCTTTTTAAACTTTTAGAAACATCTAGTTTATATTCAAGATTCGAAATGTCAAGTGACTGCATAAGTCAACAACCTTCCTGGGAAAGTAACGCCTGTCATGATCTCTTATTGATGTTAGATTAGTTCAGTTACTTGTCCCGGCTAGATGTGCATGTTGAGATAGGTAGCATGAATGGATGTAAACCATAAAACATATTAATATTCTTCCCGCTTGTGTACTTGAACGTTTATTAGTTATAACCTTTATATATGACGACTTCTTTCTGACGTTCTCTTGGGTTTGTGGCAGGACGTGAACCATGCTGTTCTTGCAGTTGGCTATGGAGTAGAGAATGGTATCCCGTATTGGCTGATCAAGAACTCTTGGGGAGAAGACTGGGGCGACAATGGTTACTTTAAGATGGAGATGGGGAAGAACATGTGTGGTAAGTCCCAACCTATATATAGATCGACTGTGAAACCACTTGAGGGAATATTTTATGCATTTGCAAACTGTTTAACTAACTGTGAACGGGCCCCATTGAAATGTGATGCAAAGATAATAGGGATTTCGACTGGTTTCGTACTTGAGCAATTGTTGACTTGCCTTTATGTTCAAAATGCTTATCCTGATTTTATTTTTGCAGGTATTGCAACCTGTGCATCATATCCTGTCGTAGCAGCTTGATTGTGAAGATTTGATGAGCCCTTGGATGAGTGGTTCGTGGTGTCCGATACTAGTTTCAGTAGCATGTATAGGAATTTGCATCTATGGTGCATGCCCATGTGTGTTGATGTACGAAAATAATACGCCCTATTTCCCAATATAATGTATAGACCCTTGTGCTACGAGTACCGTGATGTGGTACCATTTGCAGTCATGTAGAACACAATGCCTTGTTTAAATCAATTGCAGCATATATTTTTATTGGAGAATGGATCAGTTACCCAAAAAACCAACCCCACTGAGGAATTCAGTAACATGCAAAGCAAAATGGCGATCAGAGACAACAAATCAAAACAGTGCTGAACGCTACCAAGATCAAACTGAAAGTGAAATTGAATAAAATTAGCCACATTGCTTGATTCTTCCATGCCATTTGATCCGTTTTGATATCATATCAGACATGGAAGGCATTGTTGATGTACATGGGAAAAGTTACTGCTCTTAACTACCTGCCCACCTGCTTGACTTGTATACACTGGAAACCCCAAAACCGCCTTTCCCCAATTTCTATCCAATATCCTAAAAAAGGGACACAGGTCATGACCCTGTAAGTTCAGATCAGATTTACACAATTTTAACCTCAAAACTGTATTGTATACAATTCGTGATCCACCAATGCCTTTAAACATGCAAACGCTGCCAGCCTGCAAAGTCCATTAAGCAAGACAGACATCAAGAACTCACACACAAGTAGATGAATAATAATGCGCAACAAAAAAAAAAGACCACCAAGAATTCAAATTGATAGCAAATAAGATAAGCTTTTGATAGTTGTGAGCCTGAACAGATACATGACCACTTGGCATCAACATTTTGGATATGCATCTTTAACTAGATGCTGGACACTCTTGTGAGATGTTCACTGGTAGAGATGCAAATGTTAATGTAAGTAGTCAGTTTGTCTCCCTTGCATCATGTTATAAAATTGCAAGTGCCACGATCCACAAAAACACCATGGTGTTCTACCTCATAAAAGGACACGGGCCATTATTATTATGGTGATCCGTCTAGTTAGAGTGGATGCAGTATTTCTCCACTTAAACTTGATATTAACTGATGCTCTCTGTTATTCTTCATCCTCCTCCCATTCTAGAAGTAACATTTCAGTTTCAGCAAACAAAATTCCTTCCAAATCATTCATGCATCCCCAACTTACAAGCTACAACCAGTAGACAGCTAGAATACATATGTTGGTCATGGACATGCCCACTGCTCAATCCTCTTCTTGGAGATTATTGTTGTTGCTAGTCATTAAGAAGAATCCAAAGTCACGAACTTAACAATCCTAAGACGCACCTGGTCTATCATACTGCTTTTTTGTTCCTCTTTTTCTATTTATTTCTGCATAAATTATGTCTTACTCATGCTATTTTATACATTAGAACTCAGTACCTCAATGTCCACACTGACATTTGAGCTATCTAGCATCGGTTAAACATGTCACAACTCCAGTCACCAGAGCAACCACTTTCCTCCATTAGATTTGTTAATGCCATTAAACAATAGGACATGGCTAATAACAGACATCACCACAATAAAACTAGCTGCATTTCATATTAAGCAATATAGAGCATAATTAAGAAGTTTAGGGAAAAAATATATATAATAACTGTCAACATTATAAATATGTTAGAGGAAGTAACCAAATTAATTATCCACATCAGAAGTGCTAAGATGCTTTAAAGGTCAAGAAGAAAAATGCATACAAGTAGAGAAAAATTGAAATTCAACAAAAGCAGCATATTTGAAGTAATATTTGATTTGTTGATCTCACTAAAATGTTAAAAACAAAAAAGAACTTACTGTTTGAAACCGTCTCGTAGCTCATTTATGCTACAAGGTAGAGATGCGTGATGATGGAAAAGCCTTTTTCATTTGACAGCTCCAACAAGCCGATTTTAATTTTGCACCACACCCTCTTTCAAACTGCCACTGGGATGTCTGTATTTGTCCTCAAAGGAATAGCTTTCTCAAAAGATGACAAGCCCAAGTTACGATCCTCTAATGCCATTTTCCTAATGCGATAGGCTTCATTAGGCATCCCAGCCTTCAAAAGGCAGGATATCAAAGAATTAACCGTGATGTTATCAGGGGCACACCTGGTTGCCAACATTCTATTAAAAATATTAATTGCTTCAAACATTCTTCCTTTCACGCAATGCCCGATAATAAGAATGGTAAATGTCACCTTATCAGGGTCACATCTCTTCTCTTCCATCTCTTTTAGAATCACATTCCCCTCATCCACATTGCCAGCCTTGCAGAACCCATCAATCACAGGATTGTACATAAATGGTTTTGGAATTATACTACTATTCTTTATTTGCCCCAGAAAATCGCGAGCTTCATTAAGTCTATTCTCCTTGCAAAGAGCATTAATGAGAACAGCATAAGTATAAACAGTTGGAGATACATTTCTTGTTTTCATCACATTCCAAAACTTCAAGCCATGGTTCACCTGACCAGCTCGACAGTAGCCATCAATCAAGGAAGTGAAGGTGACTACATCAGCTGAGCAATCAAAATATGCCATCTTTCTGTACATTGCTTCTGCTTCAGCTATGTTCCCAATCTTGCCAAAGCCATCAATAAGAACATTAAAAGTGATTACATTGGGCTGAATCCCGGACCTCATCATCTCCTCAAATAAATTTGAGGCCTCCTTCATCTTACCTGACTTGCAAAACCCCGATATAATTGATGTATAAGTCACAATGTCTGGTGAACAATCACTTCTAGACTGAATTTCCTTGAACAATTCACACCCTCTCTGTACTTCATTTGCCTTGCACAATCCATTTATAAGAGTATTATATGTGACAACATCAGGTAAACATCCAAAACTCTCCATATCCTTGAAAAATTCAAAAGCTTTATCCACACCCCCTACTCTGCAAAGACCTCGGATAAGAATATTAAAAGTCCAAGTGTCAGGAGGAGATTGCATTACCAAATACTCTTTAAACAAGTAAATGGCCTCGTGCACTTGATTCTGCTTAACCAACACACTCAACAAATTATTATAGACAAATGAATTAATGCGAACCTCCTTACCCTGAACCTCAGCAAGCAATTTCTTAACCATATCAAAATCGCTTGCCTGCGCCATCCAAGTTACCAAAAATCCTAAAAGTTTACTATCAGGCAAATGCCCATCACTCCCCATGTAATCAAACACAATATTCACCAAATCATGGTGACCCATTTGACATAAGGACCTCATAAGCAAATTATAAGTGGAATAGCAATGATTGACATTCAAATTCAATCTACTGAACTCCAAAAACTTGAAACCCACTTTTGGATTATTAAACCTTTTGATTACCTCAAATGCAATCAAAGGTGTCAACTTTTCACATAAGTAATTCAAACAAGCATCCAAAGAATGTGAATTGACAAAAAGTGTGGAAACTACTTTGACAAACCAAGATTCTGGGTTTTGAATTACCTGTCTATCAGGGTAAAAGCGAGATCCTCCTTGAGTTTGACCGTGAAAACGGGCAATGGCAATAGTGGATGCTCGAACCCTGAAAGGTCCAGTTAAAGAAAAGAGGGTCATATGCAACCCCACCCCACTACTGTAATTTAAAGCAATGACTCCTCTTTGAATACAGCCAGATTTTCTATTGGGTCTCCCAGTTTATGTGGGTTTTTTTTGTTAAAATCTCTGCACATCATGGAGATAAGGAAAAACCCACAAAGAGTCCCATAGCAAACCAAAATATGATGACCCCTAAAGGGGAATTTCAATCAATTAACAACAAAAGTGGACTTTAAAGCAGAAATTATACATTTGAAGTTGAGATTTGGTGTATTTGAATCATTGAATGGAATGGAAATTTGCGGGGTTTTCTTTCAAAGGTATGAAGAAGACGCTGGTGATTGGAGAAGGGGCTCACAAATGGAACCCATGTCATTCTGTGTTAGGGTTTTTCAGGGACTTGGAGTTACGTCACTTGTCCGTCGACATAGCGAGGACAGCCCAGGTTTAAAATTATATTTTCATAGTTTTATGCGCTTAAAAATATTTTGATTTATTTTATCCATCTTACCTTATGCCGTTAAATACATGTTAAATTAAGGAGTAATTTTATATAAAAAAAAAAGATTAAAAGATAAAAGATTAAAATTTACATAAAAAAATAAATAAATGTATTTTTTTTCATAAAATGCATATAAAAGTTCCATTTGATTAGGATTTTCTTAAAAAAAAAAAAAAAACAGGAAAAATATGTGTCATTTGCTTACTTTAACAAAGTAAAATAGGTATTAGGCCTGATCCACGAGGCTTATACGCTTGAGAATTGAAGGCCTAGCCTTTTACTATTTTTATTTTATATTTTATATTAAAATTCTTTTTTAATTAGGATTAATATAATAAAATTTAGAAATTTCCAATTATGCCTTATTTTTTAAATAAAATTTGAATTTATTATGGTAATGTTGTTCCTTAATTTATATAAAAAAAATTATATAAATCTAATATGCAGGATTTTGTTAAAAACAAATTTCTCATAAATATTCATTTAGAATACTTTTTTTTTAAATCATGTTAATTTTTTATATAGTTTTATTAAATTAATTTTTTTTTAATTCTTTGATACTTCATCAAAATTATCACAACATTATTTCTTTTATTGAGATTCCCTTCTCATATGATGCCAAATTTTAATCACAAAAACTATTTTTCTAATAAAAAAGACCTATTTTCCCTAGAGAGAGAGAAAAAAAAAAGGAGATGTAACCCTACATGTACAAGTGTTTTTGGGATTTTGCTTTGATTGATGAAATGCTGGAATTTTACATGCAAGAGGATGAAAGGCTGAGTACCGTTTTAGGGGAATGGAGCTCCCGGGCAGCTACGTACCCCTTCTGCTTGTGATTTACCTCATAAATTTGTCATTTTAGAGCTCCAGCGAGCATTCGAAGCTGGGTAAATGTCAAATCTTGAATTGCAGAAGAAGCTTTCAACATCAATAAATCAATCACATTTATCAACTGAAACAAGTGAGCACCACAAAACTTAGATGCCCCTGAATTTTACAGCCATTCTTTTGTGATACTCTGTTCGCGAAGCATACAAACGCCATCCACGACAGCCATGAATAGGCGCCACCCTTCAGTCGTAGATAGCTGGATGGGCATAACAATTCATCATGAAGTTTCTTTTGGTGTCCATAGCAGTTCATTGTTTTGCTTTTTCTGGTTTTACAGAATTTGCTGGAAAGTATTAAATGTAATTCCTTACCAGCAGAAGCACACGACAGATTTATGTTATTTCCTTTTCTTGAAAAAAAAAAACAAAAAAAAAACCGTAGATATAGGCGGTGCATCAACAAAATTAAGGGGGGAGGAAAGGGAAATAATCAGACAACAGGATACTAAAGAAACTGGAACAATGCTAACATAGGGCTACCTCTTTTGATAGCATTTCTGGTAATAATGTTTATCAACAAAATCCCAGAACGTTCAAAAAAAAAAAAAAAACACCCTAGCTTTAGCTGATGTTTTCCCTTTCTTTCTTTTCCCTCCCCCTTAATTTTGTTGATGCACCTCTATCTCTAATGGTACTCTCTCTTTTTTCAAGAAAAGGAAATAACATAGGTTGACTAAATTAACAAATCACAGCAAGCACAACAGTGCTTATGGAATGAAACCTTTACATGCTCTGATGATTAGGAATATCAATTTGAAGATGCTGGGTTTTAAATGTCACAAAACAGAACAAAAAAAAAAAGTGACTAAATCCAAGCTGAAAATAGTATTCTTAAAGATACAAGGATACACTCATCTATGACAACTATAGTGAACAAAAGAGAAAAACAAAACAAAACTCTGTGAGTCTTCATGAATACAATTGTATACATAAGAAAATCCTTAAAGCTAAATTACAATGGGCACACATGTCTAGTTTCATCAAGAAAGAGACAACCAAACACATAATTGTAGAAATCACTACCTTTCAATAATTCTCCCCCTCCACCTATAGCTTGTGTATCATACTTGCATGCTCTTGTACAGTCTGGACAGTAAGTGACCTACATACAGAAAATGAACACTTCATCTTCAAAAGGCCAGGGAAAGCTACCTTGAAGCAATCATATTGAACAATGAACAAAAAGCTAAATACGATTCCTATCTTGTTGTGCTTAAGGTTTGATTTCAAACTATACATCGACCACATGATGCTAGGAGAGCATCAGAGAAAGAAACACATTGGCAACTACAAACCTCCAATAACTTTGGCTGGAAAGAGCTATCAAGCATGACATCCACACCATACATTGCCCTGGACATTGGACTATGCATCTCTGGATGTACTGTTGCAGCTGCCTCGAAAACAGATCGAATCATATTTCTCACTCTCTCATGGATATCCAACCATTTAACTGCAACATACACAGGAATCTACATTTAGTAAATGCTGTTATCCAATGGATAAGTTTCTGGTTGTGAATAAGCATTCTCTTCAGGAAGGAAAGCAATAAGTGATGGAGGCTGTTACCTTGGTGCTCCTGTTCAAATTCCTTCACAAACTCTGGAGTGTTCTTGTGATTCAACCTTCCACGATAGTTCTGCAAGCCATTCCCAATTACATCAAAGTCAAGAAACAAATCTCGCTAAGCAGAAATGTAGGCTAAAATCCCAGCCAATTATGACAATGAGAAGGAAAAAATCCTCATTTAACAAAACTGGATGGCGAGATACTTTTTTTTCTCTTTCTTCTATATTCCATTTTCAACCTCTTGAAGCATGTTTATGACCAAAATATTTCAGATTTTGCAACTACAATGCAAAAATGGTTACCACATACCATAACAGTAAAGTGGGTCTCGTACTCGAAAAGGCTGTGTTTGTCAAGAGTGTATTGGTTGTTTGCCAACCTAACCTGAAAATAAAGATGAAATAACTATTTCAAGATAGGCATCCTAATAGAAGGAATTTGAAAATCTGTTCCATATCATTTGGCATCTTAGCAAATCAACAAAGAAAAGTTGCATACCCAGAAAACATCTGCAAGGAACAGTTCCAGAGGCTTCACACTGCGAACCAGCACTATATAACGGAGATCAAATTTCTTGCCTTGGAACAGAGCAGGACGCTCGATATATTTCTGGCATATTTTTGGACCAGTTTCCATCAGGCGGATAATAGCGGACAGATTATCTGTTACAGTTGTATCAATAGTCCGGGCCATGTTCCATGGTTTTAAGATCCATAGGTTGTTCATTCCATCTCTTTTGCGTGCATAATAGTCGCCAATTAGTTGAGAAAGATGTGATTCTAAATTGTAAGTAGGATGCAACCAATCAGGAGATCCATGTGCCTGTTGGATAAATGGAACTAAAAAAGTCAGTTATTATTGCAGAACAAATGCAAACCCTGGTCATATGTTCTGATACGAATGCAAAGATACTGAATAATTAGTTTAATTAAAAACTATCTGGAGGAAAAGAATGATATTTTGGGGACAAAGCAGGTTCATCCAAGAGTTTGCATGCTTGAATTTATAGTTACATTAGACATCCTGTCTTTACCTTTTGAATAGTCTCTGCCAAATGATGTTTCATGACAAGACAAGCTTCGAAAGGAAATTGGTTTATATATTGCTGATCTGTAATTCCAGCAGCTCTTTTGACATCATCATCCACCTGCATACTTGTCCATATAATGTCTGCATCCTTCAACTCAGTGGCTGTTAACAAAACAAATTATAAGAGAAGCTTTGTCAGAGCATGAGAAAGAGATACCAAACTTCTATATGTTTCGAGGGAAGGGAATAAAAAATGTGAGTAATGTAAAGGAAATTAAGCAAGTTTCCTTTATTTGGATCCTAAAATTAGGAACAAAAAAGAAATTTCTAAATTTTCATTGTAGTTCATAAAAACTTTCCACCCAAATTGTGAGGACTGCAACCTTCCTAGAACCAAACCAAAGAAATTCAATTGCACTTACATTTCCCTTGTTTTCCCTAGCCTCTTTAGATTTCCGTACACACTCTAAGTTTCAAAATACATTCAAGTCTTCCCTTATTAATATGCACACATTCTATATTCATATAAAAGAAACCTCGACAAAACTAAGTTTCAAAACTAGGTGAGTGTTTGTTTTTGCAATAGTTTTTTGCTTTTCAAATTGCTTCTCTCCTAAAAATGCATAAAATTGATGCTTTTGGGGTGTTTTTGGATGGTTTTGATGTGCTAATGTCAAAAATTAAAAAACAAATATATGAAAAAACATTATTTTGATGCATTTTTAATTGATAGGCACCCTACACCAAGGTTGTCAAAAACACTTTTTTGACACAACATAGAAAATATAATATAAACTCTGATCATAAAATCATAAGTAAATTTTTTTTAACTAATTATATATTGTGTGTGCACGCGCACGCGAGACAAAAGCGTAGTAATGATGAAAATGGCGTAGTTGGAGGACAAAGACGGCACAACCTAGTACACATAACTATTAACAAAAACAATAAAAGAGGCATCGCTTAATTACTGTGTGCCTAGACTAGTAGACACATGGTACTATCAATTGTGGACTCACACAGGTCATTTAAAAAAAAAAAACCTTTTTGTTTTTGGGAGATGTTGAAGCATGCCAACCATATATTTTCCTTCCTTTCTCATTCACCTCTCCTTTTTAAACATAACACAAAGGTGAGAGAGAGGAGTACCGAGCATATAGAATGAGAAAGGTGCAAAACATAAACTCGGGTGATTTTGCACAATTTTGACCAAGTTTACCAATTTTGCATGAGTCAAGTCCGATTGTACTGGTTTTCGAGTTTTTAGTCCAAGTTTGCACATTAGATACATGTTGACTCGTGTTTTTTACAACAATTCCCTGCACCACAATACCAAACACACTAGGTTGGTTACACCAATCTTTTGCCCCTACAATCCATATGATGTGATCCTGCAAAGGTTCCACAGTCTCCCTAGCATCTGCAACCTCCCTTATTTTTCCAAACTAAATTCTGGTTTGATATAAATATATATAACAATGGCATAGTTAGCATTCCTTAAGAGAAAGGAGGGCATACTGTACCATTCAACCTTAGGAAGTAAACTGAATATCTATCACGAATCTAGAAAATAAGAGATGCAGTCACTGAAATGCAATATTTCACTCTAATACCCATATTTCACAAACATTAATATTCTCATAGATCTCAGAATTAATTGCATAGCACATCTAAATCAAACAAGTACTGGATAGAAGCTTCCAATCAAATGAGATTCAAACAAACAAAAATCAGAGAATGGATCATAACACTTACTGATTATAAATTCAGGACGTGTCAAAAATCCTTCCACTTGAGGTAAGTCAGTGTACACACGCAAAGCACACCCATCAGTACGACGTAAGGTTCTGCTGGAAGATGACTTCACTGGCAAGGGAGTTGAACTTTTTGTTTGCAACTTCTGATGGAATTTTTCATACTCCTGAAGGAAATGGTGCAATTAATACCAATCCAAATAGCAAGTTTGAGTTTATATTCAAAAAAGAAAAAACAATTAATACAAAACTAGGAGATAATACCTGAATAAAATAATATTGTGGTGTATGGAAATATGCTGTAAGCCTGGCAGAACGTTGCTTGTCCTCCCCAATACCAAATAGGAAATCACGAGTGCATTCATCTCCATTTTGGACATTCTGGATTGGCCATAATATGGAATAGCTGAAATAAAAATTTTCATGTTAACGGTAGGATTGCATCATAGAGTAATGCACAGAACCTTTCCACAAGCCTTTTCCATGACCAGCATTAAAACAAGTTGGAACAAGGCACATCATTTTATCTTTTAATTTCATGATTCCAGCTTATTTTTTAGCATGAAAAGACTGTTTAATTTCAGTTGAAGGCACTAAAGAATTGCAAATGCCAAGTAAAATTAGTGAGCAAATACACAAAATCAGTGAAAGAAAGGTCAAAAAAAAGTTGCAGGACAACCTCACAGCAGATTCCAGATTTCCCTCTGGCATGAAGAGAAAAGGAGCCACCCTGAAATTTGGTTCATCACTGTGCCTTAAAGCTGAACCTAGTTCATCCATTACATACCTACAAGGAACTCCAAAATAAAACACTTCAATATGCCAGATCACTGAACCGACATGTGCATGCTTGTTCCCTGAGTGAGAGCAAAAGAATACTTAATTAAGAAAATTTGATCTAAAAAAGTTTGAGTGCGCTTCTCAACTCCAAAAAAATTACCCAGCAGTATTTTTTGGCATTTAAAAGAGTGTGGAGCAATTTGTGCACAAAATAAATGTCAGCGGAAAGGATATTGGACAACTTTAGAACTAGTACCAGAGACATAACTATTCTTATTGACTGCTATGCATACCATCATCACCATTCGCATAAAACCATAAAGTACAATGTCCTTCAGCCTAGCTTCTTGATATTTCTAAAATATTTCGACTTTCCAATCCTATGAAAATAGTACATAATTTTTTTTTATGAAGTAGAGTACATGCCAAGTGATATCTATTTACAGTTGCCTCAAAATTCTCTACCTTCATTGACTTCTTTACTCTTTCTTAAGCATTCTTTCATCATTATGAATAATAAGAAGAATATACAACTGTCCCCATACCTTGAGTTCAGATTTTCCACAATTCAACATCTATTTACAAGTTTTATGCTTGTGTAATTATATTCCTTCTCTCATGACAAAAAGATGAACACAAAGCTCTTTTGTAACTTAAGCTTTTGAACATAAAAAAGCCACATGCCAAAACTTTTAAACTTCTGAAGATATTTAAGTAGCCAAAGCTGATAGCCTGTCAACAAAGTAAGCCAAATAGGTACTGAATTATCACTTGCTAAACGCAAAAACACATACCACACAGAGGTTTCATCAATCTTTTCCTCGTCTGCAAGTCTATATGTCATCAAATATAACCACATTGCATTAACAACACGATCAGCAAGAGGTTCTTCAGCTGTCCATTCAGGAAGGCGTGGCTGAAGTACAGCATCGATTACATGGTTTCCAGTTTCTAATATTTTTGATGCATTGACGCCATTCAACTGGGAAAGATTTGGAACAGATTCAAGAATTTCTATAGCACTCTCTCCTAGGGGTCCAGGTAAATCCACCTGCAAAAGGAAGAAACAAGCATCTTAAACCATACCATTCATTGCTAATTTCAAGTATTATTTACTTTTCATAGAGTTACTGTAACAAGAGTACCTCTAAAGTTTGTAAACTAGTAAACCCCTTCAATACTTTGTACAGTTCACTAACTGAATTCTGCTTCAGAGGATTTCCTCGAATATTCAGATGTGAAAGAGAAGGCATCTCAACAGGAGAAAATGCCTGAAGGAAAGTGGAACACAATTGCATCAGCAGTGAAATTCTGTCGGATTATTGATTCATAAGTAAGAATGCAGGTGATTTGTAACAATCAAAAAATTTCAACAAAGAGGGAGAAAAACCCACATTTTGGCATGTGAAATTTTTTTACATTTCAGAACAGAGAATACAGAGAAAGCAAATGGAAAGGTCAAGTCTATTGATGAGCTATAACTCCAACAAATGAAGTACGAAGCAACAACTCAATAGAAAGAAAATTCAGGACCTTGTTAATGAGAGAATGAATACTTCTGTTTGAAAGGTCGAGAGATGTCACACTCTGCAATGGATGGTTGTCCTGATGGATAGGGCAAGGATTATCCTTCTCAAAAACTCCTCCACAAAATCCCAAGGCCCACTCACCAAAATTACTGGTGAAACATGAGTTGTAGATTTCGAGCCCTGGACATCCCTTGAAAATTGTATCTGCCATACAACCATCACTGAGATAAAAATATATCAGTCATCCTTCAGTGGAAAAAGACTATGGGCAGCTTCAAAGACTGAAGATTGTCTTTTCCAAACATCAGCATACATACCAGTTTTCTAGAACTGGATTGTTATTCAGCCACAGAGCTTTTAGGTTTTTCAATTTGGTAACTTCCTGCACAACTATTTCAACATTCTCGAGCTTGTTTCCATATAGGCTAAGCGCTAGTAAATCCTAATAAAACAAAAGCGAGGAGTAGATATTGAGCTTTGCATGATCAAAAAGATTCTAAGAACAAATTAAAAAGAAAGACCCAAAACAGACACTGCCACCTCCTAAGCTACTATAACAATGTATTGCTTTAAATAAGATCATCATATCTAGAGTATTTTTAAAACCAGAGATATTGTTTCTCAAACAATTTCAGTAATAAATGTGTTTTCCCATAGTAACATACAAATAACAAAGGACAGTAATGGTGACAGACCGGAAATTTACTAGACAAATCAAGAGAGAGAAGCATGTCATCGTCAATGTCAAGTTCCTCAAGCTCCAACCACTTAACAGTGTCATAGCCTCTCTCTTTCGCATAACCAATTTCATTCTCAACAATGTCAGTGACATTCAATTTTGAATAGTTGTCTCGTGAAACTCCATCCCCGTCTATCTCTTCAGCATCGGAATTTGAATCAATATCCACACACATCAAAGCAGCCATTCTCTGGGCTAACCCTGGCACTTCTTGAAGCTGCAAAAAATCACAGATTGTCAACTTTCAGCAACGATAACCAGCAGAAACCATATCCTAGCACAAAAACAAGAAATTTTTCCAGACCAGATAAATTAAAAGCTAGGATTTTTAGCTGCAACCTTCAAAAGAGAAACTTCTATCAAGCAAACATCAGTAGGCAAAAACACCAGATGAACTTGAGTGTCCAAAACTCTTAGCAAAACCTTTAGTCACAAGTTTTTAGTACCCAAAACCCACAAAACAATACCACGGGATGATCATAATTTCTCAAAACCATCACATTTCAAATGACTCAATTTTAAAAAAGCTTAAACAATTGCTATATCATTTTCTCTGGGTTGGTTCGTTCTCTAACAACACCAACAAATCAAAGCATCCAATAAACAAAGAAACCTCTCAAAACTGAAAAACCTTTGCATTAAATTGAACTCACTTGACTAAAAGAATACAATAAAAGTACAAAAATTTAGTAAATAGTACCTGTTTATAAGCATCGGAGAGGCGAAAAGTCCAGGCGTGGTCAATGAGAAAAACGTTGGAATCTTTGGGCATGGAGGCGGCAGAGGTAAGGAGGAGGCGCCTCTGACGGCCACCTTGGCATGGGTCGACTTGGAAGTAGGCGCCGCCATCGAAAGTCTCGGAAGTAAGTTTGTCGAACAGTTTGCGGTGCAGTGTACGAGGTAGTCCTGAGGCTGCTAAAAGAATGCCGTGGACCTTCACGAAGTCCTCGTAAGCTTGTATTTTGGTCATTTTAGGAGTTTTTCTGTGTGTAGTTCTCTAGTAGTGGACTGGAGATTGAGTGAGTAAGTGCGGTGCCTACGGTCCTTGTCTAGGAGGTCTTTGCCTTTGGGTGGTGGCGTTTTGACTTTTGACTGTAGGGCTTCTGAGGGTTTGGCTCCTAAAGTCCGAAATGGTGAAAGGTAGAATGGTACATTTTCTTTACTCTTTTTTTTATAATTAAAATACCATCACTTATTTTCTATTAACATTAACAAATAAAAAAAGCAAACTAAAAGAGAAGGAATTTTTAATATTAACCCTTGTTTTTTTTTAATTTTCTCTTGAAAAGTTTTTTTATTTTTTTTTAAATTATTTCAATCTCATGACTAAAATTATTTTTTAATATAGAATTTTTTTATTGGGTTATCCTGATCTCATAACTCAGGTCACGAATTTAGCATGTTAATTCAGTTGACTCAATTTTTTTTCCTGTTTTTAATTGACTTTTTTCCTAATTTAACATTTAATATTATGTATGATTAGTAATTAAGTTTCATGTTTTGTTTTGGTTTGCTTTTTTATTATGTTATCTATGCCTTATAAGCTGGGAATGGTGCATAATAAATTAATTCATGTTGATTTGGCTCATTTTTTATATCTTTTTTTAATTAAAATTTTTATAAATTCCATCACTCAACACTGGGTCGGATAGGTTTGATTGGGAATTGAGCTTTATAATTTATTTTAATTTGCTCTTTATAGAGTTATCTCAGTCTCATAACCAGAGTCATGGATTTGGTAGGTTAACACATGTTAAATTATGTTGTTTTTTACTTTTTATATGATGTTATCTTAGTCTTATTATCCCAAGTTATGAGTTTAGTCGATTAACTTGATTTGTTTTTTATATATTTTTTAATCTCATCCTTCAATATTAAATTAATTAAGAATTGGACTTCATAATTTATTTTGAATTGCTTTCTATAGGATTATCTTGATTTTATGATTTAGGTCTCAGGTTTGACAGGTTAAGAGGGTGTTTGGGAGTGTGGTAGTGGTTGCTTTTCAAATAGCTTTTCGTGCCGAAAAGCATGCCAATAATGTTTTTTTATTTTTTAAAAATTATTTTTGATATCAGCACATCAAAACGATCTAGAAAGTACAAACCGCACTCAATTTTAGCAAAAAAAAAAACATTTGAAATTTTTGAAAAAGCAGGTTCCACCGCAGTGCCAAACAGGCACTAAGTCAAGTCACTTTTTTATTTTATTTTTAATTGATTTTTTTTACTTCAGGGCTTCAACGCTGGGTTGATTGGGAATTAGATTTCATAATTGATTTTGATTTGCTTTTTATGAGATTATCATATTCTCATAACCTAGGTCGAGGATTTGACATGTTAATTCGGGTTGATTCAAGCACATCCAATATGTTGATATCTTAATATTAAAAAAAAGATGTTATCTTGAAAATTTCTTTAAGACAAACTATGTTTTTACAGGTTGTCCAGATTACTTTTGAACCTGCAAAGTCAATTATATCATATCAAGTCAGCCACCATATAGTTTTTTTTTCCACTAGAAAAAAAAATATTAGCAACATTTAAATATTTTTTTATGTTCAAGAAAAATTTAACCTGACTCTCGACATAGAGTGAATCAATAATCTAGTAAATACTATATCAAATATAGTTTTTTATTGTTACTTTAAAATATGCTCTTAAAATCTAAACTTATTGTGCTAATAATATATATTTTGATATCGACATTTATAATCTATGCCTAATAGTAAATGTTATGACATTTTTAAATATATTTTATCATTTACAAGTAAAGTTCTTAAAAAGTTATAATATTTTTATGATAATAATTAATGTATAGATCATTTTGTATGTATTGTAATATACATACCCTTAATAATATCATCTAGTCATGATAGCAAAGCTTTATTATCTTAGACAATAGTTTATCACTAGATAACTAGTTATGTTGTGTATCATGACAAACTTTTTTTATTGTAAAAAAATATCATGGCAATGCTAGAATTTTTAAAAAAGCAAGAAAAACTTAAGACCCGGGTTTTAACTTGATTAGTTTCAATAAGTTTACTTAATTTAATAATATGATTAAAAAAAGTATCAATGATAAATAAAGCTAAGAAAAAAAATAGCAATAATTTACTATAAAAAATTGAGCTGTCAATATCATACTCGGGAGGAGAAAAAAGAAAAATGCATTGGAGACTCACCGTTGCTTTGTCGTGATCATTGTTTCACTGTCAAAAAGAGCTCACTAAGATGGTTCTAATGCCATTGTGAAAAGTTGCAGAACAACATTGAAAAAGATCGCACGTGTTGTCAAAGCAACAACATAGAAAGCAAATCAAACAGAATATTATGAAGAGAAAATCTTATGCTTATATTCAATCAATTAATTCAATTTAATTAAAAAAATTCTTTTAAAAGGATAAATTTAACAAAGAACGACAAATAAAAAACTTGAGATAATCCGAGTTACTTTTAAAATCAATGAAAAACCCTATAAAAAGAAAATAAAAATAATAATGGAGTTGAATCTCTAATTAAATAAATGTTGAATGATGAAACTAAAAAAAAAAAAACACGAGTTAAAAAAAAAAGGGGGGGCATGTAAACCTAGCAAATCTCCTAAACTTGGGTTAATCTCTCAAACTCGCTACCCATGAAATTTTAGACTTGGGCTTAATTGAAAAAGTTCAATTCCTAATCAATTTAATATTGAATGATTAAATAAAAAAATAATTTAAAAAAATTTATAAAGTAAAAAATATAGCAATCAAAAGAATAAGGCTCAAATTTGATAGGAAAGAAAACTGAAGAAGGATGAAATCATAAAAAAATTAAAACTTTTCTCAAATAAAACAAATAGTAATAAAAAGAATAATTACCAAATTTGACATAAGAACAAATTGAAGGGCTACTTTGAAAATTTAAAGGGTTAGGCACTAAAATCGAGAAGAAAAGAGAAAAGAAAGGGGAAAAGTTTGTTAATGCCAAACAGAGGTTAGTAAGTCACATATGTCGCCTAGGAAGGGATGGACATCACAATAATTCCAACACCATTATGAAAGACAGTGTTTAGCAACTGCAAAATACCTCGTAGGTTGTCTAAGAAGGCTCAGACTCTCTACACGAAGGAGCTTTTATTGTACGCGCTAGCTACTTTGGTTTTTAATAATATTTTATATTTATTAAAATACCAAATTGTATCTCATTCAACTTGATTATAACTAAAAAATAATATGAAAATATGAAAAAACCCCTAGATGCCAATTTAATGTTTTTTTTTTCTCTTAAGAGTAATTTAATCATTTATTCATTTATTGTGCTTAAAAAGTGAACAGTTAAAAAAGACCACTAGTTAAATAAATTTTGCTTTTAAAGGTGATTTGATCATTCCATTATTCTTTAAAAAGTTCAAAAGAAGGATTATAAAAACCCGGGTAAAAATATTAAAGTATTAATAAAGTGCTGGAAATTTAAACGGATGAAATATATATATATATATATATATATATAGAGAGAGAGAGAGATTAGGTTGAGACAATACATCTAGTTAGATGAAAAAATAATTGAATTAACATTATGTTTATAGTAAACAGTGCTGGGTAAAATTTAGTATGACTATTCATCGTATCAAAAATACTATAGATTATATTCATATTAACCTTTGGGGTTCTTCTTCTATTATGTCAAAATATAGAGCACAGTATCTATTGATATTTATTGATGACCTTCTTATAAAGATTTGGGTGTATTTTCTAAAGAGAAAGAGTTATGTGTTTATCACTTTCAAACAGAGTAAAGTCTTGATTAAGAAACAAAATAGTAAAACGATTAAACGTTTAAGAACTAATAATGGTTTAGAGTTCCACTTTGGTTAGTTTGACAAGTTCCGCAAGAATAAAAAATTTACTAGAAATCACACTATTAGAAATATACCGTAATAAAATAGGGTTGCAGAATGTATGAATATGAAACTTTTGAAAAAAGCACGTTGTATGCTTTCACAAGCTGGATTGTCAAAAGACTTTTAGGCATAAGTAAGTAACATGACTTGTTATCTTATAAATATATCTTTATCGATAGTTTTAGAGGTGAAGACCTTATTTGAGGTATGGTCTAGTTCTCTTGTTGATTACTCAAAACTAAAAGTATTTAGTTGTTCTACTTATGCTCATCTTAAGAAAGATAAACTCGGGCAAGAGTAAGAAAATACAAATTCCTAGGCTATACATATTTTGTGAAGGGGTATTGGTTGTGGTGTGTTGATCCTAAATCATTTAAGTTTATTGCTAACAAGGATGTATAACCTTTGATGAGTCTATAATGTTTCACAAAAAAAATTTTGATCATTATTGGTGTAAGATATTATTGTTAAAAATGCACTTGAATAACAACCGTATAATATTGCTACAAGAAGACAAATAAAAGCATTAATTAAGTGTGGTTATGCTGATCTAATTGATTTTACCTTGAATATTATAGAGAATCTTAATAATCTCCTTATTCTTATAAAAAAGTAATCTTTTGCATAGAATCTTCTTAGCGGATATGTTATGAATGAAAAGATTAAGTCTCTTTATAAAAATTGAAAATGGGAGCTTGTTAAACCACCTCAAGGCTAAAAGATTGTTGGGTGCAAATGAGTTTACAAGAGGAAAGATGGAATCCCAAAGGTTGAGAATGCAAGGTTTAAAGCACGTTTAGTTACTAAGGGTTTGACATAAAGAAAAGGTGTTGAATTTAATGAAGTGTCCTCTCCAGTTCTAAAGCATAGTTCCATCTAGGTATTATTTGCCATGGTTTTTTGTTTGACCAAAAACTTGAGTAAATGGATGTCAAAATAACTTTTTTACATAGTGAGTTGGAGGAGAGAATCTATATGTATCAGCTAGAGGATTTCATTCCTCAAGGTAAAGAAGACTATGTGTGTTTATTAAAAAAGTTGTTGTATGGCTTGAAATAGTCACCAAGACAATAGTGTAAAAGGTTGAATACTTTTATGCTTAAACATGGTTACTTTATGAGTGACTATGATAATTTTGTATATTTTAGGAAGCTCTTAGATGATTTGTATGTACTTGTTATTGTATATTGATGGCATATTAATTGTTTCTAAAATCATGTTTGAGATCAACAGTTTAAAGAATTAGTTAAGTGACGAGTTTAAGATAAAGGATTTGGGTGTAGCTAAGAATATTTTGAGTATAGAGATATATAGATATCAAAGTCTTGGCAAGTTATACTTGTTATAAAATAAGTATCTTTAAAAGGTATTTGAGTGTTTTGGCATGCAAGACTGCAAGCCGGTGAGTTCTCCACATGCAGCCCACCTGAAAAGTGCACTGGTAGGCCATGACATGGATACTTTATTATTTTAGAGGTATTATAAATGTTGACTTGATATATATATATATCATTAGAAATAGTGTTATGGGTTTTGTAAATTCAGATTACACTGGTGATTTGGGATGAAGGAGATCGCCAATAGGTTATATTTTTCACTCTTTCAGGAGGTGTTATTAGTTAGAAAGCAAATTTATAATCTATTATTGTCTTGTCTATAACAGAGGCTGAATATATGACATTGACAAGATAATGAAAGAAGCTTTATGACTGAGAGGTTTGGTTGGTAATATTGGTTTGTCATATGAGTTGATTATTATGTATTGTCATAGCCTGAGTGTTATTCATCAAGCCAAGAACTAGATATAACATGAAAGGGCCAAACATATTAATGTCAGGTATCATTTCATTCTAAATATTATGTCACAAGCTGTTCTATTTGAGAAAAAAATTATTATAGTTAAGAACCATGGAAATATATTTATGACGTCTATCTTTATAGTCAAGTCCAAGCATTGTTTGGACTTGATTGGTTTGTATAGTACTTGAAAGATATTTGGTTAAGGTAATTAGAGAGGAGTTCAAGTTTTGTAAGTTGACTCAATTTAAATCAATATATAAATTTATTATGTTTATCTTAAATTATAGGTATATGTGAGAAAATAAACATTTATAGACTTAGTCCATGTATAAAAGTCTAAAGTTGTTATATTTTAGAGTTAATGACTTATTTGTAAGTGTCTTCAATCTCTATACTTTGATGACTAGAGAGAATAGAGAAAATATGAGTTTTTGTTGCTGTGGGATCCTGGATGAGAAAACAATTTTATGTGATACCTTATAATTTTCTACTTTCTTATAGTAAATTTTCCTAATCATTTTGCTCGTGTAGTTAGCCTAAGTTTTCAAACCATGTAAATTATGTGTGTGCTCTGTTATGATTAATTGTTTTGGCATTTTTTTATTTTACTTTACTTGCCAATTAATTTGAGATTCTAGGTTTATTTCCACAACATCTAGGGAGTTTGAAAAAATTTAAGAGAAAAAGAGGGGAAATAGATTTTGGTTGAAGAGTAAAAAAAGAATAATTATGTTTCTAGTGACTTGAGTTATTGATATATAAGGGCTTTATATATATATGTATATATATATATATATATATGTATATATATATATATATATATATATATTTTATCATTATTTTAAATTAGCATTGACTAAATATGTAGTGTAATTTATAAAAAGATGGTAATCAAAGAGTTTTAATGCTTAAATGAAAAGATATTTTTAGCAATTTTTCTATTTAATTTCTTCTTTTTAATTTTTGAATTATCAACACTTTCTTTAATTCATTATTAAAGTTATAAATCAATGGGAAAAATAAAAGTATGCCTACCACTGTTTACTTATTGATATTAATATTTATAAGATGTATTAAAAAAATATTAATAGAATAAGATGTATTTTCTCCTTACTTGTTCATTTAGGACGGGGATCTTTCTTGTTTGAAAAATATCAATGCATAAACATATAAAATATAAAAATGATAATGTGATTGATAATGAATGTCGATGTATGGTGGTGGATAACTCTCAGGTTTTGTTACTCATTAGTCCAACATGCCTAGATAGTAGATATCTCATATGCTATTGAAGTTCTAAAAATTCAAGAATAAGAAAGATATGGATTTAAGTTATCATCATTAGTAAATGATCGATCTCTTTTTTTAATCTTAAGAAAAATAGGTAAACAATTTATCTTAAAATAAAGGATCATAAATTTGTCACAATTTGATTAATTTGTTATATTGTCGTTAAGAGAGAGATGACATGCAGGTCGGTTTGAAACTTGAATATGTTTTTTTAATTCTTTTATTGAATTTTGGTATCAAGTGATCACTTGCATAAACTTAAAAAGATTGATTAGATTAACTTGATTAAATATATTATCTAATAATTTAGGATAAAATTAAAGTCTATTTATATAATACAGGGATAAATACGCACTAATATTAATTTAATATTAACAAAAAAACTAATTTTAAAAGGAAAGTTACATTGCTTTTAGACACAAATCACTATTCATTATACTATTAAAATTACATAATTGCCCTTGCAAAATAAAACCATTAAACTACGTATTGGAGGCAATATAGTATTTTCACCATGACACAATTGTCTTTAGCATATTGTGCAGGGTTATATTTGTCATTTCAATTTTTTGGACAAAATAAAATTACAACCTCAACCTTGGAAAAAAAATACTTATGCTTTTGTCTTAGGGGTATTTTAGTACTTTTATTTTTATTAGGAATAATGCAACTACTTTAGTAACCTTGCAGAAAAAAAAAATACTCTCTTTTTTAGTCATTATACATTAGTTTTGTTGTAATTTTAGAGGTTGCTCAAGGATGTTATTGTAATTATTATATATTAAATATTATTTTTAAAAAACTTGTTAGCATTTGTGGGTGGCCCCCGTGTCATTCAAGCAACATGTGTTAGGCCATCTGGCCACCAAACACTGCCTTTCGAGGTGTTGTTTGAAAGATTTTGACGCCCTTTACATTATGGTACAACCTGCTTTTTAAGATTCATGACAGTTTGTCATCAACATCTATTTCTCTCTTTCCTTTTTCTTCTCTCTCTCCTCCTCGAGTTTTGTGCTAACCCCTGCAAATTTTATTTTGTTTGGGATCATTTTTAATTATTATTTTCAAATTTCATACTTCCAGGGTTTTTTTTTGCTATCAAAGCATGTTATGTAAAAATTTTATATATGTATATTTATCATCTTTTTTTATAACAAATATACTAAAAGGAATAGGAGATTAACTGTAGCCCTCTTCACATTTTCCTATTCACCACAACAGGTGGTGACCATTTTTTCCTTCCCATAAAAAAATGAATGCCTTTGGATTAAAGATATTTTGATATTTTCACAGGGTTCATAAGTCATTACTGATTTGTTTGAGGATATTTTTGTTCATTTAATGTTTTTATAAATAGTAAAAAAATTACACATATACCTTAGGAGCAAAAAAATAAAGTGTGTCGGGTAAGGATATTTAGGTAATTTTTTTTTAAAATATACAATAGAATTAAACATGTATCTTTGAATGCAAAACATTTAATTCATTGTTGTTGGAGGTATTTTGGTCTTTTCATCTTCTTCTTTTTTTTCTGTTAATTGTAAGTTTGGTTGAGAGTAGTTACCTAATTTACCATTAAAATAATAATTTTTTATTTAAAAAACTGTTGACGCATGTTGCGTGTTGGTATCACTGCACAAGCTACCCAAAGCATGAGGTAGTTTTCAATTGTCAATAATGGTCGTCCGCTGTCTCATATTATTTCTCATCGTGTTCTTTTCCATTATAGATGGCGCATGTGCTCCAAATCTGGTCGATGTATTGCTGACGACCCTTTTTTTTGTCCTTCCTTCATTTCTCTCTCGTACCCCCATAAATATACTATGGTCCTCATTATTTTTGTTATTTCAAATTCAGACCTTTGAGTTTTGATTGCTGTTTTTTAGTCATTCTCTCTTTTGTTGAAGTTTTGTTTGATTTCAATTTTACCCTTGGTTCTTAATTTGTATATATATAAGATATTTCAATTCGGTCCTTTTACTTTTAATTTCGTAATTTTTTTTCTTTGCTCTTTTATCAAAGTTTTTATGGCTTGTAATTTGATACTTCAAATCAAGTTTATGATATTTGTTTTTTCAATGATAATAATGATTTTAATTTGGTTCACTTTGCTTTAATTTCTTATTATTTTTCTTTACCCTTTAGTCAGAGTTCTTATAATTTTTAATTCTATCATTCAAATCAAGTTCATGGTTTTCATTTTTTCAATAATAATAATAATAATAAGTGAATATAATAATAATAATAATAGTTGTTGTAGTGGTGTTGTAGCCGTAACAATGTTGCTGTTATTGTTACTACTATTACAAATAATAATAATAATAATAATAATAAAGGAGATAAGAAGATGAAGAAGAATAGTAATGATAAAATATTAATAATAGTTGTTGTGATGATAATAATAATGATAATAATAATATCAACAACAATAATATTAGTAATTATGATTATGGTGTTGGTGTTGGTTGTTAAAATAGTAATAATACGAATAAGACTATTACTAATGAAGATAATATGAGCATAATTATGGTAGTTATAATAACAACAACGAAGGTAATTTTAATAATGATAATGGTCATAATGATAATAATAATAGTGATAATATCATTAATAATAATAATATTAGCAATAATTGTGATGGTGATAACAACAATAAAAATAATTTTAATAACGATATAAATAATGATAGTGGTCATAATAGTAATGATAATAATAATGATATTACTTATTAATAATGATAATTATAGTGATTATGATCCTTAATTTTTGAATTGCTATTTTTTAAAATTCTCTTGTATGTTTAGAATTTTTATTTTTATTTTATATTTAAATATTTTTTTTAAAATTAAACTTCATAATTTTTCTAGACTTTATACTTCAAGTTTAATGACTCGGGTTACAAATTTAAAAAAGTTAACATATTTTTTTATTTTTAATTGGATTATTTTAGTTATATAATTTTAATTACGAGTTTGACGGAATATCATGTGTTGGCTTAACTTTAATTAGTGTTTTTATATATTTGTCGCAAATAATTTTTTATATTTTTGTTTACTCATTTTCATATATAAACATTATTTTTTGTTTGAAAAATTATACAGCCACGCAAAGAAGCGCCGGTACATGAGCTAGTAATGACTAAAAAAAAGGAAAACTATAACCTTACTATGGAAAGAATGCCGAATTAATAATTGTACCTTACCATAAGAAGTGTATTTTTTTTCCCCCTTAAAAAGGGATACTATCCAATAAAGTTTTGATGATGTATATACATGCCCACTGATAAACACAACATTATGAATTTGGACAAACTCATTTTTCACACCAAGTATTATCCAATAAAGTGCTTATAAATCTATGTTTGATTGAAAATATAATTATAGTTATTTTTTAAAATATTTTTTACTTAAAAATACATTAAAATAATATTTTTTTATTTTTAAAAAATTATTTTTAATATTAATATATCAAAATCATCTAAAAACAATAAAAAAATATTAATTTAAAATAAAAAAATAATTTTTTTATTTAAAAAAAATATTTTTAAAATATAAAAACAAATAGAATTTTTTCAACTAAGATGGTGTGGCTGAATAATTCTTAGATATTCAATTTACGAGAGTGATTCAAAGTGAACCTCCAGTTTCCTTTTCTTGCTTTGAAAGTTGATCAATCAAGTGAAAAAGGCTTCTACATCTTTCATTAATCCGCAAGAACAACTATTCAACTTTTTCCAATTGATTGATCGAGAGCTTTACACCCTTCCTGTGATGGCCTTATGGAGGGATCCCATGGAGTCCATCTAAGAGGAAAAAACTCAATGGAAAAAAGGAAAATATTGTCCTTGCCTCGTATTTTAGTAAATGAACTACCAGAAGAGGCAATCATATGCCTTAAAGTTTTACCTTGCAAATTCTTAATGAGGTAATTTTGTATTTTTATGAATTTTAAAGTATTTTTTGAAGTATTTATATTAAATTTTTAATGAAATTATAAAGTATTTAGAAATCATATAAGAATGTTGTGTTTTTTTTTTTTACTTAGGTTTTTTTCCATTAATTTTTTCTCTGCAAGATTTTAATGAAATATATTTTTAATAAATAATCCTTAAAAAAAAAGTATTATGAAACCTATAATTATATATATTAAATATTTATTAGAATCTTTTAAATTTTATGATTCTTAGTTTTTTATATGATACTTGAGTCTTGTAGTATTTTTTAATGTTCTTATTTTTTTCATTATAAATAGGCTATTTATTTTTATTTTAAGCATTGAAATATATATTAAAAAAAGTTAATGAATTTCTCTTTTAAGTTTTAAAGATACTTGCTCTTTATTTATTTTTTAAATAATAATAATCATAAGGTAGGGTTGCTTTGCCATAAAATTCTTCTTTATAGGTTTTTTTAGTAATAGAAAAACAGTAAAGAAACTTATCGTTCATTTCAAAGCAAACAAAAAGCTTTAAAAATTGAGACTCAAGAGAGAATTTCTGACGCAGGACTGGTGGTTTGTTTTGCAGTAGAAAAATGGATTCTGGTTCAAATAGAGAGGAGCCCACTTCATGGGAAGAGCTTTACAACATCAATTTGATACCGTCGGAGTTGTTTCTCAAGTTCAGAAAGGAAATTGAGGGGATTCGAGTTGGTGTTAATTTAGAGGTATTAGTTGGATTTCCTGCCTGTTTTGCTAGCCAAGAGACAGTATATGTTTGAAAAATGGATTATTTTGGATATCACTTGGTTTTTCTATGCTATGTTCTTAATTTATGCATGTGGTAAATGATCAATGAGAGTGAAAGTGTAAGAGTGGAAGCAAGACGGGATTTTGGTCAAGGAAACATCTTGTTGCTAGTTTGTTTTTTGTTTTTCTTTTTCGCATATCCTTTGCTGGAAATGTAACATTGTGAAGAAAATGTGTTTTTCTGGTGTTGGTTATTCCCTTGAGATGTAGGGTACTTGTAAATATGAAGATTGATTTCTTATGGCAATCTAGTTGTATTCTAATGCTTTGTCTTTGTCTTTTTTCTATCATGGCAATATACTGTTCTGACAATCAATATACTGTTCTGACAATTTTCTGTCTGGTAAATACCTCTGGATTTGTCCATTTTGGTAAATTTTGCTAGGTTTCCATGTTTGATGAATATCCTATTTCGACTTGAATTCTTTGACGTGGATCCTTCACATGGATTAACATTGCTATGCAGAGAGCAATGGGTTCAATGTCTGGAGAACATTTTTCTGTTATTAAAGATATACAGCTAATTTAATCAAAGCACTAAGATGTGATCATGAAAGTTTTGAACTTTAAAGTGGAACCTTAAGCTATTGCGAGTTTGTATTGTTTGGAAAACCTGACAGGGTAGTGGGTGCAAAATGGAATAAATAAATTATTCATCGCTCCTGTTAGAGTGATGGATATTGGTAATTTGTCAAATGAACACTTGGAACAATATAGATATTCCCATTCTCATTTCTGCTGTGATTGAATGGAATTCCTTTTTATTTTTTGATGAATGCTTGTCTATATATTTTATGCTGTGCTATATGTGCATTACTTGTTCTGTTGTCTGTCTGGTTGTGATTTTTGGAGTCCACATTTTGATTCAGTTCTATAATGCTCCAATCAATGAATTCCAAGGCAAGATTGTTCTGAAACCCTCATCCCCGGAACAGAGGTGGAAATTCACATATGAGCCAATACATCAGGATGTACGCATTCTTTCAAAGAAGATTCCTGTTACCAAGTTTCTAAATCTCCAGGTTTGATTTGATCCTTTTCACATCTTGTGGATTTTAGCATGTAATGGCTGGTTGTTTAGTTTTTAAAAAGAGTAGTTTGTGGTTTGAATAATTTATTGGTTGTTGAACTCATGGGTATGCATTTTTGTGGTGATCGGACCTGTAACTCTTGGAAATATAGGTTGGCATAGGCCATAATTTTCAGTTGCATTCTACTGGTTGGAATTGGAAGCTTACAACTTGTTTAGGTGGAGATGGCATATCTAGAATTCAGAATAAGACATCATTCGGGTTGTTCCCTGGCATGGATTTGCGGTTTGGGTGGAGAGCAGATTATGTTATTCCAGAAATTACCGGGCAAGTTCCTGGATCTTCCACACACTAGTTCATGAAGGAGTAGTTTATTATTAAAGTGCTATTGTTGCGTAAGAAACTAAATTTGAATAACTGTTTCTCATGTCAGGGTTACATGCTAACTTATTTAATTTGTTGCTGTGGTTTATTTATTCTCATGTTATGGTTCATGGATGAAACCATATATCTTTCAGGGGTTTGGGTACTGGTGAGCCCTTGTTCAACATGAACTCTGGACGACTGCAAGCATCATTAGATAGAGTTGAGGCCATTCTAACCCATCCATCAGGATCGGTACTAGTTGAAAAGGTAGAGTTGCCTATCCTTGTCATTTACGCTAGTCATTTGGTTTCTTACTGAATTTCTGTAGAACATGGAATCCCTTAGTTTTTCCTCAAGCATTAATGAACATTCTGCATGTTCTTTGGAGCGATTATTTGTTGCTACTAGCTTTTATGATATGAGCAATTTTTTATCTTTTCTCAAAATTAATGACCATCCCTTTGGGACTATTGTTTGCTAGCTAATGATATGAGCACATTTACTATTTGAGAAGACATTATTCTGCTATGCTTATATCAAATCCATTCAAGACTGGTTTAGGTGAAGTTTGTACATCTCATTACTTTTGTGAAGATGCTGCAGTAAGTTATGGTATATTGTTTGTTCCAGGAGAGAAAAGTATCAAATAACTATTATTGGTGAGAGAAGGAACGAGGAAAGAAATTAGGAATGTGTGGCATTTGAGGACTAAAATAGAAATAAACAAAATAATAAGAATAATATAGCCCCCCAGTGACATAAGCGTGCTCTTATGCTCAATTGAAACTGTCACAGTTCCTAATCAAAATGGATTTCAAGGAAAAATAGTAAAATGGAATGAATGCTTTAATTTTTCCATGTGGTTATAGAGAACATAATGGTAGAGGAAATGGGTAATGGATGTTTCTCCAAGCATTCCACATTTGTAGTGTGGATATGCATCTTAAATATATGTTAGATATGGAGGATTCTGCAATTATAGCATCAATTTTGGGTATCATTTCCTAGAAATTGGGATTTATGTCTTAGAGAGTTGTCCCTAAAGGGGGTTTTGTTAGCAACTATGAAAATGGCTGCGCCAACTTTGAAAGGCAAAGAAAAGGCAGCATCTAGGTGGGTAATAACCCAGCTCAAGAGGACAAGAGAATGGAGTAGGACCTATTCTTTTAGTTGATATTAGATTGGTGGCCTGCACGACTCCGCGGGCCAAACCAAAAAAAATTTTAACCCTAAAAAAAATAGGAGATGAAAGAAAATTTTAAATTTTGATTAATTTGATACTAAATTTAAAATTGAGGCAATAAAAAAAAAATATTGTCCTAGGCGATGCAAGGTTAGCACAAGAAATTAGTGACCTGGACATGAGATATGTCAACATTACATGTCTATCTTGTCTTAGATCTTGAGGTCAGGATAACTTGATAAAAAAAAAATTATGATAAATAGAAACGAAACTAAAAAAATTGAGAGACAAATGTAGATCAAAATATTTAAAAGCACAATATAGATCATTTACCCAACTGTATTTAATGAATTTATTTATTAAAATCAATTTGTAATAGAAATCAACAGACTCATAAAATTTATTGATTAAAATAAAAGGAAAACAATTCTATATAAGGTTGCACATATTAAAAATATCATAAAAAATAAACATTTTTTATTTTTTAAAATAAATTTAATCTACATGAAATATTTTAAAAAATTACAGATGAATCATATCAACTTCATCAAAAATTAAAGACACTCAATATAATTAAAAAATAATCGCTATTTAAAAAAGGCTAAATAAAAAAATTGAAATAGAAGGTGTATTAATTAAAAGACAAACTTAAAAAATATTTATAAAAAGGGCATTAATTGGAAGGAAAAAAAAAGAAGTATCAAGAAGGGAAAAGCCTAGGAGCATGAGCCTTGAAGCCTAGACCCGCGTGCCTGGGCTTGTTATTTTTTTTCTTATTTAAAGGGGTGACCCTTATTTAAAAAAAAAAAAAATAATAACAAGCAAATCACACGTCGCCTGTTGTGGTAGATGACACATGTCATCTACCAACCCAAAATGGTGCCCGAAAAATCAGGCCTCTGAGTTTTTTACATAAAAAAACCTGTTTTTCAACTTATTTTAACCACAAAACACCCCTAGAACACCAAGAAATCAACCTAACAAACCCAAAAACAATCTAAGCCACAAAATCAAACCGAAAAAAAATATTTTATTCTTGACTCAGATATGGTTTCTTAGGTTACATTGAGGCTTAAAACAACTACCATAGGACTCCCTTCACCTAGTGGAACCAGTTGATATCAATTTTAACTTGTTTTGTGGTTGGAATCGTCTCTTTGCTGGAATCTGGCGAGTCATCACTCTTCTCCCATGAATAAAAGACTAAAAAGATAACAAAAATAAAGTTTTGTACCAAAATAGAACTTTCTAAAATTAAAGGGACCTGTCTCTTAATAGCAAAAAAACAAAGATGAGGGATTAAAATGTACTTCCCAAACAACTTGCAAAGCTGCCACTTATGTTACTCGTGATTTTCAGTCCAATCCTTTATCTAGTAATTAAACCCCTTTATCCAAAAAAACATGTTAAATTGAGCTCAAAAAGGCTTAATTGTGGAAAATAAAAGTTTAAGGACTAAATTAAAAAAAAATCGTCGTTCCAATTCATAGTGATTTGTGAGAATGAATAGTGTTTTGAGCTACAGTAAAAACGCTATGCCTTTTAGTTTCTGTTAGTCAATAATAATTGCTATTGTCTATTCCTTTAATTTGTAGAGGAAAAGCCAAAATTTAATCTTCTTTCTTATCTTATTGCCTGTTTAACGTCTAGGCAGGGAACTGTTTAAAGCTTTTTTGCGAATTGCTTAGTGCCGTATTTTTAGCCGCCTGAAAAGCTATCTTGTTCAAGACTGGCGACTTTTTTTTATTGAACAATGACAGATTTTCTTGTTTTTAAATAAAACGATAGAGATAAACAATAGAAGACCCTGTCCTCAAGAAAACTGAGGACAACTGGGGCATTTTCATTATTAAAGTAATTCTTTTTAGTTAAACAGATAAGAGTGATAGGACGTAATGGAGACTACGAATATATTGGATGATTTGAATAACGTGTACCTAGTAGTCTCCTGGAGGTGAAAAATGGAGAACTTCCATGGTTGATTCTTTAAATAATTTTTCAATGCTTCCCTTTTTCCGCACAGAACTTCATATTGAACCGAACGTGGCAGGAAAAGGATGCTGAGCATGCATGGGATTTGAAAGACCCTGACCAGTGAAAGATTTGCTATCGTAGTCCATATGGTGGTCCAATCAATGTTGGGATCATTTGGCTGCTAATTGGGACGCAGGAGGAAAATAGTAAAGCAAATATTGCAGTTTTCCTGGGAATTTAAGAAGATTGCTGTCACGGATCTTTTTCTTTTTGAACTATGAATGGATGTACAGATGCAGCTGGGCTTTGCTTCGATGAGGGTTTTTTTTTTTAATGAACAAGTTGAGGGTCTTGCCACCCTTTCTTACATGTATCTGCAATCAAAATGGTGTGGGTTCTTGCTAAGGAGGCCATCGTGTGTAGTTTTGCCAGATTTTGAATAACACCTGCAAGATTTCTTGGTAAGAAAGAAGGTCAAGCCAGAAAAGTTGTACCGATGAGATGCCCTAATGAACTTGTTGGACAAAGGAGAGACGAATGTAGAAAGATTTGCAAAAAAAAAAGTATATATATTGATTGAGATCACAAAACAAATCAATTTATGCGAAAAGAAGAAGAAGAAAAGGTATCTTTCTTTTTATCATGTGTGGAGGCGAGTAATTTCCTAGCAAAACTGGGAATATTTTCAAGATTGTTTGTGTATATATATTGATTGAGATCAAGTCTCTTTTTCTTCATAATCTTGATTTTAAGATTTGAATATTATTGGAGACAATAATTATTTTCAAGTCAATGACTTTTTTTTTTCGTAAAAGAAAAAAAATTTCATAATCCTGTTTTGTCCATTTTTATTATTATTTCCAAGTAATATATCTAAGTCTGTTTATATGAAATTCTTGTTCTTGTTTAGCTAGCTCTTTGATACTAATTGTTATTGTTTTACTACTAAGTACTCTTTTCATTCATCTTGATCTATTTCTACCTTCATAATTTCATTATGAATTTTGATGTATTTAATTAATGAGGCTCTTATACCAATCTAGATTCTTACACTGGATCATTAAGATCCTGAATGTGATTGATTCTGATGTTTTGAATTCCAATTATTATTATTTTTTTGTTATGTTTTGGGTGAATTGAGTTCAAGATATAGGCATGAATTTGACTGAACCTGTGTTGTCCCACCAGTCAATTCAGTTTTAAAAAAAAAACATAAAAAAAGATGATATTAAAACTAATTTTGGTTATTATAAATTATTTTAAATAAAATAAATAATAACTAAAATATCAAGATTAAATTAAAAAAAAAAAAAAATAAAGGGTTGATTGAAATATTGCAGGGTAGGACAATAATATCAAGGGAGAAGGAGGGGGGAAGAAAGAAGGAAAAAAAATGGTTGTAAAAGCCAAACCAGAGTTCTATTTTGTACACGTATCATTATTATATAAAAAAGACTTTAAGATGGATTTAAAAACACCTTTGAACGGCTTAAAATTTCACAATTTTTCAGCCCTGATCAAAATTACCATGCCCAACCACCCTAGTGTTTTGACAATTATAATTAATCTTTCTAAAAAGTAATTTACTTCATAATTATTAAATCCTTAAAATGAGATTTCAATTTAATCAAACTAATATTTGCACTATCAATTTTATTGAACCCTAACTCATCTTTTCTTTTCAAAAACAATCATCAAATTCAAAATAACATGAAATTAGTTAAAAATAACACCTTTTACCTTCTCCATTTGACACAATTGAGTGGGTTTTGATTATAAAGCTCAAGAACATCCCTTCCTTTTTGAATTGATGAACTCTTTCTAACAACCCATTTCTTCCAATTTCTCTCTCAATCTAACTACAATAACTTACCCACTAACACCCATGGATTTCCTTTGAAAGAGAAGAAGAAATTTCATCTCTCCCCCTTTTATTTTTAAAGCTTAAACATTCAACTTAATTAGGAAAATAAGAGAGTTTTTAGCTCTCTCTTCTTTTAGGAACTATTTGGCATTGCAATCCAACCATGTTTTTTAAATTTTTAAATTTTTTTAGCTTAAAATTAATATTTTTTTTATTTTTTAATTGTTTTGATGTGCTAATAAAAAAAATATTATTTTGAAGCATTTTTCAAATAAAAATTATTTTGAAAAACAACTTCTACGTACTCTCAAATAAGCTCTTAAAATCATTAACTACACAAATAAAGAGTTGATTTTAGGCTCTTTATGTCTATTTATTTATATACCTAAGTACTAAATATATGATGTAATCAAGTGGTAAGTAACTATTCAACATTATGTATTATTACAAGTTCGAATCCAACTAACAACAACCATTAAATGTTATTTTTTTTGTAGAAAATAAAACATTAATTAGGGATGATAATTTAATTCAAGCTCGATGGATACTGATCTGATCTAAATAGGTGGTTATTTTTTGGATCCAATGAATAATGGGTAGATTATGAATATTGTCAAACCTGACCAAACCTAACTTGAAATATATATTTATATTATATAAATATATTTGTAGAATATTTAGATTTTTTAAAATACAATATGATATATATATACCTTAATATTGACATAAAACATATAAATGAATAATATTTATCATTTAATATATATGTACATATTTAATAACACACACACACATACATATTAACTATTTTATATTTTATTGATTAATAAATAATAGCGGATAATAGATACTCATTGAATATCCAAAACCTGGTGGATAATTTATGGATATCTGAATTTCATACTTGATGGATATTAGGCAGGGTATGAATATCAAAAAATCTGACTGCGAATACTCATTATCATCCTTAATTTTTTTTATTAACGTGGGTGTCCGGATCAGCTTGCACGCACCTCGATTAATCCCATGAGTTCTAAAGTTAACGACCATGTAAGCCTCCAGTAACCATCATATGAGCAACCACAGGGCTCGAACCTGAGATCACAGATGAAGCAAACCTCTTAATCCAAACTTTTACCACTGGATCATCTCCTAAATAATTAAAACCTTAATTTTAATTATATAAGAATTAAAACCTTGATCTTTAGTGACCTTAAGTTAATGTCATAGACCACTCAGCCACACTAACATCCCAATAAATATTATGTCCACACACACATATTATACTAAATTGAGTGTCACATATGCATATTTCCATCAAGTCTTCAACCATAAATATTCTTCATATATATATAATTATAATTATTTTTCAGTTGAGAAGTACACTTATTTACCATGAAGCTTAAAATTTAAGTCATGGTTTATAATGATGGCGATAGATATTAACAGCAAAACATAAGTTTTTATATTTTGTTGTGTCTAGTCTTTTACCAAATAAATATAATTTAAAAATATTTATTTTATCTTATATATCATTATAAAATACAATTTCATTGTGTCTCTTATTCCATCTTCTCTTCTCTATTTTAAATTATCTTATTTTTTTTAAAATATTAATTTAAAATAAAGAAAAAATAATTTTTTTTTTAAAAATACTTTTAAAATATAAAAACAAACAAATTAAACAGATACCAAAATAAATGGTATTGAGAAATTATAACCCCAATAAACAAATGAGTTGATTGATACACACCAAACTTTTAAAATAAAACTGAAACGATTCTATGAACGTAAATTTAAAACTTCTCCCTTTTTTTTTTTTTTTTTTTTTAAGTCAATTAGCCATGTGAATACAGCTCTCAAACTCCATTCACCCAACTTGGGACGCCCTCACCCTTTCAATTGTGTTTACTCATGTTATCGTTCAAAATTAATTATAGAAAAAGATTATAAAAATGTACAATAATGGACCAATTTCAGACCTAATTGTTCCTAGTGATTTATCCTTTGCAGTCGAATCCTAGAAGGAATATAAGAAAATAATTTATTGTGAATCACAATGTTATTGACCCAAAAAAAGGGAAGATTGGAGGGATATTACAATTATTTTATTTTTCTTTTTAATTATTGAAGTATAATAATGAGGGGGGCAGATAGGAAGAGGAAGAGCCACGTGTTCCTCTCTGACAAGAAAATCAAAAACAAGGGCCGCTACTGGTTTCCTATACCATTATCTGTGTGCCTCCCCCAATCACTTGTGCTAGACGCCACACAACACAAACCCTTCATGGTAGTTCATGTGTGGGGTTTTTTTTTTTTAGTTTTTTTGTGTATTTTAGTTGCTGTTTTGTTTGGAATTGGAGTAAAAATTATTTTTTAAAATATTTGTTATTTTAAAATATATTAAAATAATATATTTTTTATTTTTTTAAAATTTATTTTTAATATCAGTACATCAAAATAATAATAAAATATATAAATAAATTAATTTAAAACTAAATATTTTTAAAAATATGATTGGATTACAATATCAAACAAAAATATATTTTATTTCAATAAAACACATGCAATGTCTCTTTTATTTTTTTTATTATAAAATTTATTTTTATATTATAAAATTAGATAGATAGGATACCTATCATTTATGATTTTTTTTCTTTAACATGATTCATAAGTTAAGCAAAAATAAATAGTGAGAGATTAATAAAAGCTTGTTAAAAACCACAAATAAATAAAATAAATTACAATTCCTAAATATGTTAAATATATAGTTATACACTAATATTTACTCTTGAAGAATAAATAAATAAATACAATTTTTATCCCTCATAAATCCTAAAAATAATTATTTTCCTCCCAAAAAACTAAAAAAAAATTATTTCTAAAAAATATTTGGTTCATTCCAAACTTCAAAAAAAAAAAAAAATCCCCCAAATAACATAAAACCCGTTCCCCCTTAACCCAAAAATGGATTTGGAGGGAAATTTTTTTTCTTAACCCTTAAGAAATCACGTTTAGAAAAATTGTCTCCCCGAACCCTAAAAATATTAATATAATAATATATATTTAAATATTTTAAAATTGTACTCATTTGCAGTTCTCAACAAGTTTTTCTTAATTTCCATCGTCTACAACAAGTGTGATTATTATTATTTTTAAAGTATTTTTTTATATTAAAATATATTAAAATAATATATTTTTTTAAAAAATTAATTTTTAAATCAATACATCAAAATAATCCAAAATATATATAAAAAATTAATTTTTAATAAAATAAAATTAAAAATATAAATTCACCTCTATTTCCAAACATATTTAAAATTTATTTTATAAACTAGTTCAGAGAAATGAATAAAAATTTAATATTTATTTAATTTATATTAAATTGTTGAGGAATAAATTTAATTAAAAATTAAAAAAAAATCAAAATGAAGAAGTCTCAATATTATTTTTGAAGTGATGACTGTATTAATTATTTTATTTTGATGAAGGATGGAAAAGTCTTTTGGACCATCAAATAAGATTTTTAATTATCCACAAAATATTTATATAATTCCCAAATTATTTTGAGTGTTTGTTAAAAGAATAAAAAATAAAGAAAGGGCAGTTCGTCTTATCCATGACACACGTATGTCCCACCACAAAGTAACTTGTGTCTTTAGAAATGAACAGCCTGTCTGTATAGAAAGGAGCCTTCAACACCTCCTTCTTCTTCCTCTTCCTCTTCAGATTTTTATTTTTATTTTTATTTTTTTTTGCGTGGGGGTTTCCTTTGATTATTTCTTTTATTTTCTTTTCCTTTCTCTTATTCTTTGTAACATGAATAACACCAGTAGTGAAATTTAACCAAGCTCTCATGTTGACTGTTTCCCTTCACAAACCTGAATTCTTGAGCTTTTCCCATTATGGATTCAGGGATCTTCACAAATTCAGTAGAATTCCTTCATCTTGGACAATGTAAGTTCTTGCCCATGCCCGTCTTTTCTTGTCTTTTCTCTTCTTTTCTTTTAGTAAATAAATAATTCATGATAATTAAGAAAAATACTACGTGGGTTTTCTTGGGAGCCAACAGAGCTATGAGTAATTATTCTGGGTCTTCTGAAACTAGAAAGAAGGAAGAGCTATCAATACAGGTCCCACCAACATCTATTTCTTCATCGGAAACACAGAGGTTAGCTGGCGCTGATCTGCGATTTGACCGACTTCAAGTGCCAGAAAAGGAGTTGATGCATGACAGAAAGTTTGAATTTGGGCAATTTGTGGCAAGAGAAGCTGTGATAGATGAGGAATATTGGGTATGTCATCCCTTCTTATCTACACCCTTGTTCAAATTCTACATGGATTATTATGTGCCTCTCCTTTCCTTTTCATCTTTATTCACTTGGTTCGCTCTATTTTTTATTTATTCAACTGATGCAAAAGAAAATTTTGAAGAAAAAACATGGTGAGTCTTGTTTTGCATGTTTTATGTTAGTTAAGTATTTTGTTCCTTTGCCTCCAAATATCTCTGGCCCATCCAGCAAGACCAAAAAATTAAAAATTAAAAAATATCTGTCCTTTATATCCTTTGTCCTTTCCTTTATATCCCCCCCCCCCCCAACTCTTCTTATTTGTGTTCATAAATAGCTTGTGTTTGTTGTGGTGATGGGTTGCTCTCTTATTCCGTGGCAGACAGCAGCATGGCTGCGAGCAGAAAGTCACTGGGAGGGTAGAAATGACCGGTGCGCGATTCATCTCAAACAAACTGGAATTTACTGATGTGCACTGTGTTTCGTTTTAAGGGTTAGCATAATAAGAAATGATAAGACCAAATGAGGCAACTTGAATTGTGTTTTTACTGTTAAAAAAATATACTTTTGACTGATTAAAACTAAAGCTGGTTGAGAATACAAAGAAAATGATGGAGGGCAATGGTTTTAACTGAGTTCTTCAACATGTTATCCTGGATTTTAGTCAAAATGATGGAGTCTAGTTATATGTCCTTCCATTTGATGCCCATTATTTGCATTTTTTAAACAATTTAGCCCCCCATCCCCAAATTAATGAGGTCTCTGGAGGAGATACCCTGGTGAGGTTCTTCTCAGGACCTCATTTGAGGTCGGTATTAATGCGTGTATGAATGGAAGAGATGGGCATTACTAATAGAAGCTATCCCTGATTAACACAGATATGTTGATAACCACAAAAGGAAATTTGCAGAGCAGGTAGGAGTGGATATTTTTCCTTTTCAGTTGCTTTTTAATGTCTTCTGTGGCATAAAATTCTTACTTTTTCTCGTATTATGCAGGAATTCCATGCCATAAAAAGGCGTCGGACAAGCCTGCATGGACAAAAATGTAGATGCATTATTATGGTATGATGTCTCACAAGATCTTATATCAGTTCTCTTTAGTAAAAATAAGAGAACAGGAACAAAAAAGAAAGCTGAACAAATTGAAGCCCAATATCCAGGCTGGAGTTGATTTATTTCAAAGTGTTCTCAATTTATCTTCAGTCTTCACTATGATAAAAAAAAGAAGATTGCTGCCTTTTTTTTCTTCCTCTATATACATTTGCTTTTATTGAAGCTTAGACCAATCACTCACATATCAAATTATCAGGTTAGGAAGGAAGACAAACATGTAAAACGTACTGTACTGAAAGGTGTAGTCGGAACTCTTGATTTGAGTGTCAGGTGCTTACTGCATGGAGAGACCTTTCCAGGGGTATGATGCTTTCTATTTAAATTTGAAGTGCCAATCTATTAGTCCATCAACCTGATCAAATGGTTTCATTAACTTGGCAATGGAGTTGATGCCCTCCACAGGAACGGGTGAAGGCTCCTCTCTTCTGCAGCATCCACGGTACAGGCCCAAATAGATATGGTTATGTTGCCAACTTGTGTGTTCCTAAATCAGCTCGACGCCAGGGAATTGCGACCAACATGCTGCATTTTGCTATTGAGTTGGTCAAATCTAATGGTAGATAATTTGTGCAGCTTCCTTTAGAATTTTCTGAACTGGTGAAGTATAATGTGGATTTGGTTAAAAATTTCTCTTCTATCAAATCCTTGTGTCACAGGTATAGAACATGCATATGTGCATGTGCATAGAAACAACACTCCTGCACAGAAACTGTACGAAAAGATGGGATTTGAGGTAATACCATCAGAGTTACTCATTTGTGCCTCTAGTTTTAATGAACATGAAATTCTGACAAAGCCTCTACATTCTCTGTCAGATTGTTGAAGCGGCAAGCTCTCAATTAGTAGAAGAGCAGACTTACCTACTATGTTGTAAGGCATAAAAATTCTTCTCTAAGCAAATTCCTTGCGCGTAAAATAGAAATCATTGTATACAAGCATTGTAGAATACTTTATAGGTAACTATAGCTGGAGGTTGTCATCCCAGAAGCAGAGTCATGTAACCACACGGCTCATTGCGAGCTTGCTTTAGCTATTGTTTGCAAAATCCACAATTTCACTGATGATGAATATACAAGGATATCTCGTTCTTGTTGTGTTTCCAAGGTATGTGATCCGGTCTTATGAGGGATGTGTTCTAATAACAGGAATAAGCACTAGCTAATAATGCCTGTTGCATCGAGTTATGTGATGAAGGTTAAAGGTTATAGTAATAACCTGATAAAAAGGAACCGCCTGCTCTGCTTTACCTGGTAGAACATAATCTAATGCTCGGAACCAAAAAACTGAGACAGAATAGGATTTCTGCATCTATATATATATAGTGCTTATCTAGAAGCATAAAAGAGAGAGAGATGCTATTTTTCACACGAATGAACCATGACTCAGCGCTCAAACCACGGAGAGTGGTGTGGCTTTCAGGCTGCTGGTTCTAGCAACAAGTGGCTTGAGTCCATGTAAATTGTAATATTGCATCAGCTTACAGAATTATTTTCTTCTTTTTGTGGGAAAAACCTCAGGACTCGGATAACAAATTTCGGGAGTGAGCACTCTGTTAAGAGTTATAACAATGGAGAAATATGAAGAAAGAAAGAAGATGAGAGAAATTTAGCTTTGAAGAAGCTAACAAATTTGATATTATTTCTTGAATGAATGCTTTACAAACAGAAAAAGCTAATACAACGTGAGATTGGCTTCTCCTAGAGAACTCGAATCTCTAACTACCTTAATGAACTAACCTGACAGTTAAAATAGAACTGCCAGTCTTCTAACGAGCTGCCTATATAGCTAGCTATAACACTTGTTTTATTATATGGCCTGACTTGTATGTAAGTTGAAGTACCTGACTTGTATGTAAGTTGAAGTACCTGACTTGTATTAAGTAGACTCATACTGTCTCATAACATTTCCCTTCTCTTCACCAAATCCTTGACCTCAAGGATAGAAATTGATGTCTGGAAACTGAAGCACTACTTCACTCTGTTGTTCCCGAGTCGCATCTTCTTTAGGCGGAGAAGTCCACTTAATCCCATGACAACTACACCATTGTTCCTCTTCATCATCTTCCTGTCCAGTACTGCTTCAGGAAAAAGCTTAATTGTGCCCGGTATCGCTCAAAGTAGGCAAATTGGTAGTGACCACTGCATTAGTGCCTGCTTTTTTGTTTTATTTTTTCCCAACAAGTGATGCATGAAAGGCTAGGTGCGGCTGTTACCCTTCCGGTAGCTGCAACCCATAAGCCAACTATCCCAACTTTTGTAATATGAGTTAAGGCCCGTGGCAACGAGGATGCAGCATTAAATTCTTCCTCAAAGCCACAGTTCCCTGCCTGTAGGGTTGCAATTTCTAATACACGTAATCCTCAACTGAAAACTCTCTCAGTTCTTCCTTTATCTGAACTTTGTGTCATCTAGGGCTGAGCTCGCTGAAGTTGTTTTTGTAACAATTTATCCATCATCTCCTTTCAAGTACAAATCCCCCAGCAGTTGCTACTGCAGTGGAATTCTAAATCGAAAACTCCTTGCAAGGTGGTGGCGGGTCAGAGATACAGTAAAAGCTAAAAATAAAAAGGGTTGAGTCCTTCAACGTAAAATTAAGAGTACCAAACATGTTCTAATTCCTCTTTTTGGAAGATTTTAAGAAATCAATCTACATAGGAAAGCAGTAAAAACCATTGACCGATTACCATTTCTTTCTTTTGTGGTTAAAACCCTTTTCTATTTCTAGTTTGCATAACCTTTCCTTCTAGCAAAGCTGGATACCATTTTTGCAGGACATAATTTTGCTTGTATATTTAGAATGCTGGATGGAGAACTGTTCGACGACTCATTTAAAAATAAGCCATGCTCAAAAGGCTACTCGATGACGGCTGGAGGCATCAACCATAGAGGGTCACTGAAAAGAATCGAACAGAATTAATGGTGAAAGGCTACCTTCTGCTCAAAAACTAAATTAGAAAGCTTACATAATGTCAATCAGTCCAATCTACTTGTATGCACAGCCCAATATTCATGTCTTTCTTTCCTTGGTTAAAGCATCACAGAAGTCCTATCTTCAGGCATTGATAAGGTGCTGAACTCCAAAAGTTTCCCTGGCCGCTACTGATGTTCATTCTACCCTCAAACAACACATACTTCAGATAGAAGACACTGAGGAATAACGCAATGCAAATTCTTGCAGTTCAGGAACCCTGATATGTTCCAGTACAGGAGACGTCTTCAAGCCAATAATTTGTACATCTGAATTTGAGTGACCATCTAAGAAAACATTTGTAACCTGAACAAAACATCAAAACAACTTAGAACTCCAATGTCCAGCAATTGTGAGTCCATGAAAAGAAGAGAGACCTGTAGAGTTAGCGCTTATCAAGAATAGAAATAAATACTAGATTTAGTATTGGCATTATAAACAAAGCGAACCTAACGAGAGAAACGTACCTGACTGCATCCAAAAAGTTTAAGCACCTTCAATGATAAACAACTATCCACAATCAAGCCCAAGGCCTCATTTGTCAAGTTCCGACACCATGACAAATCCAAACTTAGCAACTTTCTTGAACGTCTAGCAAGAGATAATGCTGTACAGTGGCCAACCTAGGAAAAAGAGTCACAGATGCCACCATCAGTGAGTAGAAGAATCTAATTTCAGATCAAATTCCCCTAGGTCCAATACTCCAACAGAACCTTCTAAGCCAACAGAAACATAAGTAGCTAATCAATAATAAGAAGATCAGCAGGCAGAGCCAGAAGAATCTGGCAAGGACTGCATTCCAGTAACAAATAAATAGGACCAACTGTTTGATGCAATTTCAAAAGTGAATGGAAGAAACTCCTAAACCCCCCTTGAATGGGGAAAATGAGGATCCCGAGAAGAAGAGAGAGTAAGCAATAAGGTACCTTCTTAACATTATTCAGTGAAAGTTCTTTTAAAAGCTCTCCAGAAGCTTCCAAAAATGCAGCAATAGCTTCATCACTGTCACCAGAAGAGGGAAGGAAGAGTTGAGAAATAAAATCAATTTGCCATTGAGAAGTTGCTATTACTAGTGAGGGTCCAATCCAAACAAGTCACACTGATATGCAAAAAATTAAAAATGGGCAGAGTAGAACAATGATTTGGGTCTGCATGGCAGAAGATGCCCTGACAAGAAAAAACCCTTCATCTTAAGGAGCAGCTTACATAACCATTAAGCAATTTGCATAGCCATGACCAGTAACAGCCCCAGCTTGGTATAACCATAAGACATTTTATCTTCACTCGAGTCGAGATTCAAATATATTGAAACATTTGCAACACTTTCCAAAAAATTCCTTTGATTCAGCGATCAACATACAGCAGGGAAGGAAACATTTGACATGATCTTATACTTGAATCTTATTACCCTTGGAAAGTTCTAAAAACAGTGTCAACTTGCCAATTGCCATATAATTGTGAACAATGGAGTAAAAAATGTGAGGCCATGCTTTCTCTTTTCACCACCCTACTTAAGTTGAATCCATAAAATGCTGGAACTCATTAAAATGCATAAAGATTTACACATGCTCCTTGTCAATACAATAACAGGTTGGATGATTCAACATGTTCCTTCCATTCATCAGTAGGACATCTTGATACAAACCAAGAATGTGGCTTGTTGCGGAACAATGAACAAAAGGAGTTAAAGCAGAAAAGAAAGAAGCTAAGAATCGAAAGCAAAGAAAGAGAAGAATGAGAATTGAAAATATGCAACTCTGCAATATTTTTCATTAATCATAAAAAATTCCATTAACATTTAGAAAAATAGGATATAAATACTAAAACCCTAACTAGAACAAGCGATTAGGCTTATGGCCCACTAAAAAAAATACCCAACAATAATTAAATCAACCCAACAAATAAAACCTAATTAATAAACCTCAACTAAAACTTTATACACCAAAACATAAGATAAAGCCAATCTCTCAACTTTATACAAGTGAGTAAACAATGTTTTGGGTTTAGTGTCCCCACCATGGCTGTTTGCATAGCAAGATTAAATTATGCAGCGATGCCAATAGATTGTAAATCAAGTAGATATCTCTGGCATTCCAGGGATGAACAATGGTTAGGAGCCCAGATCAGAGAAATCAATTTACACACTCCAGGGAAATGGGCAACCAAAGTAAAAACAAAAATGTAGAAGTTGACAGCCAAATAAAACTACTCTGCAGAAATTTCTTCAATTGCATGATGTTTCTATAAACCAATCATTAGACGTGATAGCTCTAATAAAAATAATACAACCATTTTAGCACCCAAACCATGCTTATAACATAATGAAAAAGAATTGCTTATAAAAGAAAGATGATAAAGAACTTTAAATGTAAAAAAAAGCAAATCCAAATCATGTACATGAAAGAAAAAACAAACACTCGTAGAAATCACAGCACATGAATAGTAATTAAATCACAATGTTATGCAAATACCTGAATGCATTGCGGCAGAGTTTCAAAGTATGGATTTCTCGGCAAGCATTTGCAAGAAATCCCAAAGCAGAATCTGTCAATTTCCTCAAGTTACCAAGATCAAGTGCACATAATTTAGAGCAGGTTTCAGCTATGACTTTCATGGAAGAATCAGTCAATTTCCTGCACCAAATTACATCATCCAAAATAATAAAACGCTTTAAATCAGGAATCAACGGTGTGATATTCTCCCACAGATAGCAAACAAATTCACTGATGTTGCAGATACAATGTTAAAAGAAACTTACACACAATCAGTCAAAACAAGCTCCTTTATATTATGGCCACGTGCAACGATAAATCCCCTCAAAAAATTATCATTAATGGTTTGAATTCCAGACAGGGACAACACTTCTAAATGCTCTAGTTTCTTCAGTGCTGGCAAAATGTGCATGGGTTGAATGCTTTGGCAATCATTAATGTACAGTTCCCGCAAACTTGTTGCCAACGAATCAGCTAAAGTATCAATACTGGCAGAGGTAAGAAGGGAGCACTGGCTGAGATTTAAAGATTGTAGGGCAGGGGCAGAAGAAACAAGTGAACTAAGTGCAGCATCTGAGAGTCGGCATGCTCCGCTGATGGATAAAGTAGTTAACCTAGGCAAGCTACCTGGTGACCGAGCTAAAGTAGCAAGTAAAGTATAATCTGCCATGCAGCGTCCACATTGGTCAAGTTGTAGAACCTGATTCTCAGAACAATGAAAGTTAGATCATCATCAGTTTCCACTCATTGAAATAGAAAGAGACACCATGTTATAATCAATGTGCAAAGAGAGGATTATTCATACACACAGAGATATCCTTTCACAAGATGAGCTGTCTTACAGTACCACAGATCACAGCACTATGGTTGAATGGAAACTTGTTATAAACCGTGTCAAAGTTGAAGTCTACGCAAAAGATATATGAGAACCAACGATAGGTTCTAGAACTAAAATGTATATTAGAGACCAACAACAGGTTCTGGAATTAAATCACAAAAAATGTTTGAACTGGAAATCCGATTGAAGTAAGCACAGAATGAAAGAAACCTGACTGCCAATGAAATAAATGGCATGCTCATGACTGCCAAGGAAAATATTATATAGATAACCAACTCAACATTTAGTTGGGCTTCACAGCCACTGTGGCAACAACCAGCAATATGATAGAAGCTCTAATCAATGAGACTTCCATTTAATTAAATTTAGTCTACATACACTGGTATGACCAGAACATTATTGGTTCATCTTGCTTTCATTCTTGACTTCTTCAATCCAGTAAGACTAAAGGTGAACAACCTTCCTACAAAGACGTGTAGTAGAACCATAAAAATGTTTAGGAAAATGAAAATAGAAATAAGAGCTTCTATTTGGTCTAGGGAAATAATAGACTTCTTGTTGTTTTTATTCACACGTGCCTCTTTCACAAAACTGAATTCCGTTGAGCTTCTATTGAGTTTATGTACTGCGCATTAGCTGCCATTCCATAAAATCATTATTGTCAATGTAAATGAGGCACACACAGAAGCATGCACTCATTTGTATATTTGATGTAGGCGGAGCTAAGGATAAAAGGTTTGCTACAAATCAAAACCCTCAGACACCAAAAACACTATAAATATAAGAAGGCTATCAAAATACTTAATTTTATTCTCTGTCTCTCTTCGCCCAAAGACTATTACAACACTTTTATATATATAAAAAAAAAAACCTAGAAAACCTAATAATACTGAATAGAAAAAAAATCAGGGAAAAATATCCCAATTAAAGAATGATAATAAAGAATAGAAAAATAAAATAGGAATAAATAAATTAAATAAGAAATAAAAACCTTAAGCATGGGTTGGAAGGAACTCATCCTCGAGTTAGAAATTATCCTCCATCAAGAATATCATTTCATGTGTAAACCACCTCATTGTGGATTCCTAACACCTTTGTATTGACCACCTCATCATGAATTCCTAACACAACACTTTTGTGCAAGTAGCTTCATCGTGGAATCCTAACACAATAATTTTGTGCGGGTCACCTCATTATGAATCCCACCATCAGAAATTTGAATGACAACAACTAATGTAGATGAAAACAACACACTAGTTCCTGGACGTCTTTTTCTCGAGAAGAAACCTCATCATCCCTCCTATACAAGCACATCCTATTCTGCAATTGTTGGACTCTTATACCAATTAACAAAGGCGGGGCAAAGAATAAGAGGTTTGTTACAAGTCAAAACTCTTAAAAGTCCAAGAACATCATAAATACAAGACTCAAGATACTTAATTTTTTTCTTCTATGTCTCTCTTAGTCAAAAGACTATTACAACCCTTTATATATAAAAAAACTAGAGAACCCTAATAATACTGAATAGAAAAAAATAAATTAGAGAAAAAATTCCCTTCAAATAAAAATAAAAGCTAGAAAAACATCATAATAAGAAATTAAAAAAAATGAAATAGAAAGAAATAAAATTAACTACAAAAAATAATTTTCCTAAAAGAAAAGCTCTTACATCAATATTCAAAAAGAACTATATGATGGGAAGATGTCGGAGGTGTTGGCCTTGAGTAGGCCAGACATGGATAAAGGGTCACTAAGCCATATCCCAACCTTAATCAAGGTTAATCTATTTGAAGTAATAGTTACAATTTTTGGAGCACTCCCCTGAAAACATGCTAGCACCATCAAAAAGATGAAACCCCAAGATAAATTTTCATCTAAGCAACTAATGATCCATCAGAGTTCCATTTCAGATATTCAACATAAAAGCAAATGCATGATAATACAAACCAAGGCGGGTATATAAACATACCGTTAAATTGCGTGAGTCGCACACCTCAAAAAATTTTGTGAACTCTTCCTCTGCTAGCCATGAACAATCCCTAACACGTATCTCCATAGGTGATCCGCGGACAAGAAGAGACAAAAAATGAGCATTCATTCTCCGAGAATCACAGAGCAATTGGCATAGCCTATGCCTCAAAGCATCTGGGACATGTTCAAGTGAAGCAATTGCATCGGCATTCTTCACTAGAATTTTCATGCATAATTCTTGCAGTGAAGGAACCAATCCTTTTGAAGGCTTACACGCCCGATCAGTTTTTGGCATCCAAGTTATTGGCACAGGTTTTTCCTTCTCTGAAATGGAGCCCCTATGTTGCAAGTTAAGCCTATTTGCTCTATCCCTGATAATCTTCATAGCAGTAGAGAAAGGACCAGGCCAGTCTTCAACTTTGTCCTGCTCTTCTTCCACAGATGGCATTTCTACGTCATGATGGTCTGCCTCATGCTCCTGAACTTCAAAATGAGCAAATCGAGAAGCATTCTGCCTTGCTATATCACGAAATTGCTCCATTCTTGATTCAGGAACTTTACTTCTTGCACTCGCACCCTCCTTTCTCTCTTCCAGAACCACACTCTTAGCCAAACCATCAACCAGATTCTTAACTCTGGGTTCTAATTGCAACATATCCTTTCCATTTGATATCAAACCATCATCAACAACCAATTTCCCCTTCCCTTTCTCTTCTCTGCTATACCTCATCCTTCCCCTTGAACTTCCACCCTCAAGAGCAACTGGATTTTCCCCTAATTCCTCAATAACAACAGCACCCTCTTTACTTCTCTTCTCTTTTTCCTCTCTACTATACCTCCTCCCTCTCCTTGAAGTGCCATTCTCATCTGTACATGGATTTTCCTTCATTCCCTCGACAACACCCTCTTTAACTCCCTCCACTTTCACTTCTCTGTTATATTTTCTCCTTCCTCTTGTTGAAGTCCCACTCTCATTAGCACTAGGGCTTTTCCCCAGGTCCTCCACAGCAACACCACCCTCTTCACCTCTCTCCATTTTTACTTCTCCTGTACATTTCCTCTTTCCCCTTGACGAATCACTCAACTTCTCCAAATTTTCACTTCTCTCGACCGCGTTATCATTCAAAATTTCCACAGACTTCTCTTGAACATCCAACTTTAACACTTTCTTACCCAAATCCCCCCTTCCCTTTCCCTTCCCTTTTGTACGCAGAACACTCGAACCCTTGACTTCTTCACCTTCAATTTCAATATTACGATTATCAACAACCCTTTTCCCAGACCTCAAACTTAAAACCCTCAATACTTCACCTCCAACATCTCGTTCGGTCATTTTCTCAACCACATCACCTTCATTAACAAGCCGACCTTGTTTACCATCACTCCCCTTCTTCCTCTTGCGGGTTGGAGTTTGAAGGGAGGCATCGGCAGAAGGAAGTGACTTCGAAGCGAGACGGAGGCTCCGCCTGCGTGGAGGGGCAGAGTCGGAGCCCAAAAGAGAAACACCGGGGGGGTTGGGGGTGGGAGGGGATTGGTGAGTGGAAGGTTCGCGAGTTCGAGTTGGAGTGACAGGTTCGGGTGTGGGCCCTTTTTTGTTTGAAGGTGTAGTTGGGAGTATTCCGCGGGACCTGAGCACAGCCATGAAATGAAATGGTGGGTGAAGAGAGAGAGATGGAAGATGATGGAGCGGAAAGGAACTGATTACAAAATCAATATAAGAACGCCGATGGGTGCCGCTCTTTTTTCTATTGTTAGGGTTTTGGACCCAAACTTCCCTTGTACGCTGCTTGTGTTTCCCGCCATTTTTTTTTTTTTTTAATTACAATTATTTAGCACTCCCATTTATTTTAGTTTAAGGGATATCGTGGCATCCTGTAAATGGGGGGTTGTTAATGGAAATTAAATACTGGGCATCATTAAAATTTAATTCAGTCCCATGTATTTTGAGCATTTGTTTTCTATGTGATGCATATATATATATATATATATACGTGTAAAAATTAAAATTAGACACATGGCCCATAAAAAAAAGCCAGTGCATCCATTTTTTTTTGTTTGCTCTTTTTTTTTTTTTTTTTTAAATGAAAAGGCAAACGACTTGACATTTGTTTACACCAAGATTTTTACACTGTAGATATAGTTGAAAAATCAGGCTAAGTTTTATCGGATAAAAACAATATTTTCATTTATTTTTATTTAAAAACACCTAATAAATATATTTAAAACTTCGTTAAACTAATTTTTCACATTAAAATACTCATAAACACATTAAAAAACACAATCAAACTAGAAAACATCTCTTTTCTCAAACTTGATCTATTTTTTTTACCAATACAAAAGTTAAAAAATAATTTAATAACGCATCTCTTAATGTTCACATTAAATTTAGCTTTTTTATTCACAAGCCTTTGTTTCACAACTGTTTATGTTTGTGGTACAATAAGGATGATTAACAACAAATTAAATTTATGTTTTGTATTGCGGGATTTATTAAAAAATTAAATAAAAAATTGAGTTTGAAAAATAATTTTATAATTTTTTTTAAGTTTCATAAAACTCTATTTATTTTTGCGTTTCAAAAGCAATTTTAAAAAAAAATTAAATTTATTTATTTATTTTATTTATTTTAAATTAATATTTTTTTATGTTTTCAGATTATTTTGATACATTATCAAGTAAAAAAAACAATTTGAAAAACAATAACAACCATATATCAAAAAACAATCACCAAACCTTTTATACATGTTTTTTGCTACATATAAATCTTAATTATAATTTTTATCAAACACGTATTTAAATTAAACTAACCATACCTAATTATATTTTTAAAAAACTTATTTTTTTAAATCACAGCTTCAAAAACTACTTAAAAAACAAATATACACATTGTAGGTGAACAATCACCTTTTCTCTTCTACGTTGATATTTGAAGACTCTTATATCTCAAACTAAAATACAAAAATGTGAATAAAATGAAATTATGGACCATAATATAAAATTATGAAACTAAAAAAATCAAAAATTAAAGACAAAAAACTTTTGAAGACCAGATTTTTTTAAAGATTGTGTCTCATGACCTCACCTGTTTTACAAGAAAGTCTATATTTTTACCTCTCTAACGAATTTTACATATATATTTTTATTTTATTTTCAAGTAATAAGACTAATTTTTTTTATTTTTATAAAATCAAACATTAATTTATTATTAAAATATAATAATTTTATAAAAAACAAATCAAAAATAAAATCTCAAACTCAATACTTACTCAAAACAACATGAAAGTATAGAATTAAAAAAAATAACCGGAGCGGGAAAAAAACACGCATTGTGTTTAGGTGCAGTGTTTTCCAAATCTCTTTTAAGTTTTTTTCTTTTTTTGGGGTAATGCAATGTATTTACGAGAAGAACTCACTGAATCCAGGTCCAACTTGCACAAGATTAGCAATCCCGTTTGCCAATTCGCCGGCTCTACAATGATCATCTTCTGAATAGATTCAAAGAGTTTGTTTAGTTGTTCCTGTCTACAATTCGCATTCGGGAAAAGGATAGAACAATGGAAGCTAGGTTGAAAGTTACGTGAGATCAACCAGTTAAAAGATGGAATTTATCAGAATTTGGATTGGCTAAAGCAATGCTGATAAACGGAATCAACTCTTCCGGCGTAGTAAAAAGTCGGAACCCTAAACCTTCATCGCAAAAGGCCACAACATGGTCAGGATCTGGAATGATCATGCTCCGATAGAGTTGCATTAAAAATTATAATGTTCAGGCTAAATGAATATCCACAAATAAACATCCGGAAATATGTAAATTTCCTACAAAGCTATGGAACCATCATAACCCAGAACTACAATTCTCTCACAGTGTTAGCAGGTATCGTAACGGTGCAATGAGCTGTGGCAATTTAAAGAGCACGTCGACGTTCACATTTGAATCTCCATCGTCATTGAAATTCTGGGAAACTCCTGCATCAATGTCAGCCTGTAAGCTCTTCCATCAAGCCCTGTTGATCAAACAAGGAAAAAAGTGAAATTCAAGTGGGTTCAAGAACAAAATGTTAGAAGACAATTTCAGCTAACCAAGTCACCATGACAACCCACCCGTGCAATGTACTGCTCTGCATCAGTTCGTTTAAGAAAGTGCATCGAATGGCGAGCAAGATTGGCTGTCTTATCACTTAGTAGTATCCCTTCACCCATATCATCAAGGACTCTCACCTTGATGTATGGATCTTTGGGCGGAACCATATCCTGCCATGCACAATAACCTCAGCCATCAAAATCTAGGCAATCAGAATCATCATGTGAAACAATTCGAGCAAGAAACTGTATTCAGTTTAGAAGACAATCTCTCACTGTTTATATTTCTCAAACCAGTCCAAAACTGCTAAAGATATAGATGCTGAATTTCGCATATTAGTGCCAGATGTATTGATGCTTCTTCAAACGTAGTGTCTACTGATTAAAAAAACTACATATATAACCTTAGAAGCTAATATAACCATGACTTCCTTTGATGGATTTTTGATCTTATAATATATCCTTGCTTCTGCACTGACTAGCACCGACCCTTGCAAATAAAAAGCTCCAATAGTTTGCTTAAGACCATCATGAAGACTAAACTTGAGCTATATGACCACTGAAGATCCGATCAGGTCTCCCTCTGGCAGAGAAACCCTTAGGATCTGTTCACTAGCAGAAAATTATTTTTCTTTCCTGTTTTCAGTATTTTTTTCAATGAAAAATTGAAAACATGTTCATTTATTGCGAATGAAGATGATTTTTTTTCATAATAAAAAAGGAATACATCAAACCATGATTTATAACAATCATTTTAACATTTTGTATTCGTAATAATCTAAACGAATAATATTAATTGTTTATCATTCAAATTAAAAATTATCATGAAAAAATTATATTGTAAACTAAAAAAAATCATATTAATTTTTTTATATAAAAATTAAATTTATGACACTAACTAGACACTAACTAAATATGAAAATATATATTTTAATCTTTTACATTGCTAAAAACTACTTGTGTATATAAAAAAAAATTGCATTGTTCATGTCTTTTTTATTTGAAAAATAGTAAAAAACTTGTAAGGAAAAACTATGGAGAACCTCTAAAATATGTTTTCTAAACTTAGTACAAATTTGAAAATATGAAAAACTAATTTTCCAGTTTTTTGGATGGAGAATATTACATTCGGCAAAAAAGTCTAATAAAAAAGTTAAAGAGTATTAATATGTTTCTGAACAACCTCTTACCATCTCAAGCACACTTGTGGATAAGATAATGCTTGTCTTTGTAAGATGGGAACAGAAAACAATTAATAAACTTTTGAAAAAACCATTTGGATTTTGACTAAAAAATATACTATCATGCTGAACTTTTGTCAAGCATATCCAATTGGTAAATTATTGCTCCATCTTGCTAGTTGAGTCATATAATCTCTTCTTTCTCTACTTATTGAGTTATATGCTTCATATCCTTCTTCATCAGCCAAGTCTACCACTGCATAGTGATGCATTATCACCCATCTTTCATTAAAGAGACATGGTCCGTCCAAGGACCCTCGAGAACAAATCTGCAAGTTTAATTTTGGACATGGGTTTTCATATCATAATCAGTCGAAGATTCATGCATCTTTTATTTTTCACCCATAAATTATAGCATTTGGCCACTCAAGGATGAGTTTCCTTGGTAATGCTAACAAAAACGAAATGAAATATACTATTTTGGGAACACGCAACTTAATTTTTAAGACTGGCAATAACATTAAAGTGACACAAGGCTTGCATCCAAAGAAAGATCAAGAAAAGTTAGAGCCTTTTGTTGGTAAGAGCTAAACCACCAAAACAAGGGAAAGAAATGGATTTGTCAACCATGAGCTGACCGGATATAAAAAACAACATTCCATGTCAAAAGAAAGGCTCATTTCCTATTTATAGGGAGAAGTTGTTAGCCACTGGTAACACAATAAAATTTTCCAAACATTTTCAATTATTTTTTTGTTGCACCAGCAACATTTATTAGTCTGAAACTCTGAATGCATCAAGTCAATATTCTGAGAGAAACAGAAAGAGAGCTTACCACATTCAAATCAATTCCCACTTCTGCCATGTATGATTGCAAAGCAGCAGAATGCTTCCCAAAATAGTTTTTCTCTGAAGGACTGAGCTTCTCTTGAACTTCTTCTGGGAGCTCAAGAAGCTCAAGCCCAACCTTCCAAGCAAAACTCTGTATAATTTCTGCTCGGTTGTGCCTGCAAGGATATAAACCATGAGCCAAAAGAGCTGAAGATGAGACAAACCTCAACAAAGGAACTCACTATAAAGCGTAGGGTCATGAAATAGAACAAGGATTTAGAGATACTCACACGTAAGCCATTAAGCAACGCTTGTTGCGAATTAAAGAAAGGTGGTGGATGAGTGCCCCATAGTGGTCTGCATTTCTAGTTTCTCTCACATCCACACTTTCTTCCTGCATTTTCCTATTGCCATAACAAGTCAATAAATCAAGCAGGAGAAGAACAACATGTATTTTAGCATTGCATACAAAATTGCAAGAGAGAGAGAGAGAGGAAGATGGAAAGGAGGCAAACAACTTGTTAAGATAAGACCAATCGGCCGTATAGATTGAAATTCTTCCAGCAATTGATCACAGAGAAGTAATTCCGTATGGTTACACATGTAGGCCCATACTGTGACAAGGAAGGTCTTTATTAAAAAGTAAAGGCACATTGGCCCTGCGTAGGTGTATGAATGATATAACAAGCCTGCTCTCTTCCCATACCAGAGAAATTTGTCCAAACCAATTCTCCCATGTAACAGAGCAATTCTTGTTCTTTCTAATGGTAAAATCAAGAGAAATAATTATAGTAACTGACGGGTATTTACAGAAAATCAATGATATGCAACAAAGTTGTAATAGATATTATCAATTGCATGATATCCTCTTTTCCACCAAAGGGAAATGTGGGTTACAATCTGCAAGCATGAGTATGCTACTAAAAATTCCATGAAAAACTAATACAATCCACACTAGAAACCTTAAATCCCAGGTACCAAATGCATGGAATATTATGAAATACAAGCACTGCTTCCCTCTAGACTTCACCAACTTGACCGTAATTCAAAGTTTGAACCAGAGTAGGAGCCAAAAGAGCATCGGGTAAAACTTAATTTCATGTGTCCATATAAACTTAAGTATGTATTGATGCATCTGTTAGATCATAACTCAATGTGTTCTAATAGCAGAAACCTTAGGTCTTTGATAATTCAAACCAAACTGATCATTTAAGTTGAAGTGATAAGGACTCCCACAACAAATTTCATGGGGGGCACTGTGTAAATAAGACTAGAGCTTAATCCATTACACCAACAAATTAAAATGGTAGCGGCACCTAAATGTAGCAAATTCTTTTACTGTAGATTTTTATAGCAGTCAATAGCTAATAAAGTATCATCGCTACTTCATGACCAGAGATGCACAGCTAAAAGAAATAAAAAAATAAAAAGGAAAGAAAATATACATTCTAGCATTTCCAAAAGATGAGCTAAAATGGGGAGTACCTTATCAAAGCCTGAAGCTCAAGGTAGTGTTGAGTACATTGATCAACAACTTGATTAAACAAATCTTCCTACAAAACAAGATCACATCACTTAAATAACATATATTGTTACAATAACAGATGAACTAATCCAAACCACTTCTTGCCCAATAAAATTGTCACAGAAAATAGGTAATTGAATATGCCATAAAATAAAACAAAAAACTTTGCTCACATTGAAAAGTTGAAGCTGTCCCTTTTCACCATTGGCAAGGTCTTTAATCAGTTCATATCCCTTTCTCGCATACATTTCCCTCAAACTATCAGAAAAGAAAACACTTGACCTAAAAGCAAAAGGGAAAACAAAATCCTTCCTCACTTAATTTATTAGTATATGAATTAATGAGAATCTTTCAATCCCTCATAAACCCAAAAAGAAAAAAAAATGCACACATATAACATCAATAAAAGCTTTACATGTACAGAGAAATAATCTTGGGAAAGAAATCCCATTTTTATAGAATGAAAAAGGCAACAGTGCTGGAAAATTAGAGAAAATGGAGAAATGGGTTTCTGACAGTGCCTTTTTTGGTGTTTGGTTGGAGAGAAAACGAACATAGTTTTGGCCCCATTGTGTTCAATTGAAAAATAAAAAGAAAGAGATTAACTTTTCATAAATTGCAAATAGAAAGTTTGGAAAAAAGAACCCCATTCAGAAACCCAAAAACGAGAAATAACACACCTCAACGTGGGTAATCTGGCCGGTGGAGGGAGCCGGATTGCTGTGTGTCAGATTGGCAAGGAGAGGGAGTGGGGGAAGAGACAGGTACAGTGAGAAGGATGGAGAAAAAGAGCTGCTTCTTTTGAAACAACTGAAAAACTGGCGCGTCAAATGTCCCTCGCAGAGCGGTTTATCCTAGCTTTTTTCAGGGGGATAAATCCGAGTAATTTGAAAGCGCTCCAAAAATAATTCCAAGACAAATTGGCCTAACGGTGGCGGGAATAAAAAAACCAGAGATGCATATTATTAACATTAACATTTAACAATTATTAATATATTAACAATTAAAAAAAAAACTAAAAGAGATGTATGTTTTACCATACATTACCATACAAAATATTATTTATTATTATTATATTTTTTTAATTTTATTTTTCAATATTTGAATTATTAAAGATTAAATTTTATAATTTATTATGATTTATTTTTTAATAATAAAAAAAAATGGTGCTTTGTAAAATACTATTCATTGCAATAATTTTTTTTTAAAATAAATATATATTTTAATCTTATTCTTCAATATTTGAGTTATTAGATATTAAACTTTATGATTTATTATAATTTATTTTTTATAAAGTCATCTCAATATTATGATCTGTGTTACAAATTTGATAGGTTAACCCGGTTAATTAAAATTTTTTTGTTTTTGAATTGATTTTTTTTTATTAAATCCTATAACATTGAATTAATTAGAAATTAGATTTTATAATTTGTTTTTATTTTCTTCTATGAAGTTATTATGATCTTATGATATGAGTTTTGAAAGTTAACAATGATAAACTTGAGTTGTTTATTATGTTTTTTTTTATATTGATTTTTTTTTTAATTTCATTATTTAATAATAAATTGATTGAAAATTAAGTTTTATAATATATTCTGATTTACTTTTTACATGACTATCTCAATTTCATACAAAATATCAAATTTAAACATTAATAAAAAATCAATAAAATTTTAAATTTAACAAAATATAAATAATCATTGTACAATGAAAAACCCCACAAGATCGGGGTTGTGTACAATGCCAAGGGCGGGGGGCTAAGGCCTAAACATTGAGGCCGTGCTCCCCTGCAAGGTACACTTCATGTTGGACAATTAAAACTCCAGTAGGGAAGACATCGACGAAGCCAAACACGGGGACCTGATGAAATGCAACATCAAAGTCCATTTAAATTCCCTTGTTCACGTTGAAAAATAAGTTGGATATGGCAAGGAAAATCTTGTCTCTAACTATCTCAATTAGCTAGCTATGTAGACTATAGTTTTAAAATCTAGATTGGCCTGGTGGATCGATCCGGAACTCGGTCGACACGGGCATGAAACCGGACCGGATGGAGACCAAAACTCGCTTGGGAATTGGGCCGGCCAGACCCGGTTAACCCGACAAGATTTGGTCTCAAACCCGTTGATTTTTATTATTTTTTTGTTTTTTTTACTAAAACGACGTCGTTTTGATTTTTTTAAAAAAAATAAAATTGACCCGGCCGACCCGGTGATCCGGTCAAAACCCGGAACTCGAACCTTAAACCAGGCCGACCATCAGACCGGATCTTAAAACTATGATGTCGACCCTGCAGGATCTTAAAACTATGATGTAGACCCTGCAAATATCTCTTGGAACTCCTCGGGAGAGTTTCTTATAGTTTATCCTTATACGAGACCCTTGGGCTTCCTTTTTAGTTGTAAAGAGCTCAACCTTCAAAGCCTTATGAGATGCCCTCATCTCAGTCATTCCTTGCTTCAAAAAAGCTATTTCAATATGAGTTACACGGAGCTCCTATTTATTTCAGACAAAGGACCTAATCTCCCATGTCGTCCGTCAACATCGTATATGCTATCTTGAGCTCTCTTAGCTTAGCCTCCACTACAACCTTCTCAGCCTCAGCCTTTAAAGAGCAATATGGTTTGCCTTGTGCTTGATGATAACCTCTCTTAAATTGCGAACGTCTATTAAAGTGGGCGTATAACATGAACGTTTAACAAAGATAAATGTTGATTGTTAAAGACAATAAAAATAAAATAAAATAATAAGATCAGAAAAATATCAAAGTTTTTTACATGGAGGGCATTTATCTAGTAAAGGCCAAATAGTGATTGTAGCTCTCATCAGACATCACTTTGATGTCTAAAGGAACAGTTAAAAATCTTTTCAGGCTTCTCATAACCTCTAAGCCATCGACCCAAGACCAGACCTCCTATCAAAGATAACCTTTATGACCCATATTTCCTCTTGATTTAAGGTAGGGAAAGTGCAACGGGCTTGATTAAGAATGAAGTTAGCAAAAATTATCCCCGAGCCAAGGTTGTTTAGCTCCTAGAAGAGCACTATGGGTAGAAGTTCTAGTAGCCATCGAAATAAACTGTTTTGCAGGTTAGAAACTTTCTATCCCAAGTTACAAGTTTCTTAGACAATAAAGACTTGATTATCTTACTAAAACATGTGAACAACCCATAACCCAATCACTAAAAATCTGCCTTTGAAATTTGTAGCCTCATTAAAGTTCAAATCGAGCGTGTTTTCAAAGTCTTCAACCGGGGCCGTCGGCGTCCTTCTATCCCTCGTGGACCATCGTTTTCCAACCTAAACCATAATGCTGCAATGGAAAGCATTTTTATTATATATGTTTATAGATTCCACCGTAACGCTGAAAAGTCTTCTCTTTGGTCACTCTACTACGTCTCCTCTCGATGCTACTATTTTGCGAGGGATCCTAGCAAAGTCTGCATTATCTTCTCAGATATATTTATTTTTCAATGTATAACTTAATAGTGATCGGTTGTTTTTAATATTCGGAGGAAGAAGAAGAAGAAGAAGGAGATTTTAATAAGAGATTGATCCTGAGACAAGAGGTAAACTTAAAGCATCGGTTATATAAAATATAAAAAAGCTCCTTTTCTCCGTATAAATAACAACACTTAAAACAATTTATAACAAATTTAATAATGATTAGTTATTTTGATATGTTGAAATTAAAGATAATTTTTAAAATATATATAAAAAATACTTTAATAATAAATTATTATTGCAATCCCGAATACCACATTAAACAAAATAAACCATAGCAAAAAAAGATTTATACCATGTCAAATAACTGGCTTTGTATTATATATAGAAGGCAGAGGCAGATCAATAAATTCAGAGTTGAGAGAAAGAGCTTATGATTCACCACACCATCTCCTGCGACAACCTCCCTCGGTTTCAGGCTACTTTGATAAAAATTAAAATTCCTGTCTTTCTTGTTCGTCAGTGATCATAAAATCCCAATCCCAATCATTCTTAGTCATCCATAAATCTCTTTTTTATGGCTCACCACTCTCACCACCATAACCATAACTCAGCAAGCGATGGCGTTTCTCAAAGAGTTAACAGCCCTCGTTTCTCTGGTCCAATGACTCGCCGTGCTCACTCTTTCAAGCGCAACAACACCAGTTCTAACAACAACAATAATGCCGGCAACGCCAACAGCAGCAACATTGGTAGCAACAACGTTAGTAACGGTAACAGTAACAATAGTTGTCTTAGCCCCCATCTTGAGATTGATCTCCCCATAAACTCTCCTAGATCTGAAACCATTGATGGGTTTGAAAGGGAAAGTCACGGCAGGCAGAATCTGAGCCAAAGAGTTCATGGGGGTGTGGTTAGGATTTTGACAAATAAGAAAGGTAGTATTGGATCTGTGATTTTGGATTTTGGGTTCAAGGAAAGGAAGAAACTTGGCCACTGGATGTTCTTTTTCTTTTGCGGGCTTTGTTTGTTTCTGGGTGTTTTTAAGATTTGTTTATATGGGTGGTTTGGATCTACCCTTGAAAGAGCTGCCTCCAATCAGGTTACTCATTTGAGCGTCCATACTTAATTTTCTAAAGTTTTGTTCTTTTTCAAGTCTTGATCTTTGCACCTTAAAGTAGAGTGTTTTCAGATTGTTGTTAGGCTGCGTGCCCTTGTGTGCATAAGAAATATTTTGCTAGAATACATGTATAGGCTACACTTGTATGGTAGTGTTTAATTCCGAACTATTTTTAGAATGTTTGCATCTACTTGGCTAAAATATCTCTTTATAGCTAAAAGGATATAATTGGTTGCCTGGGGTGTACATTTAGATGATAATGTGCCAGCAATTGATTCCGCAAATAAAATGGCAAACTTGAAGCTGCATTGTAGAATTTTTATGAAACTAAAAATTGGAATCCTGATGTGTTATAAAAATGTGTGTGATACCTGTCTTCTAAAATCTGAAATTCGTCTCTAGTTCTACAGACTTAATTCTCCTGCTGTCAGATGAGTGTCTGTTAGGTTTAGGTCTTCCTGAAAACTGAAGGCCAATATGCTGAACGGCTATGGCTGTACAGTTGTCCAGGCTTTCCGTTTGCAGCCTCTATTAACTAATAGGGAAGGTAGCTCACTGAACAGTGTTTTTTTTTTTTATTTGATTACTTTTTGATGTCTTGTTTAGATTGTTTCTTGTTACCTAACTTTTCTATTGGTATTTCATGATATGTTTGAGTATCCACATGTGTTAGTTCTCCTGCACTTCCTTCTGCTCGTATTAAGTATTGGCCATCTTTTATCTCATGTAAAGTATTCTGCATTTACAATCAGGATGTATTCGGTTCCATCACCCGACAGGAACAAGACTCTTACAGATACACGGGATCAGAAAATGATCCGAAAAGAATGATAATAGAAGTAGGCTCAGACGTGGTTGATAGACTGAATAAGAAGGCTGAAGTAAGTCTTCAATTCATACTGAGCACTTTAGTTCTTGATATCGCACAATTTAATTTCTCCCTAAATTAGGGAGCGGGAAGTATTAGTAAAACCTAAATCTGGTTTTATGTGTTTCTGAAATCTGCTTTTCATTCAGTTCTCAGGTATCTGGTCCAAGCCCAATAGTGAAAATTTCACCCAATGCATTGACCAGCCTGGAAATCACAAAAGTATGAAAAAGAAACAATTAATTACTTCACAGTCTCTCTTCTTTACCTTATGTGTGTACGTGTTTCACTCATGATGCCTTTGTGGGATTTTTTTCTTCTCAAATTCATTTTCTCTTGGCTTGGCAGAGCTTGGTGCAAGGACAAATGGTTATATTCTCATAAATGCTAATGGTGGCTTAAATCAGATGAGATTTGGGGTCTGGCTTTTGTATTTTTGTTATTTCTTCTAGCTAATTTTGATTGACATGAGCTTTGGGCTGATGCATAAAAAATTCTAGTGTGCAGATTTGTGATATGGTAGCTGTAGCTAAAATTATGAAGGCAACGCTTGTCCTTCCCTCCCTTGATCACACCTCCTACTGGGCTGATGAAAGGTTTGTTCTCTAATCATGCAATTCACTTGGACTGATAACATATGATATGAATAATTATTTTCTTCATCCAATTTAGTTGTGGAATATACCACGAATTGTGCTAAATACAGAATTGGTAACTGATACATTTAGCAGAGTATATTCTGCTATTAGGGGATCATGTCTTCGACTTATGCATGTAAGCACATTGAATTTGAAGAGTAGGACCAGAGCTTGTAAGAGTGCTGTTTAATCATGTTTCTTTCTTTTCTTATTGGAGTATTTTGGGCTTGTAATGAGAGCAAGTTACTAATGCCATGTGATTTTTCCATGGAAGTAACCTTATCGCCCTAGCTAAGAAGGTTTTCTCTGATGTTCTTGACATTGGATACAATAGATATTGTTTAAATTGCATAGAGGCTCCCTACTGTTTTCAGATGATCCATGAGCTAACTAATTTCCTCAACTGTTTCAGTGGATTTAAGGATTTGTTCAATTGGCAACATTTCATTGACACGCTGAAGGATGATGTCCATATTGTGGAGAAGCTGCCACCTGCCTATGATGGAATTGAGCCATTCAACAAAACACTGATATCTTGGTCCAAGGTGATAATATTATTAATCAACTCATTATTTTTGCTGAGAAATACTATTGGTCTGTGGGAATGGACTCAAATGTTGTTGTTGCCTTCTCTTAGGGTGTGTTTGGCTGGGCGGTTCAACCTATTTATTGTCAAAATTTGAATTTGTTTTTGCTTAATTTTTTTATTATTTTTTTATGTTTTCAGGTTGTTTTGATGTGTTGGTGTAAAAAATAATTTTTTAAAAATAAAAAACATTATTTTTGATGCATTTCCGAGAAAAAAAACACTTTGAAAAGCAACTGCTACCACACTCTCAACACCCACTACAACTGATAACAATTGATTTGAAATCTTCTCTCAGGTTCATTATTACAAAACCGAGGTCCTGCCATTGTTGAAGCAGCACAAAGTAATCTATTTTACTCACACCGATTCTCGTCTTGCCAACAATGGTCTCTCAGATTCCATACAAAAGTTGAGATGCCGTGCTAATTATAGGGCACTGAAATATTCTAAACCAATAGAAGAACTTGGAAACACCTTGGTCAGCAGAATGAGAGAAAATGGAAGCCCCTATCTTGCTCTCCATCTGAGGTAAGTTCTGACTGTTGAATCTCTTGTTCTAAACTGAGACTAGAATTGTGTGATTATTCTTGTTTTGTTTGTCCCATGCCATTTTAATTGCCAGAATTCTGTCTATAAATTGGGAAGGTAATTGTTACTATAATATTCTTGTTGGAAAAGTCAATGACATTAATAATAAAGCACAAGGGCTGATCGATGTAATTTGTTTCTGCACAATCATTTTCAAGCCTAACAGATTAAACATTGAAAATGATCTGCCCGAACTTCTCCTAACCTTTCCTTTTGTGTGCTATTTTATGGTTTATTAAAATTTATGTTTAGACTCCAACTTGGAAATGGAAATGTATAAAGCTTCGAATCCTTGAATAGACATCCCTACACTAACCAAAAAGAAGCTAGCTACCCCCCTGTTGGGGATAAAAGACAGGTTGGAAGGTTCCCCAGGAGAGCGATATGGAATAGGGAACCCCAACCTTTTTCCTTTCTAAGAAAATCGGAAAAGAAAACAATATGCTATGCACTAGTGCTTAAGCTTGATGCAATTACCTGGACCTACCGACTCGCCAATCATATTTCTTGGGGCATTAATTATGCTGTCATAAAAAATTGTTTGTTCAAGTCCTTCTACTTGCATCTTCTACCTATAATCAAATAATAATTCTCTCTTATTAGTGCAGGTATGAAAAGGATATGCTGGCATTTACAGGATGCAGCCATAATTTGACAGCAGCAGAAGATGAAGAGCTACACAGGATGCGATATGAAGTCAGCCACTGGAAAGAGAAAGAAATAAATGGGACAGAAAGGAGGTTGCTTGGCAATTGCCCATTGACCCCTAGGGAGACTTCCCTTTTGCTCAGAGGATTGGGTTTTCCATCCAGCTCTTGGATTTACTTGGTTGCTGGTGAAGCTTATGGGGATGGAAGCATGCAATACCTTTTAGATGACTTCCCAAACATCTTCTCACACTCCACTCTCTCCACAGAAGAGGAGCTGAATCCCTTCAAGGATCATCAGAACATGTTGGCTGGTCTAGACTATCTTGTTGCACTTCAAAGTGATGTGTTTGTCTACACTTATGATGGGAATATGGCGAAGGCAGTTCAAGGTCATAGGCGATTTGAGGAGTTTAAGAAAACAATCAATCCAGACAAGTAATGTTCAAACCTAATCACTTCCAACTAAATCTAGCATGTCTGATTTGTGTTGTTTTTAGTTAGTTTTTCATCGATTGCATTCATAGCATCTAATTACTGGGAATGCTGTTGATGCAGGATGAATTTTGTGAAGCTTGTGGATGAGCTGGATGAAGGAAAAATTTCTTGGAAGAAATTCAGTTCCAAAGTGCAAAAGCTTCACAAAGATCGAATTGGAGCTCCATATGCAAGGGAGCCTGGAGAGTTTCCAAAGCTGGAAGAAAGTTTCTTTGCAAATCCCCTTCCTGGATGTATTTGTGACACAGCACAAGAAAAATAGCCTCTGAACAGACATATTTTCTTATATTAATGTTGTGATGCGATCCCAATGGCTTGCAAAAAAGTGTGCTGCCATTATACTTGACATATTATCTTGATAGCAACCACCCTCATCCTCCAAATTGAGGGACGACTGTCACGACTCAGTTAGTCAGCTGGAAAGTGTCCTTGCTCGTACAAAGTATAATCCATGTGCAGGACGGAGCCAATGCAATGAGGTCCTAATTGTTGTATCTTGAATATACCAGTTACTGCAGATAGGTTTTCGATAATCTTCTACTTTTCTCAAAGAGACAACAAAATTGTAGACACTTGTAACCATTCTTTTTTATACAGAAATGTGCTTGATGGTTTGGATATGATTTAGTTAGGGTGGTTTTTTCGTATATTGTTAATGGATTTGTTTTTGGACTAGATAGACAAGGTGAGATCCAAGAAGTTCAAACATGAAACCGATCATGGTTGGGATGCTGTTGGTTTTTGAATCTTTGGTTTTTTTTTCCTAGTTAGTTTAAAATTATTTTCCTATTATAAATAGGTGTGTTAAGTTTTCATTTGGTTTAAGGTTTTATTTAAATAGCCTGAAGAAATTATTATTATTGATTTCACAATTTATCTAAAACTTAAAGTTTAGAGATTTTCTTTTATAGTTTAAGATGGTAACTCTTAAGGTTTGAGAAACTATAATTTTATATTTTTTGCATGTCTTGTTAATTAATATCAAAGTAAGTTTACATGTCTCCTGGATGTACACAATCATAATGCATGAGTGGAGGTCATAGGGTTAAAGAGAAACACATAGAATCATGGAAAGGAAAGAGATGTGTTGAAAGACTTATCTTGGGACTGTCCAAACCTAGACTTGTTCTTGCAATCACATATAAAAAACTATAACCTATTTATATGAAGTTTGGTGAGGCCAAAGTTGAAGGAGCTTTTTCTTGGTGGAATCACTAGATGAATATACATGCAAGAGAAGGACAACAACATCTTACATCATGGAAAAGGATGATAAAGAGTTGCATGTCATGTTTCTTTATCCTGATTATAAGCAGTATTTATTTCAACAATATTAGGATTGTTTAATAGATATGTTTATGAGTATAAGGTTGAGTTTTAGAGGTTGACAAAACGCAACCTCTTATAGGAGATGGAAGGATAAATTGCAAGTTTACTAAGGGGTTAAGGCTTACAATCCAATACAAGATTGGAATGTACATGCTATATAAACTAGCAAAATAAAAAATATAACATGGATGAGATGCTGTTAACAGAAAAGGATATTAATAGCAAATTTGATCTTTCTTAAAGATTGTATAATAAGGTGAGTAAATGAAATACTTCCAACAAAGAAAAGACGATTCAAACATTGTAAACATCTCTTATAAGTAAGTTATGAATTTATAATATCTTATTTGGATGACATGCTAAATCAGCTACATAAAACACAATCTATACAAAGATTTACTTGTGAAGTGGATACTATCATATTCAGAGTCAATTATGAGATGAATGGAGGAAAATTATCAATATAAATTAGAGGTTGTACCGGTGGATGGTTAGCCTTTCATATTGTCTAAAATGTTGAGCACTTTGATATAATTGACGAATCATGTTTCTATATCCCTTTATCAATAGATATTGATAATTTATTTCAATAATATTTTGATTTGTAATTAATCTAAAATTGACCATTTGAAACATCTAAAGAAGGTGCTGAAAGTTTTGTTGGAGAATAAGCTATATATGTATTTGAAAATGTATAGATTTATGATTGGCAAACTATTAATTCTAATGTTTATTGTTAGTTCAACTAGCATACATGTTGATGATGATAAGGTTAAGGCCATTAAAGATTGGTTAAAATCTAAAACAGTTAGTGAGGTGTTTAGTTTCTATGAATCGATTACTTTTTATAGGTGATTTATACAAATCTTCAGTTTTATTGTTTCACTAATTACTGAATGCATTAAAAAAGAGAAGTTTATTTATGGAGATAAGGCAAAAAAAAAAGCTTTGCTTTGATTAAAAAAAAATTTAAGCATTGCTCCAATGCTAACACTTTCAAATTTCAACATGCTATTTGAGGTTGAGTGTGATGCGTGCGTATAAACATTAATGATGTATTGTTCTAAAAAAAAACATCCGTAACATTCTTTAATGAAAAATTAAGTGATGCTAGATTGAAGTGATCAATTTATAACAATGAGTTCTACGCTATTTTTAGGACCTTGAAGAAGTAGAGACATTATTTGACTAGGAAGGAATTGTGTTGTATACTAATCATAAGGCACTAAGATTTGTATATAGCATAAGCGAATTAATAATGATATTTATACTAATTGAGTGAGTACTACAATGAAAATAGTATATAAAATAGAAATCTAAAATAAAATTGTTGATACTTTAAGTAAAAAGAAGACTTTATTAATTACTTGAAAAAGAGAAATTATTGGATTCAAGTTCTTGATAGATTTATATAAGCATGATGAGGATTTTAATGAATCATGAGAAAAGTGTCGAAACCAATTTGTTGGTGATTTCCATATTCATGATGGATTATTGATAAAAAAAATAATAAGCTTTGCACTTATTATTCTTCATTGTAAAAAAAAATGATTTGAGATTTGTACAAATAAAGTTTGGTTGATCATTTAGTGTGAGAAAACTATTGATGCTTTTAGTTAAATGTATTATTGGCCTAAATTAAAATAAAATATTGGTAAGTTTATGCAAAAGTGCTATATTTGTCAAACTTTCAAAGGGATAATACTTTTCCTTGTCTTTGTTTATTTATGAAAATACATGGGAGGACTTGTCTATGAATTTTATACTTGGATCACCCTATACATAAAAGAAAATAGATTCTATATATTTGTTGTAATTGACATGCTTTAAAAAAAATCCGATGATGTTTATGCAATTGCTCGACTTTTTTTGTTTTTGTTTTTTTTAAGTGGTTGTCGCTTGTATGAGGCATCAAAAACCATTACTTTTGATCGAGGTAGCGTATTCCTTAGTTATTTTTGGTGAAAATTATGAATGATGTATGATTTATCTTTGAATTTCAGTAGCACAACATATCTACAAATAAATAGATAAACAAACTTGTTGAATCAGATAATAGACAATTTGATTTGTAGTATCTGTGATAACAAAACCAATATAATGGGATGTTACATTTTTAAAAGCAAAATTCATATATAATAGTGCTAAAAACAAGGCAATAGAAAAAACATCATTAGAAATTGAAATTATGTATATATAGTGTCCTAGCATGTACTTGATCTTGTACTGATCTAAAAGAATGCTAGTTATAATACTGTTATTAAAAAGATGGCTATAATCAATTGGATCATGTTTGGAAGATGCAGTTTATTTTTTAATTTATGTTTATTTTTCTAGTTAATTTAGAATTCCTTTTCAAAATAGTTCTAAGAGTTTTACTAGGTTTAGATTTTTCTAAGAAGATCAGTTTAACTTCTTATATAAACAACTTCTGAGAATCCCTAGTTGTGATTAAAGAAAAAGGAATGTGGTCTTCTGTAGGATTATCGAAACTGCAACAAAATCTCTTGAACTATGCGTTCAATACATTATTTATCCTTTGATTCACAAGAATTAATCAACAGACCAGCAAAAGAGTGAGAGAAAGGACGCTTACACGAAGCATTTAATTCCACAAAAAATCTAATGGGTTGACAGAATCTCAGAAGAAAACTTTATATCCAAAACAGTCAAACTAGAGACAAAAAATGATAAGAGATCCACAAGGCACTATAGCTTCAGAATAGATTCAACAAGGTCGTATAGAGGTGCAAGCTCCCCTTTGTCTATCAAGCGAAATTCCTGCATCATGGCACAGTCCACAACATTAATGCTTCAACTACAAAGCATGGTAAGGATTCGTTTATTGGAAATGATTTAAGCAAAAAAGGAATCAGAGATCCTTGTGATTTCTGTAGTAAATCATTAGGCACACATAATATACACGAAAAGAATCTGGCATGCAAGTGAAATGACATATATATTTTTTTTTTATTAACGTGGGTGTTCGGGTCAGTTTGCGTGCATCTCCACTAATCCCACGAGCCCTGAAGTTAACGACCATTTAAGCCTCTAGTGGCTTTAAGATTTGTGGGACTCAAACTGGTGACATCTAGAAAGCAAATCTAGAATTTGACCAGTTAAGCTACATCTTTTAAAGTTGAAATGACATAATCTTTAAAGAAAGGAAAAAAGAAAGAAGCTCACCCATGTAAAGAGAACAAAATGCTTGAAGCAAGTATTTAGATGAGCTTCTTCCTTCAAGCTCACAATCTTCTGAAAATGTGAGTGATAGATGTGGGCGTATACACGGAATAATCGCTTAAAGATTGTCCTGACAACATCTTGGAAATTTGGAGGAAATGGCGCCCCTGTAAGCACATCAGAGTTAAATACAGAGATTCTCTTGCAGCGTAAAATAGTTATATGAAAATAACCAATGAAGAAATTCCACTAACCCAGCTTTTGAGGGAAAATCAACTCATCATCAAGCTGAGCCTCAATCCAGTCCATTAGATATTCCACATATTTTGGAGCAGACACCTCAATTGGCTTCTTTATGGTAACTCCATCAGCCCATCTATACTCGTATCTAAGAGCAAAAATATAGGTGATTACTTACTTCATAAAAACATGGGAAAAGAACAAAAAACCAAACCACAAAACTGCAATTTTAGCTATGAAGAATCTCTGGCCATTCAAATCAGAAGGCAGAGTAAAACTTTTAGCATATATTCCCAATTGGGAATTTTCAGCAACATATTTTGGAGCAGGATCTCAACTAGTCAATCCTCAACAAGTTAATAAATGTAGAGATCTGATTTGTTAACATCTTTCCAAATGTTATATCCTCGTAGCATGTGAAATCTTTAGCACAGACATGACGCCTCTGGCACAATAAACGTAAGGATCATTTGAGCAAAAAAGAAAAAGCAAAACCAAACGCAATCTCCACTCCTCCCCAAAGCATGCACACAAGTGCAGTGACAGACACATTCATGCATGCACATATATTCTCTCCTTGCCAAACCATAAAGATGGAAACAGAGGTAGAAATGTACAAAGATTACAGCAATTTAGCGAATCATTTGCATTAACTTTCTACAACAAAAACTACAGACAGAACTTGATTTAGGGATTGAGAATGATACTTTGGTCCTGCTGTCATCGTTGGACAGTTGGCTGCCGTGCAGAATTCAGTAAGAGTGCCATATAAAATATTCACTTGATTGAAGAAATCCACGGCTGTAGAAAAAGAATATAAATGAAAAGATCAAATAAAACTGCGGAAGCTCAAAAAATCAGTTTCCTTTACAACAAACCACTGATATTTACTTCCCAACTCCTATAAATCATTTGCATTCTGAAGTACAAAATGTAGAAATAAAAGGAGTAGTGAACTATGGCACGTATTAAGAGAATTACAATCAGTTGAAAGCAATTAATTTTCAATTTCAAAGCCATCGTGTTCCTACATGAATCTTTCAGAAATTTGTGCCAAGTATCGAAATCCCCAGAGAAGAGACACCCAAAAAAAATAATTATTTAACTATATGAATTTGTCTAGAAATATAGTTTCACAGAATAAAATAAATCCTACAATGTGTGGAGTATCTTACTATTCACAGCGAGCCACTCGTTGATATCTTCTCCAGGAGGCAATCGCACAGCTTCCCTGAGGTTCCCACTACCCAGAGTAGCATCAATATGCTTTTGCAGTTGAGCACCCTGCAATTCGAATTACAGTTACATCCATCCATTCCTTTAACTATACGCATAATAACATGAAGAGAGAACGAGAGAGGCCACTAACCTTACTTCCTGAAGGAGCATTCTTCTTGGGCCGAAATGTCTTCTGGTTTCTTCAGTTAACGCAAGCCAATTCCAACAAAAAGAAAAGAAAGAAAGATCAAATCCCAAATTTAACAATAAAACATATATAAAAACGAAAAGGTGATTAGCAATTCCTAAAGTATCTAGTTTCAACAATGGTGACAGAAAAGACCCATTCATTTCATTGATCATCAATTCATCACTAGCCATTACACAGAGCATGAGAACATTTAAAGATAATCGTAATAATAAGAGAGATTGGAAATGGGAATGAGAGATAAACACTAATGGATTAAGAATCAAGTGCCCCACAAGAGGAAAAGGAAAGAAATACCTGCTGCCAAGACCAAAAAGACTCATAGTGTGAATTGTTACAAGTATAGAAACAAAGACAGAGACATATATACATATGTTTATTGACGACTGACTGGCAAGTACATGGAATGAGTAATCTCTCACCGTCTTTGTTTCTACTCTGTCAAG